>CM044011.1:39827615-40427615 GCA_024085815.1 Flaveria linearis
AACATCACCAAAAGGAAATCTACTCAAATCTGGAAAAGTGGGTTTTAATCATGTTAATAATGGATTAAAAACAAATATCTTACTGAAAATAAAAATTTTGATGATGGGTTTAATCACATATACGTTGTACGTTTAAAATTACCTCGAAAAAGATGTTTTTCGGGTCAAAATGGAATTTTTGCACAAATCCGGTTTGGGACAGAAAGTAATATTGTGGGTTTTAATCATTTAATAATGGATTAAAAACAAGTATCTTACTGAAAATAAAAATTTTTGATGATTGGGTTTAATCACATATACGTTGTACGTTTAAAATTACCTCGAAAAAGATGTTTTTCGGGTCAAATGGAATTTTTGCACAAAAATCCGGTTTGGACAGAAAGTAATATTACATTTTAATTTAAAAACTTATTTTTTTAAGTATGTATCTAATCCATAAAATATAAGGGCATCGGTGTTGATTTTATACACGTGAAAAGCTGAAAACCGGCAATTTCGAGATTGAAATTTTAAGCATGTTTTAAAACTGATTTATAACAGAAAGTTCAGAATATTTTAGTATAAATGGTTGTTTTAAAACCATATATGATGATTATAAGGTGTACACGGGTTTATGTACGTTTTGGTATATAGAACTTACGGTCTCAAGTTAAAAATCGACGTATATCAGTAAAATTTGGGATAATGTAAAATAATATTTTATAATGAAACTTGCCTAACATGACTGAACATATGTATTAATATAACTATTTTGTTAAAATTATTAATTATTATTGGTTAGTAATAAATAAAGTGATATTTTAAAAAAGAAATAAAAGTAAAAACGACTTCTTAAAAATAACAAGGTTAGACATATATTTTATAATAAGCCTAGTTAAAATATTAAAATAAGTACATAAGTATATTTTGTGTTATTCATAAATTATTAAATTTTGCGTTCTACTTGTTGGAGGCAAGGAGGCAAGTTGGCATGTAGTCAAAGTGTAGCAAGTGCAATTTTCATCATGACGGTAACTGCAATAAGAATATGTGTTAAGGTGTAATAAGTATGTGTATCAATCGAGACCTGTCGAGTGAGGTTAATTGAGAAGCCTGAGAGAGCAGGGCGAGTATTTTTGAATGTGGTGTTGAAGGTCATTACAAGAGTGTTGCCCCAAGCTTAAAGGATCAAGTGTAAGGGGCAGGGCGTTTGAGATGAATGCCAAGGAGGCAAGATAGGAACCGTCCATCTTTACTGTATGTTACTCGTCAACAACCATTTCGCATCTATAAAAAGTAATAAACAACTTTCTTAAAAATAACAAGGTTAGACACATAGTATCTGATTATTTTTGCCACTCAAGGGAAAAGTAGAAAGACAGAGTTTCAAACAAAGTTTCGATGTTTTGTCCTCTTCCTCTACTTGTTAGATGAAAGGGGTGGGGTGCAATGCATTAGCCCTATTTAAAATATCAAAAATAATATAAATAAGTATTTTTTGGTTTATTCATAAATGTTAAATTTTGCGTAATTACATGTTTCGTATATTTTTATGTTTTGTTATTGTGTGTTATGATTAAATCATTAAAATGTTTGAATTAATAAAATAATTTTGTCACTTATATGGATAATTTAATCAAACCGAAAGTCACCAACGGTCGTTTTTACAAATGAATTTCATGACTAATTATTGGATCAACTTACGTGGTAGACTTATTACTAACTTAGTGGGTCTTTTTGTTTAGAGCGTTAATTGGTCGTTTAAGTCCTTGGGCTCGATTTTGCTAGACCTTCTTGACGTGTTTAAAGGTGAGTTTTCACTTCTTTGACGCGTTTAAGGTGCGTTTTCATAGCCCCTACTTTAAATAACAGTTGTATTTAACTATTTTGGGAAAAAAGCATGCTATAATGATTTTTATATATGATATGATTTAATTATAGAAAACTGCGTGATTTTTATTATGGCCTTGATGTTTTTTTACTTGTGAACGACGGCCCTCGCCCATAATCATTAACCCTTGAGGGGCCACAGGTATATTGGTGACAATTGACCCTCGGGATCAGTCGCACCGGTCTGGTACGGAAGAATATATGTTAGAAGGATCTTGAGGGACATGGTATCTTGGTTTGATTATGGAGCTCTTGGTTGCGATCATAGCCAGGGACCTAGTTAGCCCTTAACGATCTAGAGGTGAATCCGGGATAATCATATCTTTTATAAAAGAAACTTTATTATTATTTTTATATAACCTGTGACTCATCGGTTTTTTAGCGATAAACATTGGGCATTTTTTTCAGGTAAATAAGCATGCATGAGCTGAAAATGGTTTTAACG
Organism: Flaveria linearis; assembly: GCA_024085815.1. NCBI lineage: Eukaryota > Viridiplantae > Streptophyta > Magnoliopsida > Asterales > Asteraceae > Flaveria > Flaveria linearis. The sequence goes on from CM044011.1 coordinate 39,829,930, forward strand.
GCAAACTTATAAAATTTGGATACACTTTGGGACCAAATTCCGCTGCTGATTAAAATCTCTTTTATATTTAAACGATATTTGTGTATTATTATTTTAGTTTCCATTTAAGACTTCTATTCATATCAATGTAATAACAATTTTATATAAATATTTAACGTGTATCCATGATTTGTTTGCTTGAAAATTGTTGGAACAATCCAACTTCCGTTATCTCCGTCGCATGCGTCCCTTCCTGTGCGCCTTTCGGGTGTGAGAGTATGTCACAAGAGATCAAAGAGGTTAACAAGTAATCTTCTGACAAAACATACCTGACCTGCCTAAGCATGATCTCTTGAGCATGAGTAAATACTATGAAAGTCTAAAGAATCCCAACCAGCCCTGATGAACCGAGGAATGCCTCTGATTCTGATGATGATTGTAAACAAGTAGAAGATCAACATTCATAGTAATCTTCAAGTTTTGGTAGCATAAATCTAGGGGAGTTTGTAAGAGTTTATCTTAGATGCTAATGCTAACCAAAGATCACTCAAGCATGCACTGAACTAGAAGTAAGTACTTCGAAAGATCTGACAATATACAAAGAAAAATAACTAATTGTCAAATCTTATAAAGCCAAAGATAGAAATCTTCGAAGCCAAAAGTGAAGTCTTCCAATGCTTGAAGACAAAGTCTTTCGAAGTTTAAAGACTAAACTCTTTTAAAGACTAAGAAGACTTGTGTCTACTGACACAATTTTGACAAAAGCAGAAGACATTTTCGCTCCCAGCTCTAAAGACTCACCAACTTATATAAGTGATGATTATTTTTTACTTTTGTCAACTATACATCATGGTCTTTTATCTATAACTTCCTACTTTAGTCCTTTATCCTTATTGTAACACAATATGATGTAAGCTATTACATGTCATAATCACATGTCAAAAGGCAATCTGCCTTTACTTTACATTGATCTTGATTATGAGTATTAGTGTACATTCAAACAAGATAGGAGGCAGTTACTTGATGCAGTTTAACTACTCATATATAGTTTTAGGAAAAAGAAGCTTTATAACACTTGTAAAAGACTTACAAGCAATAGACATCATCCTTGAAAACCAATCTTTGTATTCTTGAGTGTTCTTTTTTTTTTTTGTCATTGTTTCTTTGTCTGGTTTCCTATTGACTAGTAAGTGTGTTATCTCCAATTATGAAACAATTGTTAACCATTACTCGGTCCTCCAAAAACGTTCGGCATCGATTATATCTCTTATTGTAACATCGCGTTTTTTTTTTAAAAAAATGTTAATGTTGTAAACAAATAATTTAATAATTACAATACCCATAATAATAAATAATAATAATAATAATAACATCATAATAATAAAAATATTTCTATTAATAATTGTAAAAAATGGGATTTATAAGTGCAGGGGCTAATTTTGTAAATTATGAAACTTATTTTATGAAACTATAGCATAAAATAACAAATTTAAATCCACAGGGGCCAGAGTGTAATTTTTAAAAAAACCCAAACTGCTTTCTTTCTCCCTCGCCGCCCGTTTTTCCGGCCACCTTCGGCCACTCTCCGCAAGCCACAACCCTCCAAAACACTCGATTTCAATCAAATTTAAAACTCCCGACAGCCTCGCATGCGTGATTCGAACCATGCCCCACTGTGAATGAAAAATTGGAAGTCGATAGTGCGATCGATTCCCTCTTCCACTGTCGGCCAGAATTTGATCCTTAACGCGCACAATACACTTTAATAATTAAACTAATCCCGCATAACGAATGTTTGGTCAATTATAAACAAACCATCGAGCTCAATTTCATCAAAAACCATTCGAACATCACCTTCGAACCCCACCCGATCGTCGACCTGCAACTCCAATCAAAACCCCATCTCCGAATGATTTTAACTGGATAATAAGGGGCTTTTATTCACGATCATCATACGAAGCTTCTTACAAATTTAATTCGGTTTTCATCAAGGATTGGCCACCCATCGATCATTACCAAAGCCGCGATCTGTTCTTGACGAGTTCATCACCAATCGAACACTATATAGGTAATTGAACATACATACATACTCGATATAACACGGGCAATCAAAGCCCCATGAATGTAGATGCATCGATGTCGAATTGAACTTCAATTTGGGAGGAATCGAACCTAGGGCTCGAATGGAAATCGGGGTTTGGTTAATTCGGTTTAAAAGAATTAAAACCTGATTTCTAACGCGGCTTAGCCTTTGTTCCACTGTTCTACGCTCCCATGTCAAACAGGAGGTCCCGTGTTCGACCGGGCAACCTCACTTTTTTAGGCCATTTTAAAGCCTTAAAAATTATGAAAAAATTTGTAAAAATCATAAAAATGTTTTTACAAACATTAAAATTTTTTAAAACAACCTAATTTTTTCTTTAATTTGTTTTGACATTTTATTTTATAAATTGTTTTAATAAATAACAAATCTAGTTTATTTTTATAAAAATTAGACTATAATAACGGTTAAAAAAATCACTAAATAATTATTGGATTAAATAATATTATGTAATATTATTTAAATCATGGTTATCTCAAACAAATAAAAAGTTTTATATTTAAATCTTTCTAAAATCAATTTCATTTCTTTTAATCATTTAAATAATTAAATATTTTAATTAATTATCACATAATTATTAATAAATTATTATTTTTTGTTTTCCACACTTTAACATAACCAAACATTATGAGTATTGATACAAATACATTTATTAAATTCTAAACGTAATCACATTCAATAAATTTATTTTATTTAGTTATGGACATTCAAACTAAATAAGAATTAGTTTAATTAAACTACCATTCAAGACCCAATGGAAATCTTAATAATTCCCAATTCCCAATCATTATTATTCTAATTCGAGACACCGTTCCTTAGATTAATCGTAAGGAAATTGTTGGTGTCTAATCTATCACGTCCAAATTCAAATCTCATCAATCAAGTGAGTATTCATATCCCCTTTTTATATCATTTCTATTTGGGGGAAATCATGTGATACAATATATTTTACCATGATATTCTATTGTTATTTCATTCTAAATTCAATTCAAGACAGGTTATGTTATTACTGCAATATGTGAACATACTATGATAAACTGGACGACAGTAAAACCTAATTCAATCAATCAATCAATCCTGGTATCAATGGTAGATCTACTGGTTTTGATAACCCCCCCCATATGAATAGTCGAGTGGTGATTGTGCCAGAGGCAGGAGTTAATCTATGGTGTTGGTGGAGTCTATTATATGCAAGTGTCAAGTCAAGGGGTTTATTGTGTCGGTTTATCTATATGCTTACTAATAATGCAATATAAGTCTTAACGTTACCTTGTGAATTGGATTATTCTCAATCAATTAATCAATCTATATGTTATTCAAAACTGTGATTACTCACCAGCTAACTCGTTAGCTGACTATTTTCTCACATGATTTCAGGATAAGCAAGATATGGACTTCTACCTGCTCATTTAAGACCCGACTTAGTTAAAATAAAAGACAATTACTATTTGTGGTTCAATTGTTGTATTTGTGTATGTTGAACTTATATTATCTTGTAATCTGAGTTTAATATTATTTTCACTATTAGACAACCATGTGTTATGAAAATCAATCATTCCCTTGTCCGCTCCGATGATTCCGCCGTCGGTCGGGGTGTGACAGATTGGTATCAGAGCCATGGTTAGGGAATTAGGTTATTAGAAATGGAATGACCTAGACTATAACTAAGTACCTTTACACATGAGTCCCCTCATGTATTTTACATGCTTAGATAGGATTTTGTGTGCCTTATATTTATACTTGATTATGTGATTAATGCCTTATGTGATTCTTCCTATACTTTGAATCTTATCAATGTACACCGAATCTTAAACCATATTCTAAGGCATTGTGTGCCTAATTCAAGTGATTTCAAACTCCAAAACTCGATTGTTATTCATGGTTTTCAAATTCGTCAAAGTCTGTGTCTTACAACTTGAACATGCTATGCTGGAAGAGTGGGATACCTGTATCTCGGGGTGTTCTGTCTAGGAAAGGTATTCGTTATAAATCCAAATCAACCGATGGATCTGTCTACCTTACCTGGGACCCTCGGGATGAGTATCTGCTTATAGGTACGCATGTCTTCAATAAGGTTGTGTTGGACATAACACTTTGATTAGTCAACGTATTCGCTTTGATTTACGAATCAAACGATTACACACGGAAACATCTCATTGTTATTATGTCAAATTCCCGATTGTCGTTTTCATGTGGTATAACTCCTATTATCCATTCTCATAAAATATCTAAATGATATTCCAGAATGTCTTCTCGTCAAATCCGTTCACGGTCTAGAAACTCTGGTCGTAAGATTGCTCTATTGTAGCACGTGAAGTTACTGCGGTCATCCCAACTCTACTTACCCATTTGAACCAAGGCAACAATGTTGTTCAAAACCCAACTGCACCAAACCCTCCCCGAACTTGTACTTACAAATTTCATTTCTTGCAACCCCACTAAGTTCAGTGGAATGAAGGAGCTACTGGAACTACAGTGGTTCGAAAGCATCGAGAACACATTCCTAAACAGTGAATGCCCTGAAAATCTGAAAGTCCGGTATGCCAAAGTGTTCTCCAAAACGCGCACTTACTTGGTGGAACGGAGAAAAACGAACCCGTGGAACTGAAACTACTGCTCTTAACCTAACATGGACTGAAGTTAAGGAGCTCATGACTAAAGAGTTCTGCCCAAGAAACGAAGTCCGGAAATAGAAGCTGAGTTCTGGGAATTAACCCAAGACAGTGGCGAGAACCTCGCTACACTAACCGATTCCACGAACTAAGCCTTTTGGTACCGCATCTTGCTACCCCTACCTCCCGAGCCATCGAGAAATACATTGGTGACTACCCATGCAGATTCAGGATACGGTGTTGGGAAGGAATCCTTCGACACAAGAACGATCTATTAGACTGGCTGCACAGTTAACGATAATCATGTGAAAGCTGGTTCCTTAACCAGGAAAGGATCGAAGAAAAATACCGATAAACTTCCTAACGAAACCGTCAAATCCGACCAAGCCGAGCTTTCCAAGAACAAGAAAAGGAAGGCTCAATCTCAAAACTTTGCTGTAATTCCCCTGCTGTGCCATTAATCAAGTCCCTCCAACTCATCAACCAGCAGTAAACAACCAATCACTAATGAAAAAGTCAGTTGACGACTGGACCCTTCCGCAGTGTAAAAATTGCAGTTACACCATCCGCTAACATTCAGTGTCGTCATGCACAAACTGGTGGTCGTTTGGGTCATACATTCAACGTGTGCAGGAGTGCTGCTAAAGCTCCAACTAATGCACCAGTCCACCAACATCCTCCTGTAATTACCCCAGGTCGTGCATGCTATCAATGTGGTGATCCGAACCATTTTTCGCAATCGATGCCCTCAAACTTGTTAGCCTGGTTCCTACGGCTCAAGGACGTGCTTTCACATTAATGCTCAACAAGCTCAAGCCACCAATGATGTGGTGTTGAATAATTCTTTCCTGATTTTCGTCTTCCTGAGTTAATTCAAGATTTGTAATCATGATTTCCTTTTGTTACATTGATGTATTTGAAAATTTCTAAATTTCTAATTGAGATATTTTTCCTTTCGTTGTTAAGTCGAACTTTGAACCGTATGCACCGTGGGAGATGCAAGAGTTGGCAAGTCAACCTTGACTAAGGACACTCATATCTCCTAAATGATTTTAAACTCATCAAAACAGGGGTGGATTCCCTTACTTGGTGATGATTCTTTATTCGTTTCAATAAATGGTTTCCAATGATGTGTTTTATGAAATTTCATCCTCTGGATTAGGGTGATTTCCTTATCTCGAGGACTAACTTCAATTATTCTCTTTGGAATTTACATTTCACAAATGACATGATCTCACCAAAATAGGATTGAAACCCGTACTTTGGTGATAAATGTCAATCTTTGATTGTTTTCTTGTTAAAATCAAGCTCAATCATCAAGATACGCGTGAAATTCTACCTTGATGATAATATCATTCTTATGGATTGCGTTTTTCTCAAATGAAACGACCTCATCAAAGTAGGAGTGAATACTGGATTTTGATGAAGAAGTCTATCTTATTATTATTGTTTTTTAAAAATTCATCGTTAAGATAGGAGTGATTTCCCTTACCTTAATGGTGAGTTATCTCGTCTTATTTCTGTAGATCCTCAGATCAAACTTTTTGGATTGGTAAGCTAGTGGTCATACCTTGAAAGTACACCATCAAGTTAGGGGTGAAAACCACACCTGATGACTATTCTCATTTCTGATCTCAACTTACCATGGTTGTAATCAAGTGACGAGAGGCATGTAGTAACTTGAAGGGTGAAATACTGTTAGTGTTTCGACCTATCAAGCCAAAGCAGGATCTCTGAACTTGAAAAGAGACCCGATCGCTTTAGGTTGATTTTGATTTCAAGTTTGGAACATTTAAATTCTAAATCGATTTCTCTTTTCCTTATTCTCATGTTTTGACTCGATCTAGCTACATCAAACCATATTTCCTTATCTATCACTTCCATTTTGAGATATCATCAAGACTGATTACGTGATGGTAGTCTTCCTACACAATCTTTTGTCAAGTAAAGATATTAATTCTGATCGCGATGGTCGCTTCATCTCTCATTTCTGGAAAAGTCTCCAATCAGCTCTCGAAACTCAACCGAATCTTAACACAGCTTATCAACCGCAACCAACGGTCAGACTGAAAGAACGATACAAACCCTCGAGGATATGCTCCGGCTTGTGTCTTAATTTCAGTGGATCATGGGATTCTCATCTCCGTTGATCGATACTCTTACATAACAGTTACCAGACCAACAGACACCATTTGAGGTCTTGTATGGTCTGAAGTTGGTGAATCACAGATTACTGGTCCGGAATTGATACAAGAAACACCGACAAAATTATAAAATCCATGATAACTTGGTCGCTGCTAGAAATCGTCAAAACATTATGCTGATAAAAGACGTAAACCCATGGAATACAATGTCAGAGATTTCGTACTTCTTAAGTATCACCTGGAAGGGAGTGATCCGTTTTGGAAAGAGGGAAACTAGCACCTCGTTACGTAGGTCCATTCAAAGTGGTTGAGCGAATTGGGAAAGTGGCTACAAGCTTGCACTACCCAAGAGCTCAGCAATATACATCCGACGTTTCATGTTTCAAATTCCAAGAAATGTCTTGCCGACGAAAATCTCCACATTCCACTCGACGAAGTCCAGATGATGAATCTATGCACTTATTGAGAAACATGTGGAAATTATGATCGGGAAGTCAAACAACTCAAACGTAGTCGAATACCGATGTGTCAAAGTCCGCTGGAATCTAAACGTGCCCAGAATTCACCTGGAACGTGAGGACCAAATGAAATCCCATATCCTCATCTTTCGTTTGCACCTCCTCGTGAACAAATTTCGGGACGAAATTTCCTAAAGCAGGGAGACTGTAACATCGCGTTTTTTTTAAAAAAAAAAAGTTAATCGTTGTAACACAAATAAATTTAATAATTACAATACCCATAGTAATAATAATAATAATAATAATAATAATAATAATAATAACATCATAATAATAAAAATATTTCTATTAATAATTTGTAAAAAGGGATTTATAAGTGCAGGGGCTAATTCTGTAAATTATGAAACTTATTTTATGAAACTATAGCATAAAATAACAAATTTAAATCCACAGGGGCCAGAGTGTAATTTTTAAAAAAACCCAAAAACTGCTTTCTTTCTCCCCTCGCCGGCCCGTTTTCGGCCACCTTCCGGCCACTCTCCGGCAAGCCACACCCTCCAAAACACTCGATTTCAATCAAATTTAAAACTCCGACAGCCCCTCATGCGTGATTCGAACCATGCCCCACTGTGAATTGAAAAATTGGAAGTCGATAGTGCGATCGATTCCTCTTCCACTGTCGGCCAGAATTTGATCCATTAACGCGCACAATACACTTTAATAATTAAACTAATCCCGCACTAACGAATGTTTGGTTAATTATAAACAACCATCGATCAATTTCATCAAAAAACCATCGAAACATCACCTTCGAACCCCACCCGATCGTCGACCTGCAACTCCAATCAAAACCCCATCTCCGAATGATTTTAACTGGAACTAATAAGGGGCTTTTATTCACGATCATCAACGAAGCTTCTTACAAATTTAATTCGATTTTCATCAAGATTGGCCACCCATCGATCATTACCAAAACCGCTATCTGTTCTTGACGAGTTCATCACCAAATCGAACACTATATAGGTATTGAACATACATACTCGATTTATACACGGGCAATCAAAGCCCCATGAATGTGATGCAATCGATGTCGATTGAACTTCAATTTGGGAGGAATCGAACCTAGGGCTCGATGAAGGGAAATCGGTTTTGTTTAATTCGGTTTAAAAGAATTAAAACCTGATTTCTAAGCGGCTTAGGCCTTTGTTCCACTGTTCTACGCTCCCATGTCAACAGGAGGTCCCGTGTTCGAACCGGGCAACCCTCAATTTTTTTTAGGCCATTTTTAAAGCCTTTAAAATTATGAAAAAATTTTGTAAAAATTATAAAAATGTTTTTACAAACATTAAAAATTTTTAAAAACAACCTAATTATTTTCTGAAATTTATTTTGACATTTATTTTATAAATTGTTTTAAATAAATAACAAATCTAGTTTAATTTTTTATAAAATTACTATAAATAACGGTTAAAAAAATCACTAAATAATTATTGGATTAAATAATATTTATGTAATATTATTTAAATCATGGTTATCTCAAACAAATATAAAAGTTTTATATTTAAATCTTTCCAAAATCATTTCATTTCTTTTAATCATTTAAATAATTAAATATTTTAATTAATTATCACATAATTATTAATAAAATTAATTATTTGTTTTTTCCACACTTTAACAATAACCAAACATTATGAGTATTGACACAAATACTTTATTAAATTCTAAACGTAATCACATTCAATAAATTTATTTTATTTAGTTATGGACATTCAAACTAAATAAGAATTAGTTTATTAAACTATCATTCAAGACCCAATGGAAATCTTAATAATTCCCAAATTCCCAAATCATTATTATTCTAATTCGAGACACCGTTCCTTAGGTTAATCGTAAGGAAATCGTTGGTGTCTAATCTATCACGTCCAAATTCAAATCTCATCAATCAAGTGAGTATTCATATCCCCTTTTTATATCATTTCTTATTTGGGGGAAATCATGTGATACAATATATTCAATCATGATATCTATTGTTATTTCTCATCTAATTCAATTCAAGACATGTTATGTTATTACTTGCAATTATGTGAACATACTATGATAACTGGACGACAGTAAAACCATAATTCAATCAATCAATCAATCATGATATCAATGGTAGATCTACTGGTTGGGATAACTCACCCCATATGAATAGTCGAGTGGTGATTGTGCCAGAGGCAGGAGTTAATCTATGTGTTTGTGTGAAGTCATTATATGCAAGTGTCAAGTCAAGGGGTTGTTATTGTGTCGGTTTATCTATATACTTTACTAATGCAATATAAGTCTTAACGTACCTTGTGAATTGGATTATTCTCAATCATCAATCAATCTATATGTATATTCAAAACTGTGATTACTCACCAGCTAACTCGTCACTGTGTTAGCTGACTTTATTTTCTCACATGATTTCAGGATAAGCAAGATAGTGGACTTCTACCTGCTCATTTAAGACCCGGACTTAGTTAAAATAAAAGACAATTACTATTTGTGCTTTCAATTGTTGTATTGTGTATGTTGAACTTATATTATCTTGTAATCTGATTTAATATTATTTCCACTATTAGACAACCATGTGTTATGAACAATCAATCATTCCCTCGTCCGCTCCGATGATTCCGCCGTCGGTCGGGGTGTGACACTATGATGTTGTGCATGATATTTTAGTGGCTCGATGGGCCAAGAATAACACTCCCATACATTGTTTAGCTCACTCTTTAAATCCAAGGTATATGATTTTAAACTATATGCTTGATTTCTATTATTTTACTTATGTTTTAAGTTTTGAATGCTGTAAATATTAGTGATGCATGTTACCAAAAGATTCTAAAGACTTGCTCCACATAGAGATGGAGAATATCACAAGAAAGGATTAAATGTTTTAAAAGGCTGTTTCTAATGAAGATGAGCAAAAGATAGTCTTTCATGAATATACAATGTTTTTAATGAACAGTGGTGCAGGATCGGATTTCGGGTGTTTTTCTCTCAACTCACTGTGAAACAACCGCGGCAAGCAGTCATAATGAAGAGTTGATCACAATATATCAAGTAACAAGCAGTAAGAAATTTAACCAGCAGGTAAATTTTCAAGGTACTTTATATATTGCTTCTCAACTCAAAGGATTACAAGACACTTGGACTCAAATCGCTTATATAAAGAGTTACAGGGAGAAGATATATATAATACTACCTACAGCCGGGAATACTTTGATTCCAGCTGGACACCTCTAACCTTACATCTATACTACAAGACTCTAGGTGAGGTCTTTCAGACATTTTGCATGAGAGTTGTAGTCAGGACATGTCCCTGACTTACCTTTTGTCACCAACTAAAGTTGGTAACATGTACTATCATAAAAAGTAACAGTAGAATAAAGTATGGTCAACAACATGGCTCTTTAGGAAGATGCCATGCTGTATCAGAGGTCTGCAGCGGACTGTCAGGGACCATACTTTATCTACTGGACATAGCAATGTCTTTCGAAGGATAAAGTGCTTCGGAAGAATAACTTCTTCCGAAGGCACTTATACTTCGGAAGACTGCTTCTTCCGAAGCTTGAGTCTTCTTTGTCTTCGGAAGCAGACTTTATCTTCAGCTGTTTCATCAGACTTTGTCTTCGGAAGCTTCAGACTTTGTCTTCAGCTCTTTTATCAGACTTTGTCTTTGGAAGCTTTCAGACTTTGTCTTCAGCTCTTTCATCAGACTTTGTCTTCGGAAGATATCTTCAGTTGTTGGCTTCAGTTGTTGTCTTCAGTAGTTGACTTCAGCTTTTGCCTTCGGAAGATGTCCAGCTGTTGTTCCTTAGACTCTCGGAAGATCTCTTGCTGGCTTCGGAAGCCCTTAAATGTAGTACCAAAAGTGACTATGAAGTGAATTGGGTTGCACCAGCCTTATCATGATCCAATAAACTCCCCCTAGGCTGATGCTACCAAAACTTCACTTCTCTCTTCTTCTCAAAGCTCTCAGCACCAGGAAAGCAGGTGTTTATCAGTATCTCATTCTTTCCTGCTGTGGTGCTGAGAATCTTGTACAAACTTTGGTGGACAGTACCTCTACTCTGTCACCTTGGATTATATGTACCCTCTGTTTGGCCCTCTGAAAAGAGTTAGTTGATGGGAAGTATAGTCATATTCCCATCGAACTATTGGTTCCAATTCAGGACCTTCCACCATCTGTAGAAAGCTGTGCCTTTGGTGTTGATCTTTCCTTGTCTTCCACTCTCTCAGCTTCAACTCTTCTTCAATCTTGGCTCTTCTACTTCGTTCAGCCAAGTGGAGACCACTGATATGGTTTCTGATGTGTGCAGCAGTCTCAGAGTTGGAGGGATTGGAGAATGGCTTCTCTGGCAGCTCAGCAAGATCAAATCTGCTGAGAGCAGTAAGAAGTGGCATTGAGCCTGTTGGTTTCACCATTCTCCCTTTCCACAACAACAGTTGTTAGAAGGTTCATCGAACCTCCACTGGATTATTGCATTTCTAGGTCCAGTGAGTTGACCAGAAATCCTTCCCTCTTCCTGGTATCCAGCAGAGTCACCAGTCTTCTCTTAGCCTCTTCTCTCAGCATTAAGGGTATCGGAGTTGAGACCAAGAAGTCTTGCAGCCTGGCCCAAAGTGTCTCTAGGCAATTCAAGAAATTAGCCTAGGGTGAGGAGCTTGAAGAGTTATCAACCATAGGTGATGTTGATAACTTCTCCCTCACAGGAGATGCTGCTCAAGGTAGTGCAGTTGATGAGCCTCGTCTTGAACTCCTTTATTTCCTCAAAGAGATGTTTAGGAGGCTGAGGGGATGGTTTTGTTGTTGTTGGTAGGCTTAGGTTAGTGTTTTGGGTTGAGTTTTGGGTTTTTAGATGGGTAGTTTGGGGTTGAGGTGTGGGTGGTTTGGGTAGTTTTGGGTAGAGTTGTGGGTTGAGGGTTGAAGGTTTCATCAGTGGGTTCAGTTTAATGGGAAAAGGGGGGTTGTTCTGGTGTGGGTTGTGGCTGGGGTTGAGTGCTGGGGTGAAGACCATTCCTTTCATCCTTCTTTACATCTCCTTTCCTTTTCCCCCAAAGGATGTCAGCTTTAATTTCACTGACTATCCGCTGGAGTGTCCTTTCGGCATAGTCCCACCTGCCTACCAGAGAAGCCATGAGCCCGAAGAGTCCTTCATCCAGGCTTTGTCAGTTGACTTCTGGCAGCATGGACCCTCCTTCTCTTCTTCCCTCTTCCTCTTCACTTTCAACTTGCTCTCTAGCAGCCTCTTTCTTTCCTTCTCCATTTGATCCCTCTCTTTGTTGTGGAGCAGCAGGATCATGTCATCATCATGTGGAGACAGTTCAGGAAGACGGAAGCCTCTTGAGATGAGGAACTTGATCCTAGCCTCTCTCAGCTTCAGGTTGGCCTCCCTCTGCTCTTGTTCTTCATTCTCCAAGGCCAACCTGGCTTTCCTTTCTTGTTGTAGCCTGGTTGACCTCTCCCAAAGTCACCAACTCCTCTAATGGTAGCAGGAGTATTTCCTCATTAGCAGTTGCTCCTAGATTGATTAGCTGGTCAATGAGTGTGTGTTCTTCTCCTCGGTTGATTTCTTCCTGATTGGCTACAGCTGCCTTAGAACTAGCAGCTAGCAGCTTCTCAGTAAGAGACCGACCTTTCTTTTTAGCCTTCTCAATCTTCTCCTCCTCCTGAAGCTCTTCCGCAGTCATTTTCTTTTGCCTTTGTCTTTGATTGTGCTTGACTGTGGTGGTCTGGAGGGAGGGTTGATTGAGAGGGAAGTTCAGCTGGTGCTTGGGTTGGAGGAATTTCAGAAATGTCCTCCCTGCTCACCTCAGATACAATTTCAGCAATGACATCTGTGATGGTCAGTTCCTCGGACATCTAAAATAAGCCTTCCGCAGCTTCTATTTCGGCTCGGAAGACTTGTCTTGTTCTTCCGAGGCTTCCATGTAAGCTTCGGAAGCTCAGCTAGAGCTTCGGAAGATAAACTGCTGTGCAGATTCTGTCCCAACTGTTTCATTGTTGGGCCATCTGTCCCCATTTCCCCTTCGAAGCTAATCTCAGGTTCCATGAAGACCTTAGGTTGACCAACTTCTTCCACAGTGGTAGAAGGTGCAGTCAGTCTTTGAAGCTCCTCACCCCCAAAGTATGCAAGTGTGGTGTCGGGGCTGGGCTGTTCTAGGGATGATCTCAATACAAACTTTGTGAAAAGTCTGTAGAGATCTTGAAGCATCCTTGAGTCAATCTCCAGAAAGGATTGAGATGACTCAGGTAGTGTAATGATTTTGGGAAATGAGTTGGGTCTGTGGTTCCTCTGTGTTTGTCTCTGAACTTTCTCCCCCTTTTTGGTAGCATCATCTTGAGAGCTAGATGAGCTAGAGGAAGAAGTCATTGAGACCTGGATTGGTACATGCCTAACAGACCTCTCCTCTGTTTCTCAGCTAGTTGAGCCTTGAGAGAGTTAATCTCAAGTTGCTGAGTGGCAGTCCTTGATTCTAAGATCTCACCTGTGATTCCAGTTGGAACCTTAGAAAACAAGTACTGAAGTGTTAGTTGCATACTTCCCTCATCTTCATAAGAAAATCACGGGAGATGAGATAACATACCTAGTATGCTCACTCTCACCACCAGATGGGTTTCTTGGCACCCTGGTTTCCTTTGCTCAGAGTCATCTCTTCAGAGATGTCAATGGGCAAAGTTGCGTAGACTCTGTCCTAAGATGTTACCACTGTCCTGAGAGCTCAATGAGAGACTGAGTAGTGGCAGCTGAGTCTACATGAGTCCCCTCCACATCAGTGGGACTCACCTCAGTAACTGGCTTCTGATGGGGGCTAGAGACAAGGGATCCCTCTTGGCTCTGTTGATCTTTCAGTGGGTGTTTGTAGATCAACTTCATAGCCATGGATAAGATGTAATCTCTTCATCAGCTCGAAGTAAAGGTCAGTGAAAGAGAGGGTGGTTTAGTCCTACTGACCTGACCTTGATCAATGTCTACAGGCATTGAGCCTATGGTGGGGCTGTCCCTAGAAAGCTGCACAGGGGAGTGTAGAGACTCACCCTGTGGGCTAAAGGCTTGGGGTTCGGGCTCAGGGTTTGAGACTGAGGAGACTCAAACCCACATTGAGGTCAATTGTGAAGGATGGTGTGACCTCGGACTGAGTGGGAGCCCATGATTCCACTGTAGTCCTTTGGGTGTGAACAGAAGGAGCTTGTTCAATCAGAGTAGATTGAACAAGGGTTCGTTTGGGGCGTCTCTGATATGTACTTTGATGGGTAAAGAGGCTTTGGTATTGTGGTGATGTGCTGGTGTGGGTTCATCACCTGTGGGGAGAACAAGGATGTCACCAGGAGCTATGCGCTCAGTCATCTCTGGAGGTAATGGAGTGTACCGTCCAGTGAAGTTGGTGGACATCTTCTTTAGTTCTTGAAGATGGTAGCCTCATGTGTGGAACAGGAAGAGCAGCTGCGCAGACAAGCTTGCTTGGATCCATCTCACAGTTGATTATGTGTGAAGAAATCGGGGACTACGTGAAGAATGTATCCTGCTCAGATTGGCGATTAGGTTGTTCAACACAAATCGTGAGTATTTGAATCTGAGGCTCTCACCAACCCATGAACTAGGCAATCCTAGTTCATATGGATTGATCCCAACCCCCTGATTTGTTGGAGAGGCAATGTAGAACAATGTGCAGCAGGAACTTCCCATGTAAGAGAAGTTGAACTTGTACACTGTAGACCTGCTGACATCGCCTCCATATCCCCATGAGTATAGGTGCCTTCCAAGTCTTCCTTGGGAACTCAGTAGGAGCCCCATCATCGTGAAGCTCGAGATGCTCCCTGATGATCTGTTCATTGATGCCCACTCTTGGCCACAAACTCTGGTTTTCAGGACTCGAACCCCATTCATCACTGTAGTTTCATCCGGTTGCTCCAAAATCTGACATATGGTTGGCGGATACGGTTGGGTTAACTGTGAGTGCAGTGAGGTAGGTGGATTCGGTGAGAAAGGTGATGATTTGGGTGAAGTCGGCATCCCTTGACGAGTCAAGTAATGCGACTTGGTTGTGCTAGGGTTTAATGCCATTGGAGAAAGTAAGCTTGAAATTTGGGTGAAATTGAGGGTTGACAGTGAAGGGAACAGTTAGGGCTGTAAAGTGGTAAAAAGAAGATGAAATTGATAAGTCAAGATTATTTAAAGGGTGAATAGTGGGAGTGGTGGTAATAGGGTAACTGTTTTGGGGTTACTGTGGGTGGTATGGTGGTTTACGGCGGAGAAATGATGTTGGCGGCAAGGATAATTTTAATAATCTGACATGATCAACAAAATCTTTACTTTTTACAGAGTGGGGCCCAAAAGATATCCATTACATATAAAAACCTTTACTTCGAGGTAAAACATTTCCGAAGGTATTTTCTTCCGAAGGCAATTTTCTCTTCCGAAGCATGATATTGCTTCCGAAGGTAAAATTGTCCTTTGAAAGCACTTTATCTTCCGAAGCCAGGCATTGCTTCCGAGGTAAAGTTGTCTTTCCGAATGAGAGTTGTATAAGTTTCGGAAGTAGATCTGATATAAATCAATCGCTTCTTCCGAGACCAAAAACTTTTCCAGAAGAAAATTTCAATAAGGAATTTCTTCGGAAGATATTCAAGATATCTTCCGAGAGTTAATTCCTCTTCGGAAGGAATTTACACTGGAATAATTTAAAGATCTTTTGTAACAGGGCTTAAATTGTATTGACACAAGACATTACTCATTTAAAAGGTCTTCAAAAGAGGTGTTATTCAATGTTTATCATCCCAATTACTGATATGAGATACTTAAATCTTTGTTCATCAAATCCTTTGTGAACAATCAGCATATTGTTCATTTGAGTCAACTTTGATTAACTTTATCAGATGTTTCTCATAAATATCTATAATGAAATGATACCTGATATCAATGTGTTTGTTTTGGAGTGCTTGCACCGGATTCTCATAATGGAGATACACTGTTTGTCAATATGGATAGGAGTAGTCATGAAGTTGAACCCATAGTCTAACATCTGATTTTGAATCCATAGCAGTTGAGCACAGCAGCTAGCAGCAGCAATGATTCAGCTTCAGCAGTTGATGTAGAGACACAGGATTGTTTCTTGCATTGCCATGAGATAATCCTTCCCCAAGAAATTGACATCCTCCTGATGTTGATTTCTTGTCAATGTTGCAGCCACCATAGTCACTGTCAGAGTATCCATAGAGATTGAAATCACTATTCTTGGATACCAGAGACCTAGTTTAGGTGTGCTCTTTGAGGTATCTGAGGATTCTCTTTGCAGCAGCTAGGTGAGACACCTTGGAGCAGCCTGATATCTTGCACAAATGCATTGGCAAACATATCTCTGTCTACTTGCAGTGAGATACATCAAGAACCATAATTGCTCTATACTGATGTTGATCAGTATCCCCCCTCAAGTCAGGGCAAAGATTATGGTTCTGTGTATGGGGTTCTTGGCTGGTTTACAGTTCTTCATTTCAATCTTTCTAAGAGTCTGAGACATACTTAGATTGACTTATGAAGAACCCTTCCTTCATCTGTTCACTGGATTACAAGGAAAAAGTCCATTTTTCCCATGAAACTCATCTCAAACTTCTGCTTCATAATGCTTTCAAAGTTCTTGCACATTTGTCGTTTGAAGAACCAAATATGATGTCATCAACATAGACTTGTACAAGCAAAATGTCTTTTCCACTCTTTCTGATGAAAAAAGTCTTGTCAATGGTACCTCTAGTGTATCCATTCTTCAGGAGAAACTGAGACAAGGTCTCATACCCCAGCCTAGGTGCTTGGTGCAACCCATATAGAGCTTTATCCAGCTTGCACACATAGTTGGGTTGCTGTGGGTCTTCAAATCCTAGAGTTGACACACATAGATTTCCCTATCTATATCCCATATAGAAAAGCACACTTGACATCAATTGGTAGACTGTGAAGTTCTTGTATGCAGCATAAGCAAGGCAGATCCTAACTGCCTCAAGTCTTGCAACAGGTGCAAAGACATCAGTATATCGATTCCTTCCTCCTGGGTGTACCTTGAACTACTAGCCTTGCCTTGTTCTTGATAATCAAGCCTCTATTTTCTTTCTTGTTCCTGAATACCCATTTTGCCTATGGGTACTTGACCAGATGATAGTGGGCATGATTCCAGACCTTTTGTCTTTTGAAATTGAAGCAGCTCCTCCTGCAGCGATCAACCCAACTACTATCCTTTAGGCATCTTCTACCTTCTTTGGTTCCATCTGAGACAGAAAGCATGAGTACAAGCAGACATTCCCATGATGAGTTTGTCCTCTTGTTCTCACACCCTCAGAGACATTCCCTATGATGTTTTCAGTTGGATGAGTGTTGTGAATCCTAAGACGAGGAATCACTTCCAGTTGCAGAGATAGGTCTAGGTTAGACATATTCTGATCAGAACTGGATCACTCTGTCCAACTGCTGTTTCAGAGTCATTCAATGAGGACTGATTGAATGATTGAGAAACATCATCAATGGTTGGTTGTGAAGTATTAACATTCCTGTTCCTTCAGAATATCACTTCCCTCAACCTGGTGTTGTAGTGGATCCCCTGAGAACTTGAGGTTGATCAAGTGATTCCTTGTTGAAGCTTCACTATTTCTGGAGATAGTTACACTGTCAGATCTGTGAATAGTTGAAGCTTGTTGCCCTTCACTCTTGGAGAGTTTGGAATAGGTCTGGGAAGCTCATATAGTTTGACCTCATCAGCATCAGCATCACTTTGAGCACCTGTTCCAGCTGAAACATTCTCACAAGATGGTTTAGAATAGTTTGGAACAATTCTAAATCAAAGATATACTCAGGTCCCTTCCCCCTAACACAAGGAGTGTGGCTCATTAATAACTATGTTGGATGACTCATCAAATTGTTGATTCTTGATATTGTATACTCTATAAGCTTTAGAGCTAGAAGAGTATCCAATAAGATAGCATTATCCGACTTCTCAGCAAACTTTGCCAGTTGTCCTTGTGTTAAGTATGGTACACCTGCAGCCAAAGGACCTTAGAAAGCCAATGAACGGTGGCCTCTTGTTCCTAACTCATAAGGGGTTTTTCCATGGGGCTTCACTACAAGAACCCTGTTCTGCACATAGCATGTAGTGCTGACTGCCTCTGCCCAGAATGTTAGAGCAGCTTTGAATCAGCTAACATGGTCCGAGCAGCCTCAATAAGTGTCATGTTCCTCCTCTCAGCAACACCGTTTGTTGAGAAGTTCTGGGAGCTATATTGTCTGGCAATCCCTTTTGAGTCACAGAATGAGTTCAAGAACGAAGTTCTTAAACTCAGTCCCTTGATCACTTCTAATAATCTTAACCTTGTGATCAATTTGATTTTCTATTTTATGAATAAAAGATTTTAAAGTTTCAGCAGTTTCATCTTTACTTCTTAAAAAGAATACCCATGTAAATCTTGTAAAATCATCAACGATCACAAGGCAGTATGATTTCCTTCCAATGCTCATTATACTTGTGGGACCAAAGAGATCCATGTGCAATAAGTGTAATGGGCTCTTCCAAAGATAGTGACATAATTGAACCAAAAGATATGCAATGGGTTCAATAGAGGTCATTGTTGAAGAAGAGGTTTGGGCTGCAGCATCTTCCTTGATCTTCCAATCCATCCTTTGGTTGATCTTTGAGGATGAGCTTGTTGAAGCTTTTGCAGCATGGTCTTCTTCCGAAGCTTCTCTCTTTTCGGAAGAAGACTTCACCACCTTTTCTTCCGAAGTAGTCTTCTTCTGAGATGGTTTCAAGGGAGCCTTCTTGTTCTTCCGAACCTTAGAAGGTTTGGCTTCCGAAGCCATTTTCCCTTCGGAAGAAGCAGTTTCTTCCGAAAGCAACTTGGCTTCCGAGACCAACTTTTCCTTTTTCATCATTTGGACCTTTTGAAGTGGTCCAACTGAGAAACCTTCTCTGACTACTTCTCTTCTAACATTATTTGCATGGAGAAGGGTCATCACAGGTGGAGATGGGTGTATCCTCCTGTTTCTCCCCTGTGGAGGCCACTATTTTCACTTCATCCTCTAGTTCCAATGGAGAAGGGTCAGCAGTTGGAACATCTTGCTCTTCAGTACCACATCTAGGTAGTCTAATAGACTCATAAGAGTGTGGTGGAGCTATTTCACTGGTTCCCAACCCTTCTTTGTTTTGATAAAACATTTTGGAATGAGAGGTTGATGCAAGAATAGTTTGGAAGCTTTGCTCAACAATAGCTTGCTTCCTGGCCTGAGCCTCAGCTGTGACTACTGGGCTTGAACTTCAGAAAGTTTGGAGATCAGATCTTTGATTTGAGTCTTATAGTTAGTCTTTTCATGTTTTAAAAGAGACACAGTTTTCTCTAACTCATCAATTTTCCTTTGATAGTCAGATTCAGCTCTCTTAAAGTCAGATTTTAGCACATTTAAAGACTCAACCTCAGATCTGATTTCCAAAATGTAATCCTTATACAGTTTAACTTTAGCAATACAGGCAGCAGTACAAAGACGTTCATATACCTGATCATCATCTGTTCCGGCCATGAGTGCTTGAGCGGGAGTCACATCCTGTACCATGAAGCTCCAGTCAACTTCCTGAGCAACAGCAGCTGTTTCAGTTGACTTTTCTTCATGCTTGGGAGCAGTGGGATGTGTGGAGGCCTGTGGGGTTCCCAGGTTGTTCTTGGGAGCCTTGCATTCCCTAGCAAAGTGACCAAGTTGGTTGCAGTTGTAGCACCTTGCTTTGCTCTTATCAAACCCAAACTTCCTGTTGACTGGGTTTTGAGGGAATTGCCTTCCAGTTTTCTTGAAGAACTTCTTCGCTCTGTAAGTTAAAAGAGCCATCTGCTGGACAATGTCCATATACTCCACATCATCTGGACTGAAGCACTCAAGATCATCAAAGCAGTATTGAAAATCACCAGAGTGTCCACTTCCAGAGACCAAGGCACAACTATCCTGAAAGGAGTTGTGTTGAACCTTTTGAGACTTTGGAGTCTCAGGTAGAGTGATGAAGGGTCAAGTATGTGAGTTGTCAGGGTAGCATAGCAACTGATGTTGTGGTTCCATGCTTTCCCTTTCAACCATATGAAGGGCTGAACTCTGTTGGTTATTGGAGTGGTCAGAGGAGTTCTGCATGTTCATCTCCATCTGAAATGCACTTAGGATACCATACAACTCTGTGAGAGAAAGAGTCTTAAGGTCTGAAGTTCTCTTGATGATAACACAGTAGTGAGTTCATAGTTTAGGAAGAGAAGACATGAACTTCCTAACTATGTCTCTGTTCTCAAGAGCTACTCCAATATCCGTCAGAGTATCTACTAGCTCAACATACCTGAAGTATTGTTGAGTCAAGGTCTCACCAGCCTTGAAAGTAAAGTTCTCAAACTGCTGCTTCAAGAGATCTTTCTTGTTCTCTTGGGTTTCCTTGGATCCCTCATACATCAGCTTCAATGCTTCCCATAAATCTTTAGCAGTCTTGCACTTCTTGAAGCGTCTGTAGACGGAGTTGGGGAGAGCAGTTTGGAGACAAGTCATAGCCCTTTGATCTAGCTCTATTCTCTTCCTATCTTCCTCTGAATAATCATCATCTTTTGGAATGATGCGATTACCAGTGGCAGATGTAGTGCTTGGTATGAAAGGACCATTGACAATGGAGTCCCACATCCTTGAGTCTTGACACTTGATGAAGCCTTCCATCCTGATACACCATGTGTCAAAATCTTCAGGGGTGATCATGGGGGACTTGGTCAAGGTACCGGTTTCCATATCAGCCTTGGATAGAGTGGCCATTTGAGTGAGTAGATTGTGGTGAGGAGTGAAAAACAGGTTGATTAGGATGGTAAGATCTCACAATCAAGAGCCTGGAGCTCTGACACCAATTGCAGGATCGGATTTCGGGTGGTTTTTCTCTCAACTCACTGTGAATCAACACTCGGCAAGCAGTCTTATGAAGAGTTGATCACAATATATCAAGTAACAAGCAGTAAGAAAATTTAACACAGCAGGTAAATTTTCAAGGTACTTTTATATATTGCTTCTCAACTCAAAGGATTACAAGACACTTGGACTCAAATCGCTTACATAAAGAGTTACAGGGAGAAGATATATAAATACTACCTACAGCCGGGAATACTTTGATTCCAGTGGACACCTCTAACCTTACATCTATACTACAAGACTCTAGGTGAGGTCTTTCAGACATTTTGCCTGAGAGTTGGTAGTCAGGACATGTCCCTGACTTACCTTTTGTCACCAACTAAAGTTGGTAACATGTACTATCATAAAAAGGTGAACAGTAGAATAAAGTATGGTCAACAACATGGCTCTTTAGGAAGATGCCATGCTGTATCAGAGGTCTGCAGCGGACTGTCAGGGACCATACTTTTATCTGCTGGACATAGCAATGTCTTCCGAAGGATAAAGTGCTTCGGAAGAATAACTTCTTCCGAAGGCACTTATACTTCGGAAGACTGCTTCTTCCGAAGCTTGGAGTCTTCTTTGTCTTCGGAAGCAGACTTTGTCTTCAGCTCTTTCATCAGACTTTGTCTTCGGAAGCTTTCAGACTTTGTCTTCAGCTCTTCATCAGACTTTGTCTTTGGAAGCTTTCAGACTTTATCTTCAGCTCTTTCATCAGACTTTGTCTTCGGAAGATATCTTCAGCTGTTGGCTTCAGTTGTTGTCTTCAGTAGTTGACTTCAGCTTTTGCCTTCGGAAGATGTCTTCAGCTGTTGTTCCTTAGACTCTCGGAAGATCTCTTGCTTGGCTTCGGAAGCCCTTAAATGTAGTACCAAAAGTGACTATGAAATGAATTTGGTTGCACCAGCCTTATCATGATCCACAAGTGGTCATTTTGAGGATTTAACAAGCAAAGATGACTAGTATGGAACCCAAGAATTGATGGACTAACTTTGGTGCTCAAACTCCTTCCCTCCAGACTTTGGCTTTTAGATTACTTGGACAATCTAGTTCTTTTTCTTGTAGTGACCGTAATTAGAGTACTTATGCATTTATTCACTCGCTTAGGAGGAACAGTTGACTACAAGTCGTGCTTAAGACTTGGCTTACATCCACAATAATCTCTGACTTTTGTCAAGGAATTCGAATGGTGCTGTTAAGATGTGGGATGTGAGTGGAGATGCTTTTGATTGAATGGAAGATGTGGGGTTTTTGGAGGTTGCTTATATAATTTTATTTTTTTTTATTTTTTTGTCTTACCTTTGCCGTACCCGTATCTAGAGTTTTTTTTTAATATTTGTCGTTCCCCGTACCCGTACAGTACTCGTACCCCCCCCTTCCCGTACTCTTTTCCGGTGCTACAGGCATTCGGCGTCCTACCGCTTCGACTACGCGGGTGTAATAAATTATATAAATATTTGTATTTAGAGATAAGATGTTGAGTACAGTTGGTATTTATCTCATTCCTAATTTATAGGAGATGGAATGTATTATATATACTCACTAGGTTAGATATTCATGTGTTAAACGGATTTAAATAATAGATATGAAATTGTATATATGAGATTGTGAAAGTAGAAAAATTGCCTAGATTTGGAAAGATTGATTTGTGATGTACATTGAAGCGAATATATTTTATAATGAGTAATTGTTAATTGTGATTGTGTTGACTTCGTGAGTTTTGATATTTTAAAAATGTTTGTTTACAAAAATACGATGTTTAAAGTATTTTAATTTTAAATCCTATTTTTAAAAACTCTGATTTGTAATTATTCTAGTTGTTTTAATAAGGCTGTTTTTAAAAAATTTCACCTTTTTATTATTTTTATAACACAAGATTTAAAATATTTTGTTTAAAAAATGTTTAGTGTTTTAAAAAATTTCATATTATATAAAACTTTTTTTTATTATTTTAGTTTTAATTAAAAGATGTAACTTTTAATTTCATTAATAAAATCTATTCTTAAAAAGATAGTTTGATTTAAAAAAAATCTAGATAAGAGAGAGAAATGTAGCAATTAATAAAATTCATTTTAATAACATAGAGAAATTTGTATGAGTGTTCAAATAACTATAATACTCTTTTGTAACCTGTAGTCAAAATTATTGTATGAATGCCTAGACAAATAACAATTGGCAAAGAAATAGGTTAAAAGGACAAGTGTAAAAAAACTTTATTAAATACTATAAAATCGTAAATAAGTATTAATTAAGCAAGCTATATATATTTAGTAATTTATAACTTTTATTATAGTGATTATATGTGTCTAAATCCTCGGTGAACAATATAAAATAATAACACATGGCTTCTAGAGATTTTGATTTGTTAATATAAGATTTATACTTGGTAATACAAGAGCACCTTTATAACTACTATCGGGAATAGAAGGGGTACCCTAATAATTACTCTGACATAAAATCTTATTCCTACCCAAACATTCTTTTTACAATACACACATCTTCATAAATGTCTCTTTCCTACTAATACTACTTTAATTGTACGGCCCAAGGAATACATATAAGGCAAAGTTATCATACAAAGTAGAAGAATACCTTACAACATTGATTAAACTGCTCTGCCTTTTGATGAAACTGCAGCCTCAAAATTTGCAAATTTGACTTACAATCTACCTCGGGTTTATGGCTTGATGATACCTGCATAAGGATGTAACATGAACTAACAACATTTTCATGGTGGAGGGCACATAAGTAGCTTTACCAACATTGGCATCATGAGGTATTATTAGGCCTTACCGCCTCACTGATTGATTTGAGATTGGTAAAACGAGTATGAATCATGGGCAAGAGTCTGCAATGTGAAAATAGTTTCTTAACATGTTAGAATAAAATCCAAAACAGATCACTTTAGTTTTATAAAATTCAGTTAAAAAGAATACCTGCTCCTGTGAGCGGAAATACATGAAAGGTGTATAATGAAGGAAATTTGACACTCGTGAGGTATAAATATCAGCATATCTGTTAGTTCAGGGAGTAACAAGTGAACATTATCATACAAGTGAACAATCATCAATTATAAGTTCTTAATATATGAGATAAAAGAAAAACTAATGTGTACTTCTCTATTTGACGCATCAAGTGGCTCTTGTCCCACAAACCTGCACGGGACAGATATCCCCACCTAAGAACAGATGATCCATCAGTGAAGTTATCAAGCTCACATAATAATAAAAAACACTATTATATTTAAGCCTGGCAAACAGGCGGGCAGGTCAGGCAGATAGCAGGTTGAAACAGGTGTTAAAAAAAGCATCAGCTTAGCTTGGTTTGGGTCACAACAGATTCGGACCAAAATGGGCTTGGGTAGAAACAGGTCGTTTTAGAAGGAAAAAAAGTATAAAAATGGGTTAATGAAATGTATTTGTTTTATGGCAGCCCATAGCAACGGCAGGAAGCGGCAGGACTGGTAGGCGGTGAGACTGTTGGGACCCACTCTAAGGTGGTTGGTTTCATAGAGATGACCCATTTTATATATAGAGTGACCCAAATCAACCCATATAGCTAAATAAAATTACCCAAATCAACCTATTCTTCAAAGAATGGGTCATGATTGCCGTGTGCAATGACACTATATAACTTATTCATGAAGAAGAAATCTTAATTTAGTCAGTAATTTACAAGTTGGCAGAATAAACAGCATTAATAGTCTTTTGACAATGGCTAACCTTTTACTGAAGTGTTCACCGTCCTCTTCCAACATTGGTGCAATTTTTTCATCCAGGCGTTGCATCACAATAAGTAGCTTTTGCACACTCTCTGTGAGCTCTTTATCATCCATATGAGTAGCAGCCATGGTCTGAAAATAATAAATATTATAAAAAGATAAGGGAAGTATGACATAAAACAGCTGAATATTCATTGTCCCTCGTTTTCAAGACGGTGACCATAAAAACTAGAAATAGATAATAAAATTATTACTTGAGCGGGACGACCCTTGTTTCTCCTCTGCAAAGCCAGGCGGAGTTGATTAAAGAGATCACCAACTACCTCCTTCTGCTTTATCAGTTCTACAAGCATAGCCCGGTGCTCTCTACCTTGAATTAGTGCGTTATACTGCACCACCATAAACAATTTAGCAGACAAGTCTTCATTAAAAAAAGAAAAGGAAAAAAAAGACAAAAGAGAAGCAATGACTCCACATAAATCAATGTATGACATCGTTTATCTTGATAAATAAAGACCATATTACATAGTTCTTCCCAATTATTGATGCTGGTTCCCACTGCAAATGGAACTCAAAATGTCCTTTCCTTATAAGGAGTTATTAATTGTTACTTTTGGTAGTTATTAACTAGAGTTAATTACACGATTGGTCCCTGTGGTTTGCCTTGCCTATATTGCAATATTGGTCCCAACTTTTGAAAAATTACAAGTTTGGTCCTTACTGTTTACCAAACCGTAACACGATTGGTCCCTGGCATTAACTTCTGTTAAATTTTCATTTAAATGGTTGTGAAAAGACTCTTTTACCCCTAACCACAAGACAAAATATATAAAATATATATTAATTTATATGGGACCCACTTTTTTAATTAAATAACTATATATATTTTGAGTGAAATGCCATTTTCGTCCCCGTGGTTTGGTGAAAATTGTCACTTTCATCCAATAATTTGTTTATTCGCATCTGGGTCCCTGTGGTTTACAAATTTTGTCATATTCATCCAGTCCGTTAACTCCATCCAAAAATTCCAATAAATGAGGGTATATTGGTCATTTTACATATATGTTTTTTTTTTCTTTTTTTTTAAACCTGATTTAATATATACTCTTTAAATACATTGCTATTTTAGTCCCTATGGTTTTGGCATATTTGCCAATTCAGTCCAAAAATAACCACCACACTACTACCTGTCACAAGAACCACCAAACCAGCGCCACCACCCCATCACAAAGCCACCAAGACCACACCAGAGCACCCACCACCACCACGTACACCGGATCGTCACTACCATGTAAACCCTAGAAATCGACACTCAATATTGAATTTGTAACATACCACTTCGAAAACGCATATCAAACCCTACTAATACCTCTACAATACTCGTTTTCAAGGGTTCCATATACGTTTTCGAAGGGGTTTGTTACAAGTTCGAGATTAACGGTTGGTTTATAGGGTCCACATGGTGGTGGTGATCTAGTGTGTGATGGCGGAGATCTAATGTGTGGTGGTGGCTGTTGGTTCAGGCTCCAATAAACACTCAACGAACACTTACAATTATGTACGTAAGTTTGTAGAGAAACAAAGTAAAATATTGGAACTCTCTGCTTAGAACAATTATAATAAATGAGAGTTCCAATATTTTTACTTTGTTTCACTACAAACTTGCGTACATAATTGTAAGTGTTCGTTGAGTGTTTATTGGAGCCTGAACCAACATTTGGTATCAGAGCGCTCGGGTTGAAGAGGCTGGTTTGAAAGTCAAGTTCCGAGATGAGGTGCAGCCCTTTGCTGCAGGGCAAAAAGGCAGTAGCAGGAAGAACCGGGCTGAAGACGAAGCAGGAGCGGTTCACCACAATCATATGTGTTCAGACCGCGAGAAAATCGAAGAATTGGAAGGCAGGAGAGCGGGGAGTTCATGTGAAGAACACGCAAGAAAGAAGTTGATAGAGTGTATTAGCAAGAAAGAGAGAGAAAGGAACCGATGCGGTAGGAAAGAAAGAGCAAGCATCAATGAGAAAGAAGAAAGATTATGTCGCTGATCAGGAAGATTATGTCGCTGATCAGGAAGAAAAGAACGAAATTGAAGACCGAGTCACCATAAATTCAGTATCGGTGTAAGAAAGAAAGGCCGACGAGGAGAGACCGAAGCCGTAATAGACCGAACGGCTTTAAAGAAAGACCGAAAAACTCATCCTTGACAAGAAAGAGAATACAATTACCGGAGAAGAAGAACCAACGCCATGATAGACAGAATGGTGTGACCAAGGCCGAAGCAGTACTTCTTGAAAGACTGTAGACCGAACAAAGTTTTCTTTCAAGAAGAAAGCTTAGAAAGACCGAGACCGAAAAGACCGAAAAAGCTGCAAAAGACCGGCGGGTAAACCGACATAGGTGACCGAAGACCAAAGGCTCACCTAAGGAAGAAAGGTAGACCGAAGAAGACCGAAGGAGATCGGTGAATCAATAGACCGAAGATTCACAAAGTATCTCAAGAAGAAAGAAAAACAAAAAAAAGGAAGTGAAGAATTGCAAGTGGCAAGAAAACGAACCAAACAAGGGAGCAAGAATGATGGTTCGAAAGAAAGAAAGAAAGAAGCAAGTAGGCAAGTAGCAAGTAGTCTGTGAATTAAAGCAAATCGTTAAGCAAGAAAGCACGACTGCGAAGAAACGAACCAGATCGGTACAATTCAATTCGGAAAGATAGCGAGCAAGACCGAATCAAGATTAAGGGGGTGAATGTTGGGTTAATCTTGATGGGTCAAGTCGGGTCAATGGGTGCGGTTCATTGAGCTAAATACGTTTGTTTGAATAGGTCAAAATAGCAAGTTTTAAGTGCAGTTGTTTACGTATTTAGCTGTGTTTAGTGGGTTTCAAACACACAAAACTCAGTAACACAATGCTATTTACTGCTTAAAGTCCCTTCTTCTCATTCATGCTAAAATGAACAGAAATAGACATTAAAAAACTAAAGGATCTAACCCACTACTCCTAAAAAACATGAAAGATAACCCACGTTTGAAACCCACTAAACACATCTAAATACGTAAACAACTGCACTTAAAACTTGCTATTTTGACCTATTCAAACAAACGTACTTAGCTCAACGAACCGCACCCATTGACCCGACTTGACCCATCATGATTAACCCAACAGTGGTGACCTTCTGGTATGGTGTGGGTGGTTTTATGATAGGGTGGTGGTGATGATTTGGTGGTTCTTGTGATGGAGTGGTGGTGGTTTTGCGGCATGGTGGTGGTGTGGTGGTTCCATCACAGGTGGTAGAGATGCACACAAGAACCGGGTCCCCGACCCGACCCGAGGAACCGACCCGAGGAACCGACCCGAAACCGAACCGGTTTGGAACCGGTATTACCCCAAACCGTTCAAACCCGGAAAAACCCGCCGGTTTGGGACCGGTTTGGATATTTTTTACCGGAACTGGTTTAGATCCAACCCGATTCAAGAACCGGTCCAAAAAACCGGGTTGGAACCGGTTTTTACCGTTAGAATTTTTTTTTTCAAACGGTCATATAGCCATTGGAGGGTGTTTTTGATCGTTTTTTTCAAGTTTTTTTGACCATTTTGCCCTTATATGATAGTATAAATAGGTGGTGGGTGTAATTGTTTAGTCACAACACTCAAAAGCTCAAAAACGTGCTTAAAGACGCAAAAACGCTCCCTCACTTTCTACTTTCTAGTTTCTACTCTCTTAAATTTTATAATATAGCTTCTGAAACATTCGTTCCAACTGGTGGATCCTCAAGTGCCGCTACCATTGTAAGAATTCTACCAACAACAAGAAACCAAGAGATTTGGTGCAACTACGACTTATGTGAAATGTCGAATGGTCAAAATAAAGCTCGATGCAAGGCTTGTGGTTCGTTTTTCAAGTCGGATTCAAACTCGACTTTGAGAAACCATATGACCAAATGGTGCAAGTCTTTGAAAAGTACACCGAGTCAAGGCCAAACATCAATCGGAAACGATGGTGGTATATGAAACTTCAGCGTAGATATGGTTCGAGATAGAATGGCAAAATTTGTAATTCAAAAAGGATTACCGTTCGACCACTTCGACAACCCTTGGTTAACAAGATTGATTCAAGAAACTCTTCAACCGCGCTACACTCACGTAAGTCGCACCATTCTTAGACGTGATTGTTTAAAACTTTGAAAACAAGCAAAAAATAATTTAAAGATTTTATTTGAAAATTTACAAACCGATGTGAACTTAACTACCGATGTTTGGTCCGCCCCACACGGTTTACCGGAATCGTACCTTTGCGTCACCGCCCATTAGATAGATCCAAGTTCGTGCAAATGATGAAATGTATGATTGTGTTTGAATTATTTGGATATCCGCATATCGGTGATAATTTATTTCAAATTTTAGACTTTGTAATCAAAACATATAAATTAGAAAATAAAATTTTCTCAATGTCATTTGATAACGCCTCGAACAACACATCCGCCTTTGATAAATTAAAAATAAAATATAAACCGGTTTGTGACGGCGTATTTTTTCATTTAAGATGTGTTGCACATATTATTAATTTAGTTGTGCAAGATGGTCTTGGCGTTCCTGAAGTTGAAGATTTCAAAACGTCTTTCAGAAATATGTTACGTGACGTTTTTAAAACTAGTAGAAAAAGATATGTTAATTATAGAAAAATGTGTCACGATACGAATTCCATTTGTTAGGACCAAATTGGGATGTCCCGAATAGATGGAATTCAACTTGGAAAATGTTTACTAGTGCTTTGCGACAAAATAAACGCTTCATATTTCATGATGGTCTTGCGATGCGGGGTCGGGTTGTTCCGTTTCTGTTAGAGGGTTAGGAATATATTCAAGAAATAACTCAATGTTTAGAGGTTTTTAAAAACGCAACTACAAAATTGTCGGGGGTTTATTATCCGACAAGTTGTCTAACACTTAATCAAGTGTATTTAATGACACATAAATTAAGTGAATTTGAAGAAAGAAAAGAAATGTTTTCAGCAATGGTGGCGCCGATGAAAGCAAAATTTAAAAAATATTTCACCAAACTACCCCTGCTTTTACGTGTTCCGCCGCACTAGACCCGGCTTAAATGTTTCGGGGGTAGAAACTTTAATTGATGAGATCAACTTATGATTTAGATTTACATGAACAAAATCCATTTTTTGCGGTTAATGCAAAACAACAATTTAATGATTATCTTAAAAATATGGTATAACATCACACATCCAGCGGTCATCGACCGTGGAATCGAGTTCGTCGAGCTCAAGTAGAGACTGCTTAATTCATATAATACTTTGAGAAATGAAAACAGTAAATGGCAAAGGGGTAACATCCCAAGTAGCGAACTCGGGAGGCATACCGGAACCGATTTTTTACCTACTATGACTCCCGAGGAATTTGTATCGTTTGATATTCTGACATGGTACAAAGGAAAGGAATCACAATTTCCAGTCCTAACCGTTATGGCCCGTGATTTACTAACCGTCCAAGCTTCCACGGTAGCTTCGGAGTCTGCATTTTCTGTTAGTGGCAGGGTTTTATCGATAAAAAGAACAAGGCTAACTCTAACAGCGGTAGAGATGTGTATTTGTTTAAAAGACCACTTAGATGCGGCCGAACGAAGACAAGATAAATCAAACCTTAAAGAAGAAATACCAATTGAAGAAGAAATACACGAACAAGAAGTACAAACCGGACGATCGTCACCGCTCTCTGACAAAGAACTCGCTTATGATTTGTCTCAACGCATTGGCACACAAACCGACGAATACGATTAAATTAAAAGAACTTGTATTCGCAACATGTATCTTTTGTTTTGTTTAGTTTAATTTTAATGTAATTTTTAATGTTTGTTTTTCGCAACGATTTAAGTGTTTAGTTTTAAGTTTATTTTTAATGTAATTTTTAAAAAAACACCACTCAATAAAATATATTTGTAGTTGTTTTAATTAATCTACTTTACTATTGTTTAATTCATCTACTTTACTAATTTTTAATTAATCTACTTTACTAATTTTAATTAAATTGTATAATTTAAATAGTATTAAAATTAAAAAAATAAAAAAATCAGTTTTTCCAAACCGGTTCTAGGACCCGACCCGGTTTGGTTCGGACCCGGACCGGTTCCAACCAAGTTGGTTTTTCCCCTCTCAAAACCAGTTCCAACCCGAACCGGTTCTTGGTCAAAAACCGGTCTCATTCGCGTTGACCTGGAACCGGTCCGGTTCGAACCCGAACCGGTTCCAAGAAAAAAACCGGTTTGTGCACCTCTAACGGGTGGTGGTGATGTGGTGTTTTATGCTAAGGTGCTGGGTTTTTTTGGACTGAATTGGCAAAAATGCCCAAACTACAGGGACTAAAATAGTAATTTATTTAAAGGGGATATATTAAATGGGGTTTATAAAAATAGAAAAATAAAACATATATGTAAAATGAACAATATACCCCTCATTTAACGGAGAATGTTGGATGGAGTTAACGGACTGGATGAAATGACAAGATTTGTAAACCACAAGGACCCAGATGCGAAAAAATAAACTATTGGATGAAAGTGGCAATTTTCACCAAACCACATGGACGAAAATGGCAATTTACTCATATATTTTTAATAATATATTAATATAATATATATATATATATATACCCACATATATATACACATATATACGTCTTCGTAATGAAAACACAACCCAATTCTCCACGTGTAAACCCAACCCAATTCTCCACCGTGAAAACCCAACCCAATTCTCCACCGTGAAAACCCAACCCAATTCTCCACCGTGAAAACCCAACCCAATTCTCCACCGTGACAACCCAACCCAACCCCCTTCCCCGTCGATGTCCGGCGACTTTCCACCTGCGATAGGCGATCGGCACCAGTGATCGTCGATGTCTGTGAAAACCAAACCCACCCCCCTTCCCCGACCGACCACCAGCGATCAACTTAGCTATCGGCACACCTCACCAACACACCTCCTGCCGCCACAAGTGCGATGACACCACCACGTCCACCATCGACAACCATCATCAGCTCAGCCACCACCAACTCCCTTCTCTACACCGAATTTCATGTATGCTTTCGATTTAACCGGAGTTTACGTTAATCAAATTTTTGGGTGTTTGTCGAAACTGCAATAGTGTTTACAGGAGGTGTTCGGGGATGGTGATGATGATGGTGGTTTCGGTGAAGGATAAGGGCGCTGAAAGCATTTCGGTCGGTGGTTGGCGGTCAACAGTCGGCGGTGTTGGAGGGTGGTCGCTGGTTGTGCAAACGGGGGGAAGAAAATGGATGGGAGTGTGGGCCCATGGCAGTCGGCGGTGGTGGCGATGGTGGCAGCCAGCGATGGTGGCGATGGTGGCAGCAAACAGTAAGGACCAAACCTGCAATTTCTCAAAAGTTGGGACCAATATTGCAATATCGGCAAACCACAGGGACCAATTGTGTAATTAACTCTATTAATTAATATACTTTCTGATTATTAATTCACATAGCTCACCTCTTCTTCCAACTCTCGACAAATTAGTGCCGTCCGCCAACGAAGATGTACTTTAGACACGCTTACATCTGTATATATATGATCACCAACATACAATATCTCATCTCCATGAATGCCTAACGAATTTTCAACCATCTGAGCACTTCCTCCAGAATACAAGCCCCCTAAAAATAAGAAAGTAAAGAACAAAGTGATATGATTTGAATTTTGCAAATAGAAACTGTAGAACTGTGGACATTTATTGCAACAGGTGCGAAATGGTAATTTCACATATGAAGGAAGAGCTCTCGCTGCAACGAGTATATTTGGTGAAAACGCTAGGATGGTTTCTGATCAAACATGGTAACGCAGAGCTGAACATCACCAACGTGCAAATATGCAGCTTCCCAGTAACTTTAGACTATTTTTTCCTCTCTTATTTAACATTTTTAATTTGCGAATCTTTTGGTTTGAGGCATATAGTGGATGACAAATAATCAGTTTCTATGACTATTTTAGGAATAGCTGCAACAGATTTGAATTTTATTGTTGTTCAGAAGTCAATTTACATATAAAATTCTTGGAGCCAGGGTCTCTTTGAAAGCAACCTCTCTATCCCTCAAGATAGAGGTAAGGTTTGCCTACATCCCAACCTCCCCAGAACCTACCTGTAGCCTTGCTATAGGTAGGATTATACTGGGTACGGTAGCCTAACAATAGCCACTATAGGTGGGATTATACTGGGTTGGGTTGTTGGTGGTTGTAAAAATAGAAAACCCAGAAATTCAGAATTTCCAGCATATAAACTCAACACTGATCAGAACAATATATGTTTATAGTGAAGGAAAACAAGAATGCTTTAAATGAACAAAACTAACAGTGATGAGAATAGAGATTGATGTAGAAAAATTGTAACAAAGTTTAGTTAAAGTTACAGTTTTGTAATGATCCCGGGGTGATTTTGAAATTTACTCACCTGGACGAGCCTTAAAACAAGGTCGCATCAGGCCCTCGCTTGTAACCACTTCATATAAAGGGTGTGACATTTGAAAGAATTCAGGCTTCCTAGCTGAGACAATAACCTACATTAAATAAACACATCCACAAACTCAAATGTGATGTAAAATATTTTTTCCTTCTTTAGTTGTAACTTAAAAGCCCTCTCAATTAATCAATTCAGTCAAAACAGATTGCCATTCTAGATTTCAAATGAGAAATCCAGCTTTATCAGGTTTCACCAATCCAGTAAATACTCCTGAAATAAATATATTATGTAAAATAAAACGCTTCGTCGCTTTGTCAATATTTGTGTAATAATTATGCATGTCAAAAGGTGGTTTGCAGGAAGCTTAACTAACCATTTCAAATAGATCTCGCCAGTTCATATCATTTGGAAGAAATCTATTAAAAGAATGCCGCATCATCTTATCTGTATAGATGTAATCTGAGTTGGTAATCAGCAATAACTTTTTACCAGCCTGGTGAAACGAAAACATAACACATTTGAGAACATATTTTGCAAATTGGTCAAAAGCAGATACCATTAAAAAGGGAATTAACAGAAAATACCTCCTTTTGGTCCAGAAGTGCTAAAGGTAGCTCGGGATCAGGCTCTACAAACAGTTCTGGCTTCGACATTATCTCACTCTGCACATAATCCATAAAAAGGTTGATGACTTTGGGTCCCACTATCAAGACATAAACCAATTATATATTTACCTTAAGTTGACCTTCCACGTGAGCCCGAAAGAGGGCCTTACCAACAGCCTGAAAGAAAAGAAAAATGCATAGACTGGTGGAAGCTGAAACTTCAAATATTTAAGCTGAAACATAAACAAGTATCTTTTCTTGCCTTGTAAAGACCTTTGTAATCAAGTGCACCAAGATCTGGTGAAATAATCCCTTCATCCAATCTATCAACCATCTAAAATACAACAACGATGGATCGCCCAAATATTACATTTTTTTCCGTCTACACCACTCAGGAATAATGGAGGTTCATCAATTAAAACTCAGATTAAGGGAACAGGCTACCTGCATATACGCCACTGCTTCTGAAACAGAAAATAATGTATTGAGAAACTCCCATCTACTTTCTTTCCTCAGGTCCACCAGTTCTCTCCCATAAATCTCACTTTCCATGCACACACAATTATCAAGCAGAACAAAAAAAATCAACTCAAGCATAATAAATGTGATGACATGAATAGAATTTTGTAATACTCGAATCAACATAAATTTGAGATTTGCATGCGTGTCTCAGGTTTACCATTTGAGACTAGACATACAAAATAAATATATGTCAATTGTGTACGAAAAGTTCTACCTAAATATAATAATCTTTTCTGTTGTTGTATTCTTGTAATAAACTGGATAAGAGAAGAGTAAGGTTAAAGACCATACCTGACAGCTCGGGTAGATAGTAGTTTTGTGCCATGCATAGCCCTCTTCACATAGCCAAATCGGTCAGCCTTAACCAAATTGCCTTTCTCTTTATCTATGACAAGTCCTCTAATAACCTATTAGAACAACGGGCCAAGAAAAATTTAAAAGAAAATATTATAATCGCTAGTTTAGTTCAAGAAATTTACAGGGAATTACCAATTCAGGGTCAAAAGCAAGTCCATCAACAGGAAAGCCAACTTTTTTAAGATTCTCCATACAATGGTCATAAGCTCGTCCTTCCCAGGCCTTCAAGTTCATAAATCGAAGTTAAATATGAAAGAAAATGCACTACTTGACATGACATTAAACTGAAATATTATGGTCTCTCTACGAAGTACCATGACATTATAGTGCATTAACGTGTAATCCATGTCATATCCAATTGCACTAATTGACCGAAGATTCAATGTGCGGGTACAAAATATGCCACGTGGAGAATGCCTCGAAGAAGATGGATCCTGAAAATGACTCACTCATCAGAAAACAGTAGAAACCTTTTAAAAGTATCCCAGAGTATTCATATAATCAGTAAAAAAGAGTAGCATGTCAAAATTTTGAGCATTGAGTATGTGGAGGAAAAGAGTAGCATGCAACAAAGCTTTATTCATATATCATGTTCAAGGTTCGTGCTTGTTGGTTAAGATTGACCATAAATCAATAATTGTGATCACTGAGACGGCAACTAAGCATTTAAACTTAGCATAAAAGCATTTGAGCAATGGGTCCGGCGCATCAAGATTACTATTTCAACCATGTCATAAAGCAAAAGAGTTGTGGTATGAGGTCTGTGGATACTAATGCAAAATAGCAGGATAAACCTAGAAGATCATGTTGAAATCAAATTGAAATTCAGTAGTTCAATTAGAAAGGTGCAAGCATAAAAGTAAAATGAGCAACAGAAACCTGTATCCCTAGGTCATTAAGCAATCCCTCAGCTTCTATGGTCTGAAGCCTGGCAACCTCCTCAATTGGACCTTTCCGAGCAACATCAGCCTGACCATTAATCTCTGCCATCAACAATCAACAGACCACGGACACATAAGAAAAGAGAATCCAATCCAGCCAGTATTTGATGTAAGCAAGCAGAGTAAAAGTGGAGATGAGGGTACCGTACCGTACTTGATGTTCAAGTCGCCTTTGGTGCTCTGGCCGAGATAATCGAAGTCACATTCGTGAGAGCTACTATTAACGGAAAACATATCATCAGAGGCAGCAGCAGCAGCGGTGCCGGTGGTGGTGGTGGTGAGGGAATTGGCGTCAACGGTGCATTGACAATAATGGTGTTGGTGTTGTTGTCGTCTTCTCCTGGGAGTGGAAAAGCTAATAGCGGTGGTGGTGGTGGTGGTGGTGTTAAGAGTGCCGTTGCTTGGAGAAAGAGAAACGATGACCGGAAGAAGTGGGTTTGTGACGACGGCATAGGTGAATGTGATTCCGACCATCGCAACTCAATTGGTACGTTAGGAAGAAGACAAGGGCAGCGATGCTTCACACTTCACACTCAGACTCACACTCGCACTTGTTTTCTTCGTTCCTTTCGGTTCGTTTCGTTTCGTTTCGTTTGGCTCGTTTCGTTTCGTTTCGTTTGGCTCGTTTCGTTTCGTTTCGTTTGGCTCGTTTCGTTTCGTTTCGTTTGGCTCGTTTCGTTTCGTTTGGCTTCGTTTCGTTTAGTTTGGTTTGGTGGATCGGATAAGCAGAGCAGCTGAGCCCAATCAACTTGCTGACTGGTTGGACCTGTACGGATGCAAGCAAGCCCACATGCTGATTTGAGCCGCTTCTACAACGATTTAATATTTTAGAGAAAACTACCCTTTTCCTCCCTATGGTTTGGTTTAAATAACAGTTTGTCTTCAAACGTTTTAAAATCTTGATTTTACTTCCTGTGATTTGCAATCTGTCTCAGTTAACTCCAACCCACTAATACTATAAGAGTATTGTGATCATTTTAATAATAAGAACTAAAAAAGTAAATTATTAACACTTCTGGCTATTTTTGCATATTACTCAAAACACAAATACACTTTCTTCGATATCCACTGTCGCCACCATCACTACCACCACTACAACCACAACACCACCGCCCCCAAAACCACAACACCACCACCACGGCCACCACAAACCGCTTCCCCCAACAACACTATGAACACTGCCTACCACTAGAGGTGGCAAAAGAAGTCAAAGGATGTGATTTCGGGTCATAATGGGTGTTTCAAAAATAAAGATGGGTTAGAATGGATTAAATAAAAAACACAAGGGGGTCAAGATGGGTTAAAAGCCTTTTTGAAAAAAAAGAAACATAGGTGAAGATGGGTTTTCAAAATTAGATCTACAACTTTAAGTCAATGTTTCTTTCACTCAAATTGGTCGCCTCCATCGCACAAGGCACCACCGCACAACCAAAGAAAGGAGATATTTGTCAGATTCCTTATTCTTTCCTGAAGTGGTGCTGAGAAGTTTATACAAGTCACTGATAGAGAGGAGGTCCAATCTGTTACTGTGAATGACATGTACCCTTTATGTGGCCCTCTAAAGGCTAATAGCATTGAGCCAGTAATGTGGGTGTCCTTTTTTGGCTGCTTAGAGGAGTGTTGGGACTCCCCTAAGGGCTTGAGGCGTGGGTAATGGGCTCATCAGGTTGAAACTGAGGAGACTCAACACTGATATTGAGGCTAATTATGGAGGATGGTTGGACCTCTGGCTGAGTGGAAGCTATTTGTTCCACTCTAGCCTTCTTGGCTTTAACAGAAGGGACTTTTTCAATTAGAGTAGATTGAAAAAGATTTCATTTGGGGCGTCTTTGGTAGGTGATTTAATAGGGTGGGAAGAAGTTATTGCCTGTGAAGTTGTGGTGTCTAGTGTGGGTTCTGTTGGATTCTATATGCCCAAGATACATAGATTATTGATGTGGTTAGTACGTCATGATCCAAGTCGGGTCATACCCAATAACAAGCTTAGCAAACACCAATCAATATTTAATTGATGATATGATCATGCAATTAAATATTTACACCAATTTAGAAAATGGGTTTTCTAAATAAAATTGCATGTGAGATGGAACAACTTATTGGGATATTTTGTCCATGAGTATTATTTGTAATGTTATTTGTTTTAATCAAATGACATCAAATAATAAGAGAGTGTGTAAGGGTTATATAAAATTAATAGGTTAATTTTATAACTCTTACAAATAACAAATAAAATGGGTGTTTAAGTTTTGGGGGGGAAAACCCCTTGAATATCCAAAATCGGCCGCCCCATGTGGGGTTCAAGATTCCTTTTGTTTCTTGAAACTATACACTCCATTTTACAAGCAAAAACTCTTTGACTCATTCTCTCATACATACACACATGCAATGACCAAATAAAAAAAAAAGATGCTCTCTCCTTTCTTTGAAGAAACTCACGGCTGGAATGGTTCCAGCAGCCATCTTCTAGCTCGATTTGGTGCTCAAAAGATGCTCTCTCTCCTTTCTTTGAAGAAACTCACGGCTGGAATGGTTCCAGCAGCCATCTTCTTGGTCGATTTGGTGCTCAAAATCCTAGCAAAAGGTGTTGCTAAAAGGGCTTGTGGTATGAACACTTGAGAACATCTATTGTTGATGTTTTAACCATCCAAAAACAGCTTCATCTTCATCATGCATCCACGTTTTTTGACAGCTTCTAAAGGTAGTTCATTGTGTTGTTTTGGTTGTTATGTTTGCTTCATGATAACTAGTCTATTCACATATATATGATCCTTTGTCTTTGGGTTTGTTGAAATAATATTATGAACATAAATTTTCAGATTATAGAATACGAAATTAAGTTCATATTCCGCTGCGTTTTCTTGTTTAAAATGGTTAAACAACATTGTTTAGGTCCAACAAACCCATCAATGGCATCTAGAGCCGGATATGTGGATGACTAGTTTCATGTGTTCTTGTAAAATTGGTTTTATGAGGCTTTAACAACCTTATTAGGGCTGTTTTGTGATGATTTGATGATACCCCAATCTTTCAAGGTTGTAATCATGCATGCTTATGATTGGATCTTGAAAGAAAGATATCAAATTGGTTGATTGTGTTTTTTGTTTGGACAAAAGACCCTAAATTCTTAGTTTGTGTTGGCTGAAAATTTAGGGTCAAATGGGGTTCATTTAGTTCTTGAAATGATGTATATGGATACATGTTTTAGTGCATAACATAGCCTTGACCATGTATGTTTTGGATTTGGTTGATTATGGAATTGTCATGTTGGTTGTATTCTTTCTATTTGGGTTGTAATAATTCCTTTTGGTGTTTCTATTTGGGTTGTAATTTATTTATTCATTTGGCAATGTAATAAATAGATTAGGAGTATTTTTCTTTTACTAGAAAATATGTATTAGGATATATATTTTGTAAAAGAAGATGCTTAGGAAGGAAGCACAAAAGGAAGACACAAAGGATGAACTTGAAGCATTTGGATGCAAGTTCAAATGGGAGTCTTTGGATACCTCATCATTTGTATTGTGTTCAACCCTTAGGAAAGACCTTATGACAACACTTGTGATGGCAAACAAGTGTAGTCAACTTAGTGGCTATAGTTATGCACATATGTTTGTATGATTGTGCTTGTTTGGTTGTTTGTTGTATGATTGTTATTTGACATTTAGATGTGCATAACAAACTAATTAACAAACTTAACAAGCTGAATTTTATGGTTCCTAATCATTACGTGATTAATAAAAGGTTATTAAAAGGATTAGTGATTTAATAAAAGAGGTTTTATTAAAAATGAACCATAGGATACCTTGTATTTGAAAGCATGCAAATACAAGGTAAATAGAGTTTTCAAACTAGAATCAATGAAAACTAAAAATCCCCTTTTCAAACAAGTTTAACACCGTCCTTTTGCACAACACTTAAGTCATTTGGAAACTCTTAATGGGATAAAGGTCACCTAACCATTTTGAGGGAACTTATGACTTAAGATGGGAATACCACATTGGTGGGATAAAGGTCACCTAACCACTTGTGTTGGTAAACTCACATGTGTGTGCAAGTAGGGTAACTTGATTTGCAAACCATGTTGAATGGATCACCTAAAATATGGTTTCCAAATGGTGTTGATGGATTAACATGCCGACTTTGCATATGATGTTTAAAGTCGATCCCATACCGCTAGAAGTTGCAAAAGGTTGCAATTGTCAAATGTTGACTACCTTGTTAATTTGAATAATGGGATAAAGGTCACCTAACCATTATTTGAATGTAACGTTGGATTCTAGATTTTAATTATTAATTGTCGATGAGACATAAAGGGTATTAATAATTAAAATGAAATTTTTCAAAAATACTAAAAAGAACTTTGAAATTTGTAAAATGGCCGCAAACAATAATGCTACCACCCCGACCGTCCATACCCTATCACCGAGAACTATTTTAGAGAGGGATCGTCTGAACCATAATAACCTTATGGACTAGTCTCGAAACTTAAGAATTGTTCTCAAGCAAGAGCAAAGGCAAATGTCCTTGACGATCCTATTCCTAACCATCCCGATCCCGACGATGTTAAGGCCATTCCCGATCTCAAGGCAAATGTTGCCAAAGGAGGAGGGCACATCAAAGGCAAAAGGGAAGGGAAGATCAAAGCGGAACCTCCAAAACCTAAGCTTATGAAGCCTAAGGTAACGAAAAACGATCCATGCTTTGAGTATGGTGAGATAGGTTATTTGAAAGGGAATTGTCCAACCTATCTCAAAGAGTTGAGAAATAAGAGGGATGCTGGGCAAACCTCAAGCACAACTTTCATAATCCATATTGACTTAAATGTTATTTCCTCAAAGCACATGGGTAATTGGATACCACATGTGGAACTCACTATTGCAATCTGTTGCAAGGGTTCAAAAGAAATAAGCACTTTAAGAAAGGAGACTATGTTTTTGAAACTTTCAAAAGGTTTGGAAGTTGTTCTTCAAAACATGTTATATGCCCCTAGTTTGACTAGGAACATGATTTAAGTTTCCCTTTTAAAACGATATGGTTATATTTTAAAGTTTGTAAATGATGGTATTTATGTTTATATGGATGATGTATATTACTTCAAGGCTATGCCTTCTAATGATGTTGATGAATTGGTTCATAATGATTCGTCCTATAATAACACATTATACCTATCATGCACCAAGAGACTTAAAATAGTTTAAGTAACTCTTATTCTTGTCATTGTCATCTTGGTTACATAAACAAGAATCGGATTTAAACACTTTAAAAGAATGGTCTTTTGAAAACAAATGAAAATTGTTCATTTGGTAAGTGTGAATCTTGTCTACAAGGTAAGATGACCAACACGCCCTTTAGTGGTACTAATGAGAGGGCAAAAGACTTATTAGGAATCATACATTTGGATGTATGTGGTCCTTTTAAGACAATGACAAGGTATGGTGAAACTTACTTCATTACCTTATACCGACGATAATAGTCGTTATGGTTGTGTGTACTTGATGGCACATAAACATGAAGAATTTGAAATGTTCAAAACTTCGAGAATGAAGTAGAAAATCAACTCGATAGAACTACCAAAGTTCTCCGTTTAGATAAAGGAGTTAAATACCTAAGTGAGGTTTTTGGGATCATCTAGGAAGTTGTAAGATTGTCTCACAACTTACTCCTCCCGGAACACCACAATATTATGGTGTGTCTGAAAGGAGATCGAACCCTATTGGATATGGTTCGACCTATGATGGCTATAAGCTCACTACCTCTATAATTTTGGGGTTTCGCACTACTCTCCGCGGCTCATATTTTGAATATGGTCCAAACCAAGAAAGTGGATTCGACGCCTTTTGAAATATGAAATGGAATAGTTCCATCGCTATCATATTTAAAATTATGGGTTATGAAGCTTATGTTAAGCTTAACACCCAAACCAACTGCAAGTCGATTCACTAAGTGTATATTTGTTGGATATATAAAAGGACTGTATAGGATACTACTTCTTTGATCCAACAGAGCAAAAGGTATTCATTGCTCAAAAGGCAGAGTTCTTGGAAGCCAAGTTCCTTATGGAAGGAATGACGCATAGAACAGTGGAATTTGATGAGGATCAAGATCCACAAGCCGATACACGTTTGGTTGACACTAGCAATCAATAAGAGGTTGTTGATCATGATCAAGAGGTTGATCAATACACACAAAACGTTCGCTGATCTGGTAAAGTTAGCATTTCACATGAAAGATGTGGATTTTTCATAGATGGATGCTACGTTGTTGACTCCGAAGAGCCAACTACATACCATGATGCAATGTCCAATTCGGATTGTGACATGTGGCTAGGAGCCATGAACGTAGAGATGCAATCCATGTATGACAACCAATTTTGGGAATTGGTTGACTCTTCACTTAACTCCAAACCGGTTGGATGCAAGTGGTTTTTCAAGAAGAAAACTGACATGCATGGAAACTTGGATACTTACAAGGCAAGACTTGTAGCAAAAGGTTTCACTCTAAGTCAAAGGGTTGATTATGATGAAACCTTCTCGCCAATGGCAATGCTAAAGTCATCCTGATAAAGTATGCAAGTTAAAGATATCAGTCTATGGATTAAGACAAGCATCGAGAAATTGGAATCAACGTTTTGATGAAAAGATCAAGAAATTGGGTTTCATCAAGAACGCTAACGAGGATTGTGTGTATCAAGGGGCTAGTGGGAGTGTAATTACGTTCTTAGTATTGTATGTTGATGACATACTACACTTGGAAATTGTCTTTCCAAAAGGGATCTCCGTGAAGCCGTCTCTATTTTAGAAATAAAGATCTATAGGGATAGATCGAGGCGGTTGATAGGGTTAAACCAAAGTGCATACATTGATAAAATCTTGAAAAGGTTCAAGATGGTAAACTCTAAGAAAGGTATAGTACCTATTCAA
This sequence comes from Flaveria linearis, assembly GCA_024085815.1. Taxonomy (NCBI): domain Eukaryota; kingdom Viridiplantae; phylum Streptophyta; class Magnoliopsida; order Asterales; family Asteraceae; genus Flaveria; species Flaveria linearis. Next base: position 39,872,704 of record CM044011.1, read on the forward strand.
AGAGGGACAATATTGAGTGCATCTCAATGTCCAAGCTTAAAGGATGAGCAACATCGTATGAAGGACATCCCATATGCGTCTGCTATAGGATCCATCATATATGCGATGATATGCACTAGACTGGACATGTCATGCACATTAAGCATGACAAGTAGATATCAGCAGAATCCAAGTAAACAGCCATTGGATGGCTGTTGAAAGTATATTGGAATACCTTAGGAGGACTAAGGATCTGTTTCTAATATACAGATCTGATGAAGAGGAACTAGTTGTAAAGGGTTACACGAATGCTAGTTTCCAAACTGATCGAGATGATCCTCGATCACAATCGGGGTACGTCTCCATTATGAATAGGGTAGCATTGTCCACTACAGAATTCGAATACATAGCCGCCTCATTAGCAGCTTGGGAAGCTGCATGGATAAAAAGGTTTATCACCAATCTAAGGATGGTCTCTACCATTCAAGACCCCTTAGAAATCTTTTGTGATTACGAGGGTGTGATTGTTCAAATCAAGGAACCCCGTGCACATCAAAAGATTAGGCATAATAAGCGGAGATTCAACTACATAAGGGATGAAGTTGAAAAAGGGAAGATATGTATTCGCAAAGCTCACTCCGATCAAAACATTGCGGATCCACTCACGAAGCTCCTTGAAAGGGCAAAGCATGAAAGTCATACTTGTGCCTTGGGACTTCGATATTCTAGTGATTGGAATTGATCTGTTTAGTATTAATATTATTAATATGGAACAATAGTAATACTTAACTTATCTATGTGTTTACGATATTTTAAGTGATGTTCCTTTTAGCATGTTTACATCCATGAATAATTTATTATTCTAAATGTCCGTAGTTGGTCATATTTGTGGGAACAAATATGAATGTAAGACTATTATGAACTTGGATTGGTGGATATTCATAAGGCATGAATATAGAGCAATTAGTTGCTGCCAAGGTTCATAGATATTCGTGGGATACGAATATTGGACTGACCCGCATCTCAAATCTTACTACATGGAATCTTATTGATTGATCATAAGTAAATTTGAGTAAAGGCGAATATCATTTGGTATCCTCCGACCTGAGATACATATTGGGTTTTGATATTCACCGAGTGTTATACCTTGAGCTAGTTCTTCACTGATATGAAATAATTGTCAGTACATAAGGCTATGTTCAGGTATGACATAAGGTGATTGTGAGAAACGTATATAGTCAAGATGGGATTTGTTCCTCTTATTCGTTGAGAGTATGATGTCTAAGGCCTGATTAAGTTAAATCAACAAGGAATGATCATTCTGTGTCCTTGGATTTAACATGACATCTGTAACAAAAGGATAAATGATTGATTCACCTAAATCATTTCAAGTTGGATACTTGAAGGGGATGATGTTATTGAATGGCTTCTAAGTCATGCGTATTAAGGGTAGTAAACCGTTGTTAGGCGGTATTTACTGCTTGCATCAATCTTCTATGAATCTTGTGCAAGTGGGAGATTGTTGGATTCAATATGCCCAAGATACATAGATTATTGATGTGGTTAGTACGTCATGATCCAAGTCGGGTCATACCCAATAACAAGCTTAGCAAACACCAATCAATATTTAATTGATGATATGATCATGCAATTAAATATTTACACCAATTTAGAAAATGGGTTTTCTAAATAAAATTGCATGTGAGATGGAACAACTTATTGGGATATTTTGTCCATGAGTATTATTTGTAATGTTATTTGTTTTAATCAAATGACATCAAATAATAAGAGAGTGTGTAAGGGTTATATAAAATTAATAGGTTAATTTTATAACTCTTACAAATAACAAATAAAATGGGTGTTTAAGTTTTGGGGGGGGGGAAACCCCTTGAATATCCAAAATCGGCCGCCCCATGTGGGGTTCAAGATTCCTTTTGTTTCTTGAAACTATACACTCCATTTTACAAGCAAAAACTCTTTGACTCATTCTCTCATACATACACACATGCAATGACCAAATAAAAAAAAAGATGCTCTCTCCTTTCTTTGAAGAAACTCACGGCTGGAATGGTTCCAGCAGCCATCTTCTAGCTCGATTTGGTGCTCAAAAGATGCTCTCTCTCCTTTCTTTGAAGAAACTCACGGCTGGAATGGTTCCAGCAGCCATCTTCTTGGTCGATTTGGTGCTCAAAATCCTAGCAAAAGGTGTTGCTAAAAGGGCTTGTGGGTATGAACACTTGAGAACATCTATTGTTGATGTTTTAACCATCCAAAAACAGCTTCATCTTCATCATGCGTCCACGTTTTTTGACAGCTTCTAAAGGTAGTTCATTGTGTTGTTTTGGTTGTTATGTTTGCTTCATGATAACTAGTCTATTCACATATATATGATCCTTTGTCTTTGGGTTTGTTGAAATAATATTATGAACTTAAATTTTCAGATTATAGAATACGAAATTAAGTTCATATTCCGCTGCGTTTTCTTGTTTAAAATGGTTAAACAACATTGTTTAGGTCCAACAAACCCATCAGGTTCATCACCTGCTAGGCCTGCAGGGGATGTCACTAGGAGCCATTGGCTCAAGCTTACTTGGAAAGAGGTTTCTGAACCTTCTAGTGAAGTTGAAGGATATCTTCTTTAGTATTTCGAAGACACCCTGCCTCATATGAGGTACAACTAGAATATCTGCGGATTCTAGCTTATCTTGATCCAACTCATAGTTGATTATGTGCTGGATATACCTAGGATACATGTAAAATATGTTTCTAGTGAGATTACCTCATAAGTTATTCAGCAAAAACCTAGAGTATTTGAATCTGAGACCTTGTACCAACCCGTGGACTAGGCAGCCCAGATCATAAGGGATTTGATCCCAACCCCTGACTTGTTGGACAAGCTATGTAGGATGACATGCAGTAGGAATTTCCAGTTGTAGGAGAAGTTAAACTTATAGACTGTTGATTTGCTGACGTCTCCTCCATATCCCATTTGGGTATATGTGTCTTCCAAGTCTTGTTTGGGGAACTCTATAGGGCGCCTTCATCATGAAGCTCCAAATGCTCCCTAATGGTTGTTTCACCGATGGTAATCTCCTGTCCGCATACTCTTGACCTGATAACCCTAAGCATGTCATTTTGACCATTGGCCCAGAATTCCATCATATGGTTTGAGTAAATGGTGGGGTTTACGGTCAGAGCAGTGAAATATACTGATTGGTCAGGAATTGGATGATTAGGGCAAAATCGGCATCTGTGGAAAAGTCAAGGATGGCGACCTGGTTGTGCTGGAGATTGAAGACCATTGTTTGAAGGAGTTTGAGAATAGGTAATTTGAGAGTGAATGAAGATGACAATGGAGATTTTAGGGCTTTTACAGAGGTAAAGAAGATAATAAAGAAGTTCGGAAATATTTAAATGGTGGTGAAAAATCAAACCGATAAGGTGAAAGGACGTTTTGGGTTCTGATTTGACAGTGGCGGTAAGAAAGACCTTTTAAAATATTCCGAAAATCATCAATAAAATCTTACTTTTTGCAGAGTGGGGCCCAAAGATTTCTCTTACACAGTAAAGTTTTCTTCAGAGAGTAAAATTGCTTCTGAGAGAACATTAGTGTTTCTCTATCTGGATTGTCTTCCGAAGCCACTTTATCTTCTGAAGCAAATTATGTCTTCAGGAAAAATTTGCTTTCGAGGATAAAGTGTTCTTCCGAGAGAAGAAGTTAGTAGCCTTTGGAAGAAAACTTGATCTATGATCAAATGATCTTTCGAGGCTAAAAACTCTTCGGAAGAGATTACTTGTGCAAAGGAATTTGCCTTTGGAAGATAAATAAGGATTTCTTCCGAGGGTAAATTTCTCTTCAGAAGAATTTATACTTAGAGAATTTCGGAGAAAATCTTTCGTAAATGGGCTTAGATTGAAAATAGACAACTTAGACATCACTTATTTTCAAAAGATTTTCAAAAGAGATTTACTAATCAATGTTGATCATCCCACTAGCCGTAATTAAATATTTAAATCTTTGTTCATGAAAGGATTTGGTGAACAAATCAGCATATTGTTCATTTGAATCAACTTGACTAGTTTGATCAAGTTTTTCTCATTTATATCTCGAATGAAATGATACCTGATGTCAATATGTTTGTCTTGGAATGCTTGACTGGATTTTTTATGATAGAAATAGCACTCTTATTATCTATGTGGATAGGAGTCTCCATGAAGTTGAAACCATAGTCTAACATATGATTCTGAATCCATAGGAGTTGAGCACAATAGCTTGCAGCAGCAATGTATTCAGCTTCAGAAGTTGATATAAAGACACATGATTGCTTCTTGCATTGCCAAGAGATGATCCTTCCACCAAGAAATTGATATCCTCCTGATGTGGATTTCTTGTTAATGTTGCAGCCACCATAATCACTATCAGTGTAACCATAAAGATAGAAATCCTTATTCTTAGGATACAAAAGGTCCAGTTTGGGAGCTCCTTTAAGATATCTAAGAATTTTTTTGATAGCAATTAGGTGAGACACCTTGGGAGCAGCCTGATATCTTGCATAGATGCAAGTTGCAAACATGATATCGGGTCTGCTTGTATTGATACATTAGAGATCCAATAGTTGCCCTGTACTGATGTTGATCACTGTCCTCCCTCTTGGAATTAGGACAAAGATTGTGATTTCTTTATATAGATGTCTTGGCTAGCTTACAATCTTTCATCTCAAATCTTTCTAAGATATCCTTGACATACTTATATTGATTGATGAGAACCCTTCCTCCATCTGTTTCACTTGAATTCATAGGAAGAAATCCATCTTTCCCATAAAACTCATTTTAAATATCTTCCTCCTGATGCTTTCAAAGTCTTTGCACATTTGGTTATTAGATAAACCAAATATAATGTCATCAACATAGACATGTACAAGCAACATGTCCATCCTAGACATCTTTATGAATAATGTTAAGTCTATGGTGCCTCTAGTGTAGCCATTCTTCAAAAGAAATTGAGACAATGTCTCATACCACAGCTTAGGTGCTTGGTGTAACCCATAAAGAGCTTTGTCCAATTTTCACACATAGTTGGGGTGCTGTAGGTCTTTAAATCCAGGTGGCTGACACACATAGACTTCTCTGTCAATATCTCCATACAGAAATGCACATTTCACATCAAGTTGATGGACTGTGAAGTTCTTGGATGAGCAAGGAAGATTCTCACGCTCTCAAGTCTTGCAACAGGTACAAAGACATCAGCGTTATTTATTCTTTCCTCTTGTGTGTATCCTTGAACTACAAGTCTAGCCTTTTTCTTGATGATCAAACCTCTATCATTTCTTTTATTCCTGAACACCCACTTGGTGCTAATAGGGACTTGACAAGGTGGCAATGGACATAGGTTTCATATTTTTTTGCCTCTTGAGACAAGGTGGCAATGGACAGAGGTTTCATACTTTTTGCCTCTTGAATTTAAGCAACTCCTCTTGTATTACTTCAACCCAACTATTGTGCTTGAGAGCTTTTTCCACCTTATTGGGTTCCATTTAGGAGAGAAAGCATAAGTATAAGTAGACATTCCCATTATGAGTTTGTATTCTAGTTCTCAAACCTTCTAAGACATCCCAAATGATGTTCTCAGCCTGATGAGTGTTATGAAGCCTAAGTCTTGGAATCATATCTACTTGTATAGATATATTCAAGTTTGAAAGGTTTTGCTCAAGATTGTGAACATTGATTCCATCTAATGTCTTACCCTAATTCAATGAGAACTGATTAAATGAATGAGTGATAACATCAGTGTTGTTTTGTTGTGAAGTTGTATTAATAGTTGTCTGTTCCTCCAGATTACTATCTACATCTGCTCGGTGTTGAGAGTTAGGGATGTCAGCTGATGAGTTTTGAGGCTCAACTGACTGGCAGCTTGTTAAAGCTCCACCATTACCTATAATATTTAAATTTTCAGGACTTGCAGTAGTAAGAGCTTTCTATTCATGTCTTCTTAGAGAAATTAGAATGGGTCTGGGTAACTCAAACAGTTTTGGGTAACTCAAACAGTTGATCATCAAAGAAGTCACTTTGAGTTCCTGTTCGAGCTGAAACGTTCTCACAAGATGGTTTAGAATAGTTATAAAATAATTCTAAGTCAAAGATATGGTTAGGGCCATACCCCTTAACACAAGAGTGTGCTTATTTACAACAATATTGGATGATTCCTCAAATTGTTGATTCTTAATGTTGTATACTCTATAAGCTTTAGAGCTTGAAGAGTATCCAACAAAGATAGCATCATCTGACTTTTTGGCAAATTTTGCTAAATTGTCTGTTGTGTTAAGTATCGTAGACCTGCTGCCAAAGGACCTTAGAAAGCCAATGAATGGTGGCTTCTTGTTCCAAAGCTCATAAGGGGTTTTTCTATGGTGCTTAATAATAAGAACCATGTTCTACATATAACATGAAGTGCTGACTGCCTCTGCCCAGAAAGTTAGAGGCAGCTTTGAATCAGCTAACATAGTTCTTGCAGCCTCAATAAGTGTCATGTTCCTCCTTTCAGCAACACCATTCTGTTAAGGACTTCTAGGAGCACCGTATTGTCTGGTAATTTCTTTTGATTTATAGAATGATTCAAGAACTTAATTCTTAAACTCAGTCCCTTGATCACTTCTGATTGTTTTTACCTTGTGATCAATTTGATTTTTCTATTTTAAGAATAAAAGATTTTAACATTTTAGCGGTTTCATCCTTAGTTCTTAAAAAAGAATACCCATATGAATCTTATAAAATCATCAACTATCACAAGGCAATATGATATCCTTCCAATGCTCATTATACTTGTGGGACCAAAAAGATCCATGTGCAATAAGGGTAATGGAGTGGTGATAGAATTAACTTCTTTGAGTTTGTGGGTTGCCTTATGTTGCTTTCCATTAAGGCAAGAAACATAGTTGTCTTTACAGAAAAACTCCTTTTTAGGCACTCCATGTACCAAGTTATTCTTAACCATTTCATTCATGGTTTTAAAATTAACATGACACATTCTTTTATGCCAAAGTGTTGATTCATCACCATTTCCTTTAGAAAGAAAGAATGAAACTTCACCCAGTAGGAAAGCATTTGTTCATATCTAGCTTGTACATATCCCCCCTCCTGGGAGATCTAAGAAGCACCAATTCCTGAGGAATTTTCATCCCGGGTTTGAGGATAATGCACTCATGCTCCGTGAAAAGCATTTGGTGCTTTTGATTGTAGCACTGAGAAACACTCAAGAGATTGTGTTCAAGCTATTTGACAAAGTGTATTTTGTCAAATTTTTACTTACCATTGGATACATTACCTCTACCATAAATGTATCCTCCTAGTTCACCTCCAAATTGAACAGGACCTCCATCAATATGTTGAAATTGTTCAAGGAGAGATCTGTTCCCTATCATGTGCCTTGAACATCCACTATCTATAATCCAAAAGTTTTTATTCTTGTCATATGGATGTCCCTGCACACAAGGTGAAATGTTTAGTTACAATTAGATGCCCAGGCCATAACGGTCTTGGGCTGTTCCAATGTGGATGACATAACTGAACCAAAATATATGCATGGGGGTTCAACTATTGTTTGTGAAGAAGAGGTTTAGGCTGCAGCTTCTTGCCTGATCTTCTATTCCATCCTATGGTTGATCAGTGTAGATGATCCTGAAGAGGCTTGAGCAGCATGACTTGCTTCCGAGGCTTCTTTGTTCTTGGAAGAAGTTATCACCACCTTTTCTTTCAAAGCAGTCTTCTTCTTGGAATATTTCAAAGGATTTCTTTTATTCCTTTGTTTGGTCTTGGGCTTGTCTTCCGAAGCTATTTTCCTTTCGAAAGAATGAGTTTCTTCCGAAAGCAACTTGGCTTTAGAAACAAAAGTTCCTTTCTTTGACACCATATGATAAGGTCCAAATATGAAACCTTCCTTGACTCCTTCTTTCTTAACATTATTTGCATAATGTGTGTTTGCAGGATTGTAGTAACAATCTTTAGCCATGTGATTATGCTAGCCACAGATTATGCATACAATGTTAACTTTAATAGGGCATGAGGGCTGCTATTTCTTGCACTTCTTGTCTTCTTCAACAGCCTTCCCCTGATTCTTCAGCTGGATATGAGTATTGGTACTACACTTCTTTCCTGAATTAGAGTTTCCAACCACTTGGAATCCAGCTGAGATGAACACGCCCTTTTGTCTAGGGTCTATTTTCATCTTGGACTCAGCCATCTTCATAGCAGTTTTCCTAGCTGCCCTGATCTTGTTCTTTCTATCTTTGGTGGTCAGTGGTTCATCCACAGCTATGTGGATGAGGTTTTCTACCTTCACCATTATTACATCATTCTTCTTCTCAAAGGGGAGTGGATCAGTAGTTAGAACCTCTTGCTCATCAGTTCTACACATTGGTTGTCTTATAAAGACATAAGAATGTGGTGGAGCAATTTCATTGGTTCCCAATCCACTCTTATTTTGATAGCACACCTTTGAGTGGGAGGATGATGCAAGAATGGTGTTAAAGTTATGCTCTTGAATAGTATACTTCTCTGCTTTAGCCTCAGCTATTACTAGCTGGGCTTGAGCCTTAGCCAACTTAGAAACAAATCTTTATTTTACTCCTGTAGTTTGAGTGTTCATGTTTTAAAGAGGATACATTTTTCTGTAACTTACCAATTTTAGATTTATAGTCAGATTCTACTCTCTTAAAGTTAGATTTTAGTATGTTTAAAGACTAAATATCAGACTTGATCTCCATGTTGTAGTCCTCATTCATTTTAACCTTAGCTATATAGGCTAGAGTACAGAGATGTTCATATACTTTGGCATCATCAGTTCCAACCATAAGAGCATGAGCAGGGGTCACATCTTGCACCATGAAGCTCCAATCAACTTCCTGAGCAACAGCTGCAATTTGCTACTCAGTTGGCTTGGTTGCAGCCTTTAGGGTAGCATGATGTTGGGAGGCTTAAGCTTCTCTAGGATTAGATCTAAGAGCTTTGCATTCCCTTGCAAAATGACCAAGTTGATTACAGTTGTAACATTTGGCTTTTGACTTATCAAACCCAAACTTGCTGTTAGTTGGATTTTAGGGGAATTGTCTTCCAGGTTCTTGAAGAACTTCTTTACTCTGTAGGTTAAAAGATCCATTTGTTGGAAAATGTCTATGTATTCTACATCATCTGGACTAAAACACTCTAGATCATCAAACCAGAACTGAAAGTCACCAGAGTGTTCATTTCCTGAAACAAAAGCACAACTACCCTGAAAAGGACTTTTTTGAGCTTGTTGAGACCTAGGTGTCTCAAGAAATGTGATGTAAGGCCCAAAGGAGTGTGATGGTTGTTGATTGTTGTTCAGGTACATCTAGGGTTATGGAGTTCTTGACCCTTTAGCAACATGTAAAGCATTACTGAGAGGAGGATTTGAGCTTCTATTCATCTGATGTCCTTTCTGAGTGTCCATCTCCATACGGTATCCAACAAGGATCCCATATAGTTTAGGTCTCCATTTCTATTGCTGAGAGGAGGATTTAAGCTTCTATTCATCATGGTGAGTGTGTTTAGGTTTTTAGTTCTCTTGATAGAGACACAATAGAAAGTCCATTCATAAGTAAGTGCACTCATGAACTTTCTTCCTATGTCTCTTTTCTCAAGAGTCACTCCCATAGACTGCAGAGATGCAATTAAGTCCATGTATCTGATGTATTATTTGCTTAAGGTCTCACCAACAATATAAGTGAAGTTTTCAAACTTCTGCTTCAGTACATTTTTCTTGGACTTTCTGGATTCTGAGGAACCAGATCATATCAATGTCAAAGCATCAAAGAGTTCTTTGGCTGTTGTGCAGTGCTCAGAGCCTACCATTATGGAATTTCGTATGGTAGTGAGCAATAAAGTCATTGCTTTGCTATTTATGTCCATCTTCTTGAAGTTTTCATCTAAGTAGTCTTCAATTTCCTTTTCAATCATGGCGCCGTCACTAGTTGGTGATGCCACTCTTGGCTTGTATAGACCATGTGTGACAGATCTCCATATCCGGTTGTATTGATACTTAATAAAGCCTTCAACATGTTGATACCAGCGTCTAAAATTATCAGGAGTGATAATAGGATCCTTAGTCATGCTTCCTATCTCAGTCTCAAAATATTTTTAGTTGAGGCCAATTGAGTGGATTGAATGAGTATGAAGAAATAAGGTTGATTTGGGATGGTTAGATCTCACAATCAAGAGCCTAGATGTTCTGATACCAATTGTAGGATCGATGTTGGTCTCTTACACAATATTTCTCACAAACTCACTAAGTCTTACTAGTGTGATGATGCAGAATCTCAAACTAAGTTGATAATAATATACTAAGTTAATGAACACAAGAAATGATTTTTTAGTGTTTACAAGACTCTTACAAAGCATGCATAATGAGTTACCTTGAGAAACTATATATACTACTATCTACGACCGGTTATACTTAGAAAACCAGCTGGAACTTACATCTAAACAAATACTATATTTCTAAAAGTAAGGTATCTAAGATAAAAAACTATCCTAGATTAGGTAGTCATGACATGTCCATGACTTACCTTTTGTTATCTATTAAAGTTGGTAATTGTACTAACTAATAAAAGGTGAACTAGGAATAAAGTATGGTCAACTACATGGGCGTAGAAAAATGCCATACAGTATATCTGACTTGAAGGCATGTGTCAGTCAAACCATACTTATGTACACTGGTCCATAGTTGATTCTTCTAAAGGTAAACTAGCTTCAGAAAAATAAGTTCTTCCGAGGCCAATTATACTTCGGAAGAATCAACTTCTTCTGAATCTTCTGCAAGTCCTCAGGAATTCGTTCTTTAAAAGTATTTGCCTTGGATCTTTTAATATTGAACACTTCAGAAGAACTACTTAGACTCGAAAGACTTAGTTTTACTTTGGAAGCTCTTCATACTTTAGTCTTTGGAAGATCTTCAATTTATCTTTGTAAGAGTTGCTTTTGCTTCAAAAGACTTTCTTTAGTTGTACTCAAAATCTTCTAAGTGTCGTTTTGATTGCACCAGCCTCATTTGATCTAACACTTCACATGTCATGCTAAGATCTTTTTAATTGCATCAGCCTCTAAGTATGATCCTTACAAAGTCCCCCTAGGCTAATGCTACCAAAGCTAAAGAGTGTCTTTGAATCTTGATCTTCATCTATTGATAGTCCTCATCATAATCAAGACCATTCCCTTCATCATCAATTAGTCAGGATTCCTTGACTTTCAAAGTATCTTCTCATGTCATAAAGATCATGTAGAGGAAGGTCAAGTATGTTTTGCCAAAACTACATATCTTGACCCCCTTGATCTCTAGTTACATACCATCTGTCTGGGTTAGTAGCAAATGCCCAAGATAGGATGGGTCGCTTAATAGCAAGAGACTCTGCATTAAGTGGATTTGGTTGAACAGTCTCTTCTTGATCACCCTCAGGATGTTCTAACTCATCCTGAGGTGCAGAGGTGGATGACTTAGAATTTTTCTTCTTCTTGTCCCTTCTGATTGCCATCCTCTTTCTATACTTTAACTGAGAAGGCTAGCTTTGAGTACCAAATGTTCCTTCTTTGTCCTTCTGAGTTGAGTCCTTTTCCTTCTCAATTTATTCAGAGGTCATAATCCTCTTCCCTTTGTCAGTCACTGGCCTGTGTGACTTAGGGTGGTGAGAGATTTGGCATTCATCGCTTGGTGTAGTACTTAAGCTTTGTCAGGGGAGAGGTTATAAGACATCTTCGCCAGCTAGTGCTCATTGAGGGCACGTGGTGCTAAAGCAGTTCCTATCTCAAGGTTCATGGTTCAACTACTAGGACTTTAACTAAGGTTTCCCCTTCAAAGCTAATGTTAGGCTCTACCTCAGTATCCAGTTGACCAATAGTTTTGGCTACTAGCCTATGCCTATATAAGTAAGATCCCCTTCTGAACTCTTCAAGCACACTTTCCCGAATTCTCTCAGCTAACCTTTCAGCTTGCCTAGATTGACTTGGGTTGGAAAGTGGTAGGTCAACCAGAGGTCCGCTCTCGTAGTATCTTAAGATTTGAAAATTAAAGACTTCTTGTTGCCTTTGAGATCTGGAGAACATTAGGGATTTTCTATCAGCATCATACCTCCCCCCTACTATTGGATTGTCAGCAAGGTAGGATAGGGTAGACATAGCCCTTGCTATGCCCTTCTCAAATAGGCTTTAAATTAGAGCATCCATATTAATATAGGCCTAAGGAGGTTGTTAAGTATAGACAACTGCAAGTGCGGATGGTGAGGCCTCAATGTCCATGCTTTGGGAAGTGTTCTTAGATTCTAAGAATGTAGTTAAGATATCCACAGGTTCTTATGGACCTGATTGACATGCCTAGCATGCCTATCGGCTAACTTGCCCTTGAGATCAGTGATCTCAAGTTGCTGATCAATGACCTGCCTTTGTAAGGTAGCCACATTAGATTCTAGGTGACTTACCTTTGAAACTAAATAGGTGCATTATTTTAACAGTTTTTGTACCTTTAGTTGCAGACTCCCCTTATCTTTATTAGAAGAATCATAAGCGGATGAGAGAATAGGACCAAAGTCTTCTTCCTCACCACCAGCTTATGGTTCATGGCTGCTGGATTTCCACTGCAAAATGATAGCTTTAAGAGAAGTGTCAATGGGATAGGTTGTCATGGTTGAGGTTTTAAAGATGTAATCACTTACAGAAGTAAGAGCCTCCTCCATATGGACTTTCTAAACTTGTTTAGGGAAGTCCACCTTAGTTTGGGATGGATGATGTGCGCTAGAAATGGGTGATTCAGGAGCACTCATCTCTCCTTAAGAAGGGGTGGAGAAGTGAGAGTCATGGTACTCACTAAAGCCCATATGCTCATTATCATAAAATTAGAGGTCAGGGATAAGTTGGTTTAAGTTTGATGGTTGGGGATGATAGCTTTCCCCTAAAGTTTGATCACTTGAGTTTTGAGTCTTAGAGTAAAGGTTTAAGGCCTGGGCATTAAGCTCATTAGGCTAAGCAAGAGAAATCTCAACACTGATCGATGAAGTAAAGAGTGTTGTTTGCTCCACAAAGGAAGTGGGAGCTCTAGGTTCCCACTTCCTCCCGTATGGGTGGTTGTGTGGTAGTCTACTCAATCTGAGTAGACTAAGGAGGGGTTCATTTGGATTTTCTTGTGTTGGTGATAGTTATTTGTGGCTATATGGGTGGTACAGATATAGAAGGTATGGGTTCAATATTGACTGGTGCTATCAAGTTGTCAACTTGAGTAATGAGCTCTAATATTTTTATTACTGGTGCTATTTCTACCCCTAATGTTGGACCAAAAGAACCAATGAGCCAGATTGGAAAAACCTCTAAGTCCTACAAGACATCACAACAACTGCTGAAAGCATCATCAGCTGTTTGAAAAAGTCTGAAGACCTCAACAGCTGAAGATCAAAGTACTGAAGAACATCAGCTGAAGACACAAGTACTGAAGACTCAAGTACTGAAGACTCAAGTACTGAAGACTCAAGTACTGAAGACTCAAGTACTGAAGACTCAAGTACTGAAGACTGAAGACTAAAGTACTGAAGACCAACAGCTGAAGACTAAAGTACTGAAGATCAACAGCTGAAGTACAAAGACTGAAGACAAAGACTGAAGACTTCAGCTGATGACAACTACTGAAGTCATCAGCTGATGAAACATCTGAAGTTAAAGTCTGAAAATAAGTGCTGAAGCTTCAGAGTTTGTCACAACAGCTGAAGAAGTATTCTTCAGTTGTTGTGATGGTTTACCTTTCAGCTTTTTGTTATCAGTAGTTGTATTTTCTATTTCAGTAGTTTGTAAAACGACTGAAGAGTATGTTCTTCAATCGTTGTAGTTTTCAGTAGTTTCTTTTCAGCTGTTGTAATAAGTTTAACACAGCATTTTGTAAGGAGATGTCAGCTGTTTGACATCTTCAGTAGTTAAGGTAGTTTCAGTAGTTTGTTAAAATAACGGTTTGATGTCACTATCAAGTGACATCAGCTGACGTCATTCTTCCTATAAAAGGAAGATGACCTAATTGTAATCCTTGCCGAAGCGTGTGATCTAATAAAAGCACCTTTTTGAAGAATTCCTCTCTTTTTCTATAACCTACTGTTACATTGATATATCTCTTGTGTTCTTAGTATAATTTGCTTAATTCTTGTGCTAAATCCGCTGCGAATACAACCTAATTGATCAAACTAGAGGCTGAGATCCTTTCAAATGGTATCAAAGCGAGGTTAATCATTGATCGATTTAACGATTGATCATTGAAACTGCTCTTTTGCTATCTACGTTTGATCGAATTAGCAAATTTGCAAGAATCGGTTATAGAGATTGAGTTTCTGCTGCTTCTGGCCATTAAACTTGAGGTTCTTGTGGTTTTGAGCTAGATTTGTTTTGTTTACCTTGAATTTGCTTGAAGTCTGAGATGGCGACACCAACTAATGATCCTCACAATACTGGCTCCTCAACAAAGCCTCCGATGCTTGTGAGGAGTTAGTATAACATATGGCAACGTCGTATGCTCCATCACTTGTCTATCAACAGTGCCGGTTGTTGGAAGTCAGTGGTACATGGACCATACAAGCCTATGGTGAGCGTTCCTGAATCAAATGAGCAGGTTTCGAAGAAACCTGATCAATATTCGGATGAAGATCTAAAGCTGTTCGAAATTGATGCTAAATCCCATGGAATTCTAGCCATGGCACTGCCTAATGAAATCTATTCAGGGCTTATGCATCATGAAACTGCTCATGATCTCTGGGTTGCTCTGAAGGAACAATTCGGAGGAACTGATGAGGTCTTAGCAAACACTAGGGAAATCCTCGCTCAACAATATGAGACATTCTCTCATAGGAAGGGTGAGACTCTGACTCAACAGTTTGAGCGATTCTTTTGTTTGATCTCTGAACTGAAAATGGTTAAACAAGAGTATTCAAACAGCCAGATGAACAACCGATTCCTCAGATCACTGCCTGAGAGATGGGACACATACACTATTTTCCTACGCATTAGTGCAAATCTGAGTACTCTATCTCTCACCCAACTTCATGGGAAACTGCTTACATTTGAAAGAGAGATAGAACAGAAAAGGAAGTTGTCATCATCTGGTAAGCTCACTGATGACTTTGTATCAGGCAATACTGCACTGATAGGTCAGGAGTCAGAATATGCTGCATCAGAGAGTGCCTATAATGAGCATATTGATTTCTCTACCAATTCTGAACATGCTTTTGTTGGTGTTGATGGTAGTTCAGGAGGTAGCAGTGATAACCTGTGCTTTCTGATGGAGGACTTGAAGGGCATTCCAGATGATGATCTGGAAGAGATGGATATTTTGAGTCAAATGGCAATGATAAATATCAGATCTCAAAAGTTCTACAAGAGAACTGGCAGGAAATTTCCTGGTCTCTCTGGCAAAACCAAAGTTGGTTTTGACAAAAGCAAGTTGAGGTGTCACAAGTGCCATAGGCTTGGACACTTTGCTAAGAGTGTAGATCATCTGGATCTAACTCCTCTGCACCCTTTGTGACTTTTCCAAGCAATAGCTCACAGCACAAAGGGCAACATACCACCAGTTCTGGTCATCCATCACCAGCTCAGGCATCACCTGCATACTTTGTGCCTCAGGGTCATATGCCATACCCATACCCCTGCTACTACATGCCTCAGTCAAGTCAAGTTCAAGCACCCACTGCTCAGCAACCACATGCTCTCCCTGAGCCTCAACCTTCTCAATCTCATCATCAAACCCAACCTCAACAACACAGCTTCTTCACCCCAGGAGTTATTGACTGGGGCAGTTTACCAGATGATTTATCTGGTCATGAACAACTGTTTCCTGGTGCTGTCAACATGGTGGTGATCATCCTTTTGGGAACCTTGCTCTCATGGCCCTGGAGTCTGCTGATGGGTCATCCTCCAATGCTTCATCACAGGTATCTTCTGAGGCCAAAGCCAAGCTATGTTCTGAATGTTGCATAGCTGCATTTGCATCTATTAGAGAAGCAAATGTAGCTTTAATTGATAAAAACCTTGAGCTAGAGCAACCCTTTCTAAAAGAAAATCTGAACTTGAGTCTGTGCTTAACGATAAAATGATGAGATTTATAAACTTAAATGCCAAATCAAAGATGATAAGGCTAGGGAAGAGGTACTTCTAGAGAAGTACAAAAACCTCAAGGAAACACTTGCAGCTACCCAGGTAGAGTGTGATCGCTGGGTGCAATCCTGCAAGGGTTTTGAAATGCTTCTGAGTAAGTAATCAGCTTCCAATGTGAAGTTTTGCATTGGTTATAATCACACTTCAAAACCGTGCATGAGACTTTCATCTCACACGGCTCCTAAGTGATAAAAGAAAGAGAAAGCAATAACCAATCCTTCTCATCATGTGACCTACTATCTGATACAGCACCATCAGAGGTTAAAGTCAGCATTAATTCCTCACAAAACCAATCAGCTGATGCTACAATAGCCGATGGTTCAAATGCTGACTGTCACATGATCAAAAAGTTGATCAACTCAGGTGTTGTCTCTAAAAGTACTGAAAGTACTGGAGAGCAAGTGATAACACCTGAAGTTCAAACCCTAACTACTGCCAGTACTGAAGGGAAGAAAACTACAAGTAGAAAGGGTTTGAAAACTACTGAAGAAGATATCAAGAAAGCAAGTACTGCAAGGAAGAAAACCGCAAGTACTGATAGCAAATTGCTAAAGAACAAGTCTTCAGTAGTTTCATCTTCTTCAGTAGATGATCAACTAAAGATGAAGAAGAAGCCATGTAAAATATGTGGCTTGTTCAATCATCTTACTGATGATTGCTGGTACAAAAAGGGCTCCAAACTCAAACAAAAGGAGAAAATTAAAGAGAAAATGAATGTAATGAGAACTGAGTTTGAGACCAAGTTTGTACCAGCAACATCAAAACCTGAAACCCTAAGTCCAAGAAGAAATCCAAAAAGAAGGATGGGGTTAATCAGGCAAAGCTGAGGTTGCATAAAAGAAGATGGTGCAACACAGGAATCCATCACAAGCAAGCACTAATGTGTCTGATGAGCTAAAGGCTTTATCACAAAATCAGACACAGCTTGTTATGATGGTTCAACATCTAATGGGAAGAGTCAACCAATTAGATGCTCCTGTGCTGAAACCACAGAAAAGGAAATCCAAGCCAAGGATTCCTCTTCTACACCATCTCCTTCACCTCAGGCTGTCACACATAACAAACCAGTTAGTGTCACATCTGTTGATAAGAACAAACCCAAAAACACAAAAGGTTTGGGTCTCAAAAACTAACTAACTTGTTGTGATGAATGAAGGGTTCTTCAACATGCCAAAGAAGCATCAGGTATGTAGACAGTGGAGGATCCACGCATATGACAGGAAACGGCTTACTTCTTA
Organism: Flaveria linearis; assembly: GCA_024085815.1. Taxonomy (NCBI): domain Eukaryota; kingdom Viridiplantae; phylum Streptophyta; class Magnoliopsida; order Asterales; family Asteraceae; genus Flaveria; species Flaveria linearis. The sequence continues at coordinate 39,890,106 of CM044011.1, forward strand.
ATGACTACTCTCAAGGAAAGAAGGGGTTTGTTTCCTTTGGAATGATGCAAAAGGTTACATCATCGGCAAAGGCTTTGTTTCCAATGGGGAAATAAGGTTTGATGATGTTAACCTTGTAGAGAATCTCAAGTACAATCTCTTGAGTGTCAGTCAAATGTGTGATAAAGGCCATGTTGCCCTTTTCACCAGCCAAAACTGTCGGATTCTATCATCCAAAGTTCTGAGTTTGATTGACAAAGTGTTGAATGAATATACTCTCCTGAAGGCCAACAGGACAGGAAGAGTATATGCCTTAGATCTTTCAAAGAAAATTGATCTAAAAGGCCATCCTTGCCTATTCTCCAAGGTTTCTCCTCAAGAATCTACTCTATGGCATAGAAGGCTGGGTCATGTGAATCTCAAAAACATGAATCAGCTGATACACCATGGTTTAGTAAGAGGGTTGCCTTTGAAGGAGTTCAAATGTGAAGACAACTGCAATGCTTGTTTCAAGGGAAAACAACACAAAGTCTCATTCCCTCCAATAGAAGAACCAAAGTCCAATGCCTGCTTGCAACTTTTGCACATGGATCTTTTTGGTCCTGTCAGAGTGATGAGCATGGCAAAGAAGAAATACTGTCTGGTAATTGTGGATGATTACTCCAGATTTGTATGGACTTTCTTCTTGCACTCCAAAGATGAAGCTGCAAAAGCTATAATGAACTTTGTGTTATATGTGGAGAAGCAGTATTCCCTTCCAGTCAAGTGTGTGAGGAGTGACAATGGCACAAAGTTTAGAAATCACACACTTGATGACTTCTATCTGTCAAAGGGAATCAAAAGGCAGTTCAGCATTCCAAGAACTCCTGAACAAAATGGAGTGGTGGAGAGAAAGAACAGGACCCTCATTGAAGCTGCAAGGTCAATGCTGGCTGACTCAGGATTGCCACTGACCTTTTGGGCTGAAGCTGTCAACACAGCTTGCTATGTGCAGAATAGAGTATTAGTGAATCAGATGTTGATGAAGACTTCTTATGAAGTACTTTATCATTTGGCCCTTTGATTTCCTTCTTTAGAGCCTTTGGGTGTCCTTGTTTCATTCTCAACACAAGCAATCCACTCCAGAAGTTTGCATCAAAGGTGGATGCAGGGTATTTTGTTGGTTATTCATCAACTTGCAAGGCATACAGAGTTTTCAACTGCAGAACAAAGATGGTTGAAGAGACTTTGCATGTGAAGTTTAATGAATCTCCAAAGGACAAGATTCCACAAAACCCTATGGAGTTATTTGACAACCTCCAACTGTTGTTCCTGTCAACAGTTCTCCACCTGGTGGTACTGATGATGATGTAGCCAGTACTCACCTTTTCAGGTTTAGTGACCACCTGCCAGAGTCAACTAAACCTGATGCTCCTGTAGCTTCAGCAGTCCATCCACAACAAATGCTGATGAGATTTCTGAATCCTCTACTTCATTTGAGTTACCATCTCCTACTTGGTTTCAAGAATCTACATCACCATCTGTTGCTGCTGAAGGTCCTACAAACACTTGCACTGATCTTATTGTCTATCAAGAGCTGAACAATCACCCAATGTCTTAAATCATTGGTGATATCAATGTTGGAGTTTCAACCAGGAGTCAATTGTCCAATTTCTGCTTCTATGCTCTCTTCATCAGTCAGCAAGAGCCAAAGAATTATCATGTTGCACTAAGAGACAATGGATGGGTTGTAGCAATGCAGCTTGAGCTTCTTCAGTTCAAAAAACAGCAAGTTTAGGAGCTTGTTCCTTTACCCCAAGGTAAGTGTGCCATAGGCACTAAATGGGTGTTTAGGAATAAAACTGATGAAAAGGGCCAAATTGTCAAGAACAAGGCCAGGCTGGTTGTACAGGGGTTTGCACAAGAGGAAGGCATCGATTATGATGAAACCTTTACCCCTGTAGCCAGACTGGAGGCAATTAGATTGTTCTTAGCTTATGCTGCCTTTCACAATCTTAAAGTTTTTCAAATGGATGTTAAAAGTGCCTTTTTATATGGTAAAATAAAAGAAGAAGTTTATGTGTCAACCACCAGGCTTTGAGGATAATAAACATCCTGATTGGGTGTATAAGCTTGATAAGGCTCTTTATGGGTTGAAACAAGCTCCTAGAGCCTGGTATGAAACATTATCTAATTTTCTTCTACAGAATAATTTCACTAGAGGCTCCATTGATAAAACTTTATTCATTAAGAATATGGGACAGCATAAGCTACTTGTTCAAATTTATGTTGATGATATAATTTTTGCATCCTCTGATCCACAGTTGTATGATGAAATTCACTAAGCTAATGAAGCAAAAGTTTGAAATGAGTGCTATGGGAGAATTACAGTTCTTTCTAGGGTTGCAAATCAAACAAAGGGCTGATGGAACCTTCATTCATCAGTCCAAATATACAAAGAGTTTATTGAATAAGTTTGATTTACAAAACTGTACTCCTTTTCTACTCCCATGAGCAGCACCACACAACTGGATGTTGATCAGAAAGGTAAAGCGGTTGATGAAACCCTTTACAGATGTATGATTGGGTCCTTTATGTACTTACAGCTTCTAGACCAGACATTATGTTTGCAACATGTGCCTGTGCTAGATTTCAGGCTGCACCTAAAGAATCCCATTTGACTGCAGTTAAAAGGATCTTTAGATATTTGCAAGATACCCAATCTCTAGGTCTTTGGTATTCTACTGGGCATTCTTGCAAATTAGTTGCTTTCTCTGATAGTGACTATGCAGGATGCAAAGTCACCAGAAAATCCACTTCTGGTGGTTGCTAATTCCTAGGCAATTGCTAGTTTCTTGGCAGAGTAAGAAACAAACATCAATTGCTACATCCACTGCTGAAGCTGAGTATATTGCTGCTGCAAGTTGTACATCCCAGGTACTCTGGCTTCAGAATCAACTCTTGGATTATGGCATTATAGAGACTAAGAATCCATTATTAATGGATAGTTCTTCAGCTCTTTGTATTGTTAAAAATCCAGTCCAGCACTCTAGGACCAAACATATTGAGATCAGACATCATTTTATTAGGATTGCTATGAAAAAGGTCTAATTGATCCAAGTTTGTGCCTAGTGCTGATGAGCTTGCAGACATATTTACTAAGCCTTTAGATAGTGCCACATTTCAAAATCTGGTACTAAGGCTTGGTATGCTGCAGCTAGAATAATTTGACTAATACTGATGCTCTCAGCTCACAAATACTGATGAGCATTAGTATGCAAAAGTCAAAAATAAGTACTGATGAGTAATTTAGTCTTCAGCATGTTTCATAACTACTGAATACTAAAATGCATCAAGTACTGAAGTACATTATTTGTTAAAAACAACTGATGTAGGTACAACTACTGATGTGGTTATACATACGGATGTATAGTTTTCAAACAAATAAGTACTGAAGAACAAATTTTGTTCACAAGTACTGATGTGTAATCTTATAAGTACTGAAGACAAAATTTGTTCACAAGCTCTGAAGTATAATTTATTTCATCAGGTCTTATGAACATTTGTTCACAAGAGCTGAGGAATAAATATTCACAAGAGCTGAAGGCTAATGAAACATCTGAAAGTCAGCCAAAGAGCTGATGAGTAAATGTTGAGGTCAGCATGAAACAACTGAATTGACGACAACAGCTGATGAGTAATTTTACTCTTTAGCTGATTTCTTCTGCTGTTTCATACCAAACAACTGAAGGACAAACCATGTCTTCAGTAGTTTTAAACTACTGATGACTACACCAAGTTCTCAGTTGTTACAACAACTGAGGCCAAAACCATGTCTTCAGTAGTTTACAACTATTGATGTCAGTAGTTTACACTACAGATGGCTAATACCAAGTCTTCAGTTGTTTACAACGTCTAAAGATGAAAACATGTCTTCAGTAGTTTATAACTACTGATGACTAACAACAAGTCTTCAGTCGTTTGCAACATCTAAAGGACAAAACCACGGTCTCAGTAGTTTCAACAACTGATGACTAACACCAAGTCCTCAAATGTTTATAACCTCTGAAGGTTAAAAATCATGTCATCAGTCGTTTCAACAACTGATGCCTAACACCAAAACCTTCAGTCGTTTTCTTTCAGCCGTTTCAATCCGTACCCTATAAATACCCAACCCTACCTTCAAAGTTTTTCATTCTCTCATAACCTAATATTTCAAAACTCTAAAACCTCTCATACCATTAATGGCAACCATGCAGCTCAAGCCAAGACACAACTGTGTCACCTACCTTACCAAATCCCATTTTGGACCAAGTTTCATAACGCCATAGATCTCATGGTCGATTCTCCTTACCAATCGGCCTTCCTCCTCAATCCCACAATATATGCCGATTCCCTTACATAGTTCTGGACGAACGTCACCCTTACTGGAGAGAACGACGCCGCGGTCTCTCTCCAGTCATTCGTCAACAACCAGAAGGTGGTTATCAATCCGGCAATCATCCGCCAAACCCTAAAATTGGATGATGCCACCTTCCCAACCGAATATCCAAAAGGCACCACTGATCTTTCATTTGCACACCATGGCTATCAGGGTGACCTTCATGCCTCTACCCTGCTCAAGAAACATTTCCATGATGCCGAACGCCTTATATTCCACATGGTGAATGTTTGCTTAGCCTCAAAGACCTCCTCATGGGACCAAATGTCATCAAGGTGGCAGCAGGTATTATTCTCTATCCTTGAGAAACAAAACTTAATTTTTCTGAAATAATCTTTTTGGAACTTAAGGATATGGCCACAAAACCTTTTGCTAACCATTGATACTATATCCATGGTTCATAATGGCCATAATAGAGAACCAGCTACATGCTGAGGGACTTGTTGGCCTTGGAGTCCTGCCATGGCTGTATTGCCTGAGGTATACTCCAGGCACAACTCTGACCAGACACTCAAAAAGGCTGCCAAGCTGCGAAAACCCACGCAGCTGGAACCCACAGCCTCCACCTCCAAATCCAAAGTCCCCACCAAACCCAAACACAAAAACCCAAAAAGGCTACTCAGGGAGATGAGTCCCCTGAGGATGCCCCTGCAACACAAAGGCAGAGATATCTACTGGCATTATCCCCCAGTAGATACAAGGACTCCACCAACCTCAACCGCTCAGGCATCCTCTCAACAGGAGCCTGAAGCAACCACAACGGGGCACCCACACATCTGGAACCTTTCTCACTTGAGGAGGTTGCCATTGAAGAACACCACTCTCCTCGGGTGCACACTGCTTCTACCCCATCTCCCATGGCAACCGCCCCTCAAAGCCCTACTATTATTATTGCAAAAGTGCTGACTCAGCTCAACACTCCACCCTCTCCCCAGGAACCTATACAACTGGGAAACCCAACCAATGAGTAGGAGGACACAAGTGTTGAGAGCCCCCAGCACAAGCGATTACCATGTTCGATCTCCCAGTGTGGCAAGAGAAGATCCGAACTTCTGGTGAGGCTGCCACTTCCCCTGATTCAGCACATGAACAAGATGAAGCTGGTACTATAGCTAAGTCCTCACCAGAGGCAACTGCCAATGAAGGTTCTAATCCTGAGGCAGGAAGTCCCCAGTACCAAGAACAAGGGCACATGTGATCACTGAGCCACACTGAGCACATGTACATCCTGATTCAATCAGGAGGTCAGGTGATTCAGTTACAACTGATGATGACCTGAGCTTTTTCTATGATGTAGTAGCTCAAAACACTATTCTTGAGGATGAGGTGAGTAGACTCAAAGAGCTACTCGCCAAATGACTCAAGACCAAAGTCCATCTGCCACCATACACCCACAGATGGCACCTTCACCTGAAGGTCTCACAAACACTCAGCCACTACCACAAACTCAGCCACCTGCCCTTGCTTCTGGCACTAGTTCTCAGGGACAGAACCCCCCCTGAGCAATTAGCTGCTATATTTCAAATTCCTTACCTCTTATCACACCCATTATCACAGATATTGTGATCAAACCCTTGATGAGAGGCTTCCCTCTACTATACAGCTTTTGGTGGAAGCTGTTTGATGAAGAAGCTTCTGACAGTCAACCCCTTGCAACCAATGCAACCAAAAAGGGGGAATATTTAGTGAAGCTAAGAGAAAGAGAGTGGAGGAGGAAGTGAAAGAGAAAGAAGTTGAGGATGAGGTAGTATATAGAGAGGGATTGGTGTGGTAGACTAAGAGGTGAGGGAGGGGGAAAAATGGAATTGAATTGGAAAAAGTGACTAAAAGTCAAAAAGACTTTCATGTCACATACAAGAAGAGAAGGGAGAGAAGGAGAAAGATCTAGCTGTTCTTGTCAAGGAGGCTGATGCTAACATAGCAGGTCAATGGACAACATCATTGATCAGCTGTTCAGGTAAGGCTTTGACAGTGACACTGCTGAGCTAGATCAAGAGATAAGGAAGTTGGAGGTGAAAGAGGTAGAATACCAATGGTCCCTTGTTATAGCCAAGAGGAAAAAGAGAGACTTGAGGCTATGAAGATTCATTTCGAAGTATCTAGGGAGATCAGTCCTGGAGATCAGATCATGGCCCAGGGACAGCATCTTGGCAATAGCCACCAAGATCTGTTCACTAAGGACTGATCATAGAAGCCCTTAGTGAAGCCAGTGCTGGGAACAGGACTGAGTTAGCCAAACAAACCAAATCCTCTCTCACATCTAAATTGCTAGCTCAGCCTGCCAATTTCCCATACCAAAAACCAAACCCCACCACAAAACCAACCCCTTCACCATCAAAACCCATAGCCGATGATGCACCCTTGAAGAAGAAGAGAAGGGTGCTGGGGCTAGAAGAAGAAGAGAGGATGATGAGAGGAAGAAGATAGGTTGCTCTCTCTGCAGTTCTATCTTTGCCTAAAGCCAAACCTTTACCCATCACTCCTGCCTCACAGATGGAAGCTGTGAAGGTTATAATTGAAGAAGAACAGCAGCATAAGCTACATGAAGATGAGCTGTTGAAAAGAGTAGATAAAGTTTTATGCTGCTTCCTCATAATCATTAATATAGGAAACAAGCTCTGAGATTATTCACTTTAAAGGCATACATATCAATATCAAAAGGAAAAGTGAGAATTGGCTTGATCCTAGGGTGTCTCATGGATCATTAAGAAAGACATTCCACTGAGATACAATGGCCAAGTAAAAAGGATTGTAGATGAAGTGATCTCTTTGGCCATTGTAGTATCACCCTGGGAGATCATTGAAGATTTCAGAAGGCCTATCAGGCTAACCTGCCACCACAAAAGATGTGGAGGATAGGGTGGTTAAAAAGGGGTTAGTCTACAAGAGGCTTGAGAATCTTAGGAAAAATGAGCTCCAGTTGTTCATAGAGGGTAACCACCCTGATGAGTTTGCCTATAGGGCTATAACAACTGTGGAGCTCAAAATGGTAAACAGACCAAATTCATCTCAGAGTTCTATGGGCCTGAAGGATTATTTGAGGGTGAGGCAGAGGATCTTACCATGGAGGAACAAGTAATGTTTTAGAAGCCTACACTAGAGAATCCTACATACTCATAGTTCGGAAGTAGGTCTCATGGATGGGACAACAACTCTGTGTAGTTCCCCAAAACAGAGTTCCCATCCATACTATGCCAATCAGATCCTTGAGACCTCTTCCCAGGCCAGTGCTTATATGGGTCAACTTCTAAGCTGATCAGAAGGAAATAGACCAATCATTCTGCCACATAAGTGGGACCAACAATAAGCTTAGAGGTTTTGGCTACATGGTTCAGGGGGAGTTTGTTGGACCAAGAACCAATGAGCCAGATCAGAAGACCTCTAAGTCCCACAAGACATCACAACAACTGCTGAAAGCATCATCAGCTGTTTGACAAAGTCTAAGACCTCAACATGAAGATCAAAGTACTGAAGAACGTCAGCTGAAGACACAAGTACTGAGACTCAGTACTGAAGACTCAAGTACTGAAGATACAAGTACTGAAGACTCAAGTACTGAAGACTCAAGTACTAAAGACTATCAGCTGAAGACTAAAGTACTGAAGATCAACAGCTGAAGTACAAAGACTGAAGATAAAGACTGAAGACATCAGCTGATGACAACTACTGAAGTCATCTGCTGATGAAAATCTGAAGTTAAAGTCTGAAGACAAGTGCTGAAGCTTCAGAGTTTGTTACAACAGCTGAAGAAGTATTCTTCAGTTGTCGTGATGTTTACCTTTCAACTTTTTCTTTTTAGTAGTTGTATTTTCTATTTTAGTAGTTTGTAAAACGACTGAAGAGTATGTTCTTCAGTCGTTGTAGTTTTCAGTAGTTTCTTTTCAGCTGTTGTATAAGTTTAACACATTTTGTAAAGGATGTCAGCGGTTTGACATCTTCAGTAGTTAAGGTAGTTTCAGTAGTTTGTTAAAATAACGGTTTGATATCACTATCAAGTGACATCAGCTGACATCATTCTTCCTATAAAAGGAAGATGACCTAATTGTAATCCTTGCTGAAGCGTGTGATCTAATAGAAAACACCTTTTTGCAGAATTCCTCTCTTTCTCTAACCTACTGTTACATTGATATCTCTTAGTTCTTAGTATAATTTGCTTAATTCTTGTGCTAAATCCGCTACGAATACAACCTAATTGATCAAAACTAAGGCTGAGATCCTTTCACCTAAGGAAGCCAATAGTGGTCCTTTCTCATGATTACAGCACTGGGTCATCTGTTCTAATTTTAGAGTAGCACTTGGCCCTTTAATTATGAGACCAGTTCACAGTAGAAGGTGTTTGAACATATCTAGTGAACATATAGTCATTATGGAGTCCATGTTTGCAAGTAAGTTTGGTAGACAACTAGGAGTACTGAACCACTGACCTTGAACAATTCATAAATCTGTAGGATAAGTCCTCAGGAATCTGGTCACATCCTCCATACTTGTTGGATAAAGAGTGTATAATAATATAGAGGATGTACTTCCATTGATAGAAGACCTTACCCTTTTTGAATGTTCTGACTGTGAAGTCCCCTTCATAGCCATCTACCAAAACGACTCATTTACAACAGATATAGGAAAGGACCACAGCTTATCTTCATCCTCATCCAGCCTTTAGATGAGTGTGATTATGGCTTGGGTGATGAAAATAGTCCTCCCTGCACTAGCCTTCTCACCATCCAAGACCACCTCTTGACAGATCTCTTGAATCAGGAGTTGGCCTTCATATAGTGGAGGATCGATAGTAAGAGTGGTGAGGTAGGTAGATTGAGCAAAGAAATGGCAAAATCTGAGAAACCTGGATTTTCTCAGATGACAACAGAGCAACTTGATTATGTTGCTTTTGAAGTTGCATGGAAAAATATGGTTGGTATCAGGGTTCAGGGTGGCCATTTGAGAAATCTTTAGTACGAAGGAAATTAGACAAAGAGGGTTTGGGTAAATTTAGGGTTAGAACTTTTGCCGATGAAAAGGAGAAGAAAGAGGGGACACGTTAAAAAGTGCCCAGAAAGGTATTTATCTTGAAAGTCAAAATCTTCTAAAGGTAATTTGTATTCGAAAGTTTTGAGAAAACTTCTAAGCCAATTTGACTTCAGAAGATATTCCTTAGCTTGATAAGAATTTGCTTTGGAGAAAATACTTAGAGTGTTTTGCTTCGAGATATATTTGGTTCGGAAGATATTAAACTTGAGAAGTTTTATTCAAAGGATGAATAAAGCTTGCTTTTGGAAGAAAATTGTCCTTCAAAACATATAGTAATTAGAAGCACATTTTAGTTTCGATATATATCAAATTTTTTCCGAAGGTAAATTTATTTAAATAGTTATTAGTTTTTGAAGACATAATTTTTCTTTCGAAGTCAGTTAATGTCTTCCAAAAGAATATATATTTTAAATTCTCAAAATTCTAAGGATATCATTTTTGAAAAATTTCCAAGGAAACTGGACTTATATGAGTGATAATATAGACAACTTAAGACACACATATTTGAAAATAATCTTGAAATTATTTAAGAAAATCTATTCAAGGTTAATCATTCCAATAGCTGATAAAGATACTTAAATGTTTGTTTATCAAAAGCTTTATGAACAGATCAGCATATTATTTATTTTGTACTTTGGACTGAGCTTTATCAATCCTTTTTAAAAATTATCTCTTATCAAATGATACTCATGTTGATGTGCTTTGTCTTTAAGCGTTGCATAAGATTCTCTATAATAAAGATAGCACTGTTGTTGTCAATATGGATAGAGTCTCTTTGAAGTTGAATCCATAGTCTTGCATCTGATTCTGAATCCAAAGCACTTGAGCATGACAGCTTGCAGCAGCAATGTAGTTAGCTTTAGCAGTTGATGCAGACATGCAGGATTGTTTCTTACACCGCCATGAGATTACTCTTCCACTATGGAATTGACATCCCCATGTTGTAGACTTTGTAGTCATGTTGTAACCGCCATACTCACTATCTGTATAAGCATATAGATTTAAGTCAGAATTCTTTGGATCATAAGTCCCAGCTTGGAGCTCCTTTGAGATATTTAAGAATCCTCTTGACAACAACTAGGTGTGACATCTTAGGGTTGGCTTGATATCTTACACATATACATGTCACAAACATCATATCAAGCCTGTGGTTGTGAAGTACATAAGAGACCCAATCATAGCCCTGTAGAGATGTTCATCAACACTCCCCCTTAGATCAGGTCTTAGTGAGTGATTTCTAGCTATAGTTTCTTAGCAACCTTGCACTCAGTCAGATGAAATCTGGTAAGTATGTCTTGCATATACTTTGACTAGTTTGTGAAGATGTCATTGTCAACCTGATTCACTTGAATTCATAGAAAAAAATTGTGTTAGCCCATGACACTCATTTCAAATCTATTATTCATCAGTATCAAAGTATTTGCAAAGCTTGGATTAGTTGACCTAAAGATGATGTCATCTACTTAAACTTGAACCAATATCAAATCATTCACTGTTCCTTTGATTAAGAGTGTGCTATCCATAGCACCCCTCTTATAGCCATGCTGAACAAGATACTATGATAGTGTCTCATACCACTTCCTTGGAGCTTAATGCAGCCCATAGAGAGATTTGTCAAGCTTATTGACATAATCAGGATGATCTGGGTCTACAAAGCTAGGTAATTGTTTAACATACACTTCCTCATCTATCACTCCGTATAAAAAGCATTTGACATCAGTTGGTAGACTTTGAAATCCTTAGATGCAACAAAAGCGAGAATATCCTAACAGCTTCAAGTCTTGCTACGGAAGCAAAATATCTGTGTAGTCAATCCCTTCTTCTTGAGTGTACCCTTGAACAACTAGTCTTGCCTTGTTCTTAATGGTAATTCCTCTGTCATCCTTTTTATTCCTAAAACCCCTTGGTATCTATTGGTGTCTTCCTATGAGGAAGAAGGCATGGGTTCCAAATCTTTTGTCTTTTGAATTGAAGCAACTCCTTCTACTTTGCTTCAACCCAACTTCCATCCATCCTTCAGAGCGTCATCAACCTCTTTGGCTCAATATAGGACAAGAAACAAGAGTGAAGACGACATTTTTGTCATGGGTTTGTCCTCTTGTTCTCACCCTAATATCATATCTCTAATGATTTTTGTGGTGGGATGGGACTTATGGATTCTTAGTTGAGGAATCACCAACAAGTTGGTTGCACATATTTGAATTGGTGAAATCAGATCTGGTGATTGAGTATCACACACCACTTCACCACACTTATCAAAAGAACTGTGATCCAATAAGTATGTGACATAATTGATGTTGTCTTCTATGAGTGGTTATCAACATCAAGAATTTTTAATCACTATCACCACCTCCACTCCTCCTACATTGGAGATCCCTTTATAAGTTATGTGCCTCAGTGTTTGAAATGGTAGGCACTTCAGATGTATCAGCTAGAGAGTTTGTCATTGTTGTGCTGATAGAATATCTATCTGTATGGTTTGTTACCACTGGAGCTAAAGTAATTCCAATAAATGTCTCATTTTATGCTATAGTTCATAAGGAGTCTTACCATGAGTTTTTACTACTAAAACTCTATGCTACACATAGGAAGCAGTGTTGACTGCCTCTGCCCGAGTGTGATAGGCATTTTAGAGTCAGAGAGCATGGTCCTTGCAGCCTCAATAAGTGTCTTGTTTCTCCCCTCTGCAACACCATTTTGTTAAGGAGTCTTGGAGCATTATATTGTCTGTAATCATTTTTCTATCATAAAATGTATCAGGGATTTGGTTCTTGAATTCATTTCCATCACATCTTATGATTTTAGCCTTGTAATTACATTGATTCTTAATTTACAAAATAAATTTCTTTAAGATCTCAGGGTCTCAACCTTTGTTCTAAGGAAAAGACCCAAGTGTATCTTGTGAAGTCACCTGTGATCAATAGACATATGAAGTGCCCCTAAACTCATTACACTAGTAAGGCCAAAAGAGATCCACATGTAATAAGTGTAGTGTAGTGAGGGAGTTCTTTTCCTTTGGTTTGTGAGCCACTTTGTGTTGCTTCCTTTTAAGACATGCAACACAATGGTCATCACTTGTGAACTCTTTCTTTGGCATTCCAGTTACCAAATCATTCTTAATTAATTTATTAATGTTCATAGAGTTTACATGGCACATTCTATAATGCCATAGGAAAGACTATCACTATTGGCTTTAGATAGAAAGCAAAACTTCTCCTGTAGGATGTTTCCTGCACATCCATCTTGTACATATTCCCTATCCTCAGGGCTCTAAGCAAGATATGCTCTTGATGAATGACCACCCCGAGCTTGAGAACAGTGCACTCATGCTTAGTAAAGAGCAAGTTATCTCTGGTCAAAAATTAGGATGCACTCAAGAGATTGTACCCAAGCTCCTTACATAGTATCCTTCTCAATGTTGACTTATTTGTGACTCTACCCCTTCAGTAATGTAACCACTTGATTCTCCATCAAAAGCCTGCCCTCCATCAATTTTTCAAAGTTTGAAGCAAAGAGTCATTGTCTGTCGTGTGCCTGGAATAGCCCCTATCTATGATCCATACATTTCCCTTGGTCTTCAGCTGTTCCTACACAAAAAGACATGGTTAGTTACATTTGGAAACCCAAGCCCTGCTGGTCTTGGGCTCATTAAGATGAAATGAAGATAGTTCAACAGTTATTGATCCTATATTTTAAGCATTTTTGATCTTCGGCTATTGTTGATGAAAAAGCTTCAGTCACATGGTCTTCCTTCATCGTCCACATCATCTTTGAAAAACTAGACTTGACCTTCAGAAATTGGAGTTTATCAACTTTAGAAGTTTGGAGACTGAACCTCGCAAGCTTTTGCATCCACTGCAGACTTCAGTGCTTCGGAAGCGTTCCTTCCTTCTGAAACCAAATTTTCTCTGATGCGTTTCACCTATCTTCTTCTTTGTCACATTGGAGCTTTCGAAGGAAGTGATTTTCCTTCTGAAGCTATCTTCTTCTTCTAACTCGTAGAAGTCTTTTTTTGTTCATATAGCTGGTACGCTTGGGATTATAGATGCAATCCTTAGCAAAATGAGTAGCACCACCACACTTGATGCATTCAAGTGGAATACTTCTAATGGTCTCTTTTGAGGAGAAGGTTGAGCTTCTCTTTCCACTTCCATCTTCATCTTCATAGATGATTCAACAGGCTTCGGAAAGTGAGGCTTGCTCTTGAACTGATGGTTCAGGGTGTGCAGTAGAGGTGCTGACAGGATCTCAGCCTCTCGTTTGATCAATCAGATTATGTTTGCAGCGGATTTACACATTAATTAGCGATTAATGCAAGAACATAAAAGATATTGCATGTAAAAGCACAGCATAGAGAAGAAAAGAGTTCTGCGAAATAATAAAGTTCTATTGCTTCGCACGGTTCGGCAATTAAAACAGTATGGTTCCCATCCTTTTATAGGCGGCAAAGTGGGTTGATGTCCTTTTTCTGACATCAACTGAATATTAAAATACAACTGACAAAACTAAAACTACTGAAGATGTCAACAACTGACATCTTCTTACAAAAGTTTCCTAAGTACTGACAAAAGTAACTACTGAAATCTTACAACGACTGAAGAACAAGCTCTTCATTCGTTTATAACTACTGATACTAAACAACTGAAGAACATGCTCTTCAGTTGTTGTACACTACTGAAACAAAATAAACTACTGAAAAAAAAACCATCACAACAACTGAAGAAGATATCTTCAGCTTTTGTGACAAACTCTGAGTCTTCATTACTTGGTGTTCAACTTGGCTTCAGATGATATAACAACTGATGACTTCAGTAATATCATCAGTTGTTGTCTTCAGTCTTTGACTTCAGACTTTGTGCTTCAGTAGAAGGTCTTCAGTTCTTCATTCTTCAGCTTTTGATTCTTCAGTACTTGTCTTCAGTACTTGAAGTCTTCAGTACGTTTGAGATCAGTACTTCAGACTTCAGTACTTGGTCTTCAGTACTTTTGAGTCTTCTTCAGCTGGTTCTCTTCAGTTCTTTGATCTTCATACTTGTTTTCATACTTTGTCAGAACAGCTGATGGTTGGAGCTAAGATGCTCTCGAGTCTGACATTCAAGTAAGAGAACACAATAGCTGATGGGAGTCTTCAGCAGTTGTTGCAGTGGCATGTGAGACTTAGAGGTTCCTGATCTTGGCTCATTGGTTCTTTTGGTCCAACAGGTGCACATTGATGAACCTTCTTCTTCTGACAAGGAGGTTTGAACTTGAACTAGGACTCCTATACAAGCCTATAGTTGTGCTTTAGTCTTCACCACTTCAAATCCAACAAAACTAAAGGCTTGTTTTTTCTTAAGTTAAAAGTGTGTGAGATCAGTACTTCAGACTTCAGTACTTGGTCTTCAGTACTTTGGAGTCTTCTTCAGCTGTTCTTCTTCAGTTCTTTGATCTTCATACTTTGTTCTTCAGACTTTGTCAGAACAGCTGATGGTTGGAGCTAAGATGCTCTCGAGTCTGACATTCAGCAAGAGAACACAATAGCTGATGGGAGTCTTCAGCAGTTTTGCAGTGGCATGTTTGACTTAGAGGTTTTCCTGATCTTGGCTCATTGGTTCTTTTGGTCCAACAACTCCCCCTGAACCAATGCAGCCAAAACCTCTAATTATTGATGTCCCCACTTATTGATGGCATAATGATTGGTCTATTTCCTTCTAGATCAGTTAGAATTTGACCCAGATAAGCACGGCCAGAGAGGTAGTCTCAAGTTTGTTTGGCTAAGTATGGATAGGAGCTCTGTCTTGGGGAATTGCCACAGAGCTGTTGGTCCCATCCCTGAGATCTACCTCCCATGTACTCTGGTAGGATTCTCGGGTGTAGGCCTGAAGAAAGATCATCGCTCTTCTTTTGGATAGATCTTCAGGCTCACCATCAACAATCCCTCTCCTGACGTACAGCTCTGATATGTACTTGCACCTGTCTTCCATTGTTGAGCTCAGTGTTGTGATTTGCCTATATGCAAACTCATCAGGATGTTTTTACCCTCCAACAACAGGTTGAGCTCATTCCTTTGGAAATTCTCAAGCCTCTTATGATAAATAATCGTTGCATGCTGGATGAAGATATGATGTTCTTGAGTTTCTTCTTCAAGACACACTTTTCTGCTGGCTTTGCTAATCATAACTCAGCCTGGGGTGCAGTTAACTTGGTAATGAGATCTTTGATTTGATTCTGTAATTTGTGTTCTCAGGGCTTAGGATTTGAAATTATTTTATCTCAATCTTCTATTTTTATGTTTATAGTCATTTTTCATCTCTTTGAAATTAGCTTTTAAAATATTCAAGGACTCAGTTATTACAAAAGCCACAGAGATCACTTCATCTACGATTCTCTTTAGTTGGCTTTTGTATCTCACAGGCATGTCCTTTTTGACTATCCTGTGAGACACCCTTGGGTCAGGCCAAGTTCTCACCTTTTTCCTTTCATATTGATAGGTTTGTTTCAAGGTGAATAGTCTCAGAGCTTCTTTCTGCATGTTCATTATAGAGGTCGAAGCAGCATAACATTTGTCAATGCTTTTCAGCATTTGAGCTCATTCCTTTGGAAATTCTCAAGCCTCTTAAGACCAGACCCTTCCTAACCCCCTATTATCTAGCATTGAAAAGGGTGATGTAGGCGCTCTATAGGCTTTCTCGAATTCCTCTACTATTCCCAGGGTGTTATTACAAAAGCCACAGAGATCACTTCATCTACGATTCTCTTTAGTTGGCTTTTGTATCTCACAGGCATGTCCTTTTTGACTATCCTGTGAGACACCCTTGGGTCAGGCCAAGTTCTCACCTTTTCCCTTTCATATTGATAGGTTTGTTTCAAGTGAATAGTCTCAGAGCTTCTTTCTTGCGTTCATAAGAGGTCGAAGCAGCATAACATTTGTCAATGCTTTTCAGCATTTCCTCATTATGTCGCTTTTGCTGCTCCTCCTCTTCTAACTTTACCCCACAGTGGTCCTGCTGTGAGGTGGGAGTGATGGTTTGTGGTTTGGCTTTGGGTAGAGTTTAACTGCTGAAAGTGGCACGCTATCCTCCTCATCCTCCTCTTCTCATCTTGCAGCCTCAAGCACCCTTCTCTTCTTCTTCAAGGGTGGATCATTGGCTGCGGGTTTTGGTGGTGAGGGGTTGGTTTAGTGGGTTGTGTTGGGTTGTTGGTGTGGGAATGTTGGCAGGCACTGCTAGTAACCTAGAGATAAGGGCTGGTTTGGTCAGTTTTTACTAGCAGTGTCCTGTTCCCAGCACCGGCTTCAGATAGGGCCTCAGCGACCAGTCCCTTAGTGAAATCACCAGCCGAACAGATCTTGGTGGTTATTGCCAAGAGTCTGTCCCTGGTCCATGCCTTGACATCAAGGACTGGTCTGCCCAGGTACTTCGAAGTGAACTACTCATAGCCTCAAGTTTCTTTCTTTCTTCTTCCTCTTGGCTATGAGTAGTCCATCGGTACTCAATCTCTCTTCTCTCCATATTCCTGATCTCTTGATCTAGCAAGGCAGTGTCCTTGTCAAAGCCTTGCCTGAACAGCTTTTCAATGACAGATCCATTGAACGGCTATGCTCAGCATCAGCCTCCTTGACAAGGGCTGCTAGATCAGGATCAGCCACCTTCTTTCCCTCCTCTCCCTTTTTCTTATCAGTGACACTGAAATCCTTTTGGATTTCAGCCACTTCTATTTGCTCAACCTCCCTCTCTTTCCTTTTCCCTTCTCCCTCACCTCACCTCCTAGTCTCCTCAACCAACTCCCTCTCAACCACCACCTCTTTCTCTGCCCTCTACCTCCTCCTCACCCCTCTTCCTCTTGACTTGCACTGATGTCTCCCCTTTTTGGGTGCATTGGTTGGGGTTTGACTATCAGCAAGTGCCTTAGAAATGGCAACCTCCACCATGGGTTGTATGTATGTGGGAAGCCTCTCATCAAGGGTTTGAATGACTAAGTCTTTAAGCATGGGTGTGATGAGAGGTAGGGATTTTTTGAGGATAGCATCCAGCTGCTCAGGGGGGTTCTGACCCTGAGAGCTAGTGCCAGAAGCAGGGGCTGGTGGCCGAGTTTGTGGGAGTGGCTCAGTGTTTATGAGACCTTCGGGTGAAGGTGCCATCTGTGGGGTAGTGGTGGCAGATGGACTTCTATCCTGAGTCATTTGAGCAAGCAGCTCTTTGAGTCTGCTTATCTCATCCTCTAGGATAGTGTTTTGAGCTACTACATCATAGAAGAAGCTCAGGTCATCATCAGCATGAGCTGAATCACCTGACCTCCTGACATTGTCAGGATGAACATGTCCTGAGTGTGGCTCAGTAATGACATTGCCCCTTGTTCATGGTACTGGGGACTTCTGGCCTCCAGATTGGATCCATCATCGGCCATTGCCTCTGGTGAGGTCTTAGTGATGTTACCAGCTGCACCCTGCTCAGATGTTGATGCAGGGGAAGTGGCAGCCTCACCAGATTGTTCTATCTCCCTAGCCACACTGGGAGACTGAACTGATTCTCTGTGCTGTGGGCTCCCATCCACTTGTACCCACCCCCTCTTCGGTTGGAGTCTCCCCAGTTGTAATAGGTTTCTGGGGAGAGGGTGGAGTGCTCAGATGGGTCAGCACTTTGGCGATAACCAATGTAGGGCTTTGTGGGGCGGTCTCATCAAGAGATGGGCTCGAAGCAGTGTGCACATGGGGAGGACTGTGCTCTTCAATGGCAGTCTTCTCAAGTGAGAAAGACCCCAGTAATGTGTTGCCCCAAAATTGGTTGCATCAGGCTCCTGTTGAGAGGAAGCCTGTGCGGTTGTGGTGGGTGGAGTCGTGGTACCTGCTGGGAGAATCAAACCAGCAGCACACTCCTGCCTTTGTATTGCAGGGGCATCCTCAGGGGACTCATCTCCCTGAGTAGCCTTTTTGGGCTTCGTTTTGGCTTTTGGTTTGGTGGGGACTTTGGATTTGGAGGTGGAGGCTGTGGGTTCCAGCTGCGTGGGTTTTTCGCAGCCGGCCAGCCTGTTTGAGTGTTTGGTCAGTGTTGTGCCTGGAGTATACCTCGGCTAGAACAGCCATGGCAGGGACCCCAGTCCCAACTAGTCCCTCACCTGAAGCTGGTTCTCTATTATAGCCATAATGACCGAGGATACAAGATCCATCGGTTAGAAATTGGTTTTGTGGCCATATCCTTTATTTCCAAAAATAGTAAATCAGTAAGTTTAACGGTTGTTTTTCAAAGATAGAGAACAATACCTGTTGCCACCTTGTGGACATCTGGTCCCACGAGGAGGTCTTGGGAGCCAGACACACGTTCACCATGTGGAAGATTAATCGTTGAGGGTCAGGGAAGTGTTTCTTCAACAAGGTGGAGGCGGAGAGGTTACCCTGGTAGTCATGGGATGTGAATGAGAGATCCAGGGTACCTTTGGGGTAGGAAGTTGGGTGAATGGCATCCTCCAGCTCTAGGGTTTGGCGTAGGTAGCTGGAGTGATAACCACGGGTTTGCCATTGACGGAGGACCGGAGGGAGACCTCGCCATTCTGCTCTCCGGTTGGACGGTTACATGTGTCCAAAACTCCGCCAAGGAGTCGGTGTATATAGTAGGGTTCAGAAGAAAAGCCGTTTTGTAGGGTGAGTCGTTCATAAGATCGACGGCTTGGTGAAACATGGGCCATAATGGCGATTTTGTAAGATGAGCGACACAGTTGTGTCGAGGTTTCAGTTGCATGGTCGCCATTAATGGTGTATGGGAGGTTCAGAGGTTTTTGTAAGATTAGGGCAAGTGGAGTAAATGCTCTGAATGTGGGGTTTTATAGGGTAGGCCAAGGTTGAAAGGAAACTACTGAAGGTTTGGTGTAGTTTCAGTTGTTGTAACACCTGATGACGTGGTTTTAACCTTCAGTGGTTGTAACATCTGAGGACTTGGTGTTAGTCTTCAGTAGTTGAAACTACTGAGACCTTGGTTTTGTCCTTCAGATGTTGTGAACGTCTGAAGAGTTACTGTCAGTCGTCAGTAGTTATGAACTACTGATGACCTAGTATTCTTCTTCAGACGTTGGAACAACTGAAGACTTGGTGTTAGCCTGCAGTAGTTGTAAACTACTGAGATCAGTAGTTGTGAACTACTGAAGACATGGTATTGCTTCAGTTGTTGTAAACAACTGAGGACTTGGTGTTAGCCTTCAGTAGTTGTGAACTACTGATGTCAGTAGTTGTGAACTACTGAAGACATGGTTTTGTCCTTCAGTTGTTTGTGTATGAAACAGCAGCTGTTGTTATCAGCTGATGAGAAATTACTCATCAGCTGTTTCCGTCAAATCAGTTGTTTCATACTAGCCTCCACACTTACTCATCAGCTCTTTGGCTGACTTTCAGATGTTTCATCGACCCTTCAGCTCTTGTGAATATTTATGCCTTCAGCTCTTGTGATCAGATGTTCACAAGTGCTGATGAAATATTCTTCAGAGCTGGTGAACAAATTTTGTCTTCAGTATTTGTGTAAGATTACACATCAGTACTTATGAGCAAAATTTGTTCTTCAGTATTTATTTATTTGAAAATCATACATCAGTATTTGTAATCCACCTCACTACATCAGTTGTTTTTCAATATAATGTACATCAGTACTTTGAGTCATTTAGTCTTCAGTAGTTGTGAAAGAGCTGAAGACTAAATTACTCATCAGTACTTGTATTTGACCTTTGCTCTTCAGTAGTTGTGAACTAAGAGTACCAGCATAGGTCAAATCAATCAAGCTGCAGCATACCAAGCCTTAGTACCAATTTTGGAATGTGGCACTATCTAAAGGCTTAGTAAAAATGTCTGCAAGCTCATCAGCACTAGGTACAACTTAGGATCAATCAGACCTTTCTCATAGCAATCCCTGATAAAATGATGTCTGATCTCAATATGTTTGGTCCTTGAGTGCAGGACTGGATTCTTAACAATACAGAGAGCTGAAGCACTATCCATTAATAATGGAGTCTTAGTCTCAGTAATGCCATAATCCAGAAGTTGGTTCTGAAGCCAGAGTATCTGAGAGGTACAACTTGCAGTAGCAATATACTCAGCTTCAGCAGTAGATGTAGCAATTGATGTTTGTTTCTTACTCTGCCAAGAAACTAAACAATTGCTTAGGAATTGGCAACCACCAGAAGTGGATTTTCTGGTGACTTTACATCCTGCATAGTCACTATCAGAGAAAGCAACTAATTTGCAAGAATGCCCAGCTGAATACCAAAGACCTAGTGATTGGGTACCTTGCAGATATCTAAAGATCCTTTTGACTGCAATCAAATGGGATTCTTTAGGTGCAGCCTGAAATCTAGCACAAGCACATGTTGAAAACATGATGTCTGGTCTAGAAGCTGTAAGGTACATCAAGGACCAAATCATACATCTGTAAAGGGTTCATCAACTGCTTTACCTTTCTGATCTACATCTAGTTGTGTGATGCTGCTCATAGGAGTGGAACAGGGCTTACAGGTTTGTAAATCAAACTTTCGCAAACTCTTTGGTATACTTGGACTGATGGATGAGATTCCATCATCCTGTTGTTTGATTTGCAAACCCAAAAGTACTGTAATTCTCCCATAGCACTCATTTCAAATCGTAGCTTCATAAGCTTTGTAAATCCATCACACAACTTTGGATCAGAGGATGCAAGATGATGTCATCAACATAAATCTGAACAAGGAGCTTATGTTGTCCCACAGTCTTGATGAATAAGGTTTTATCGATGGTGCCTCTAGTGAACTTGTTCTCTAAAAAAAGGTTGAGAGTGTCTCACACCAGGCTCTAGGGGCTTGCTTCAACCCATAGAGAGCCTTATCAAGCTTGTACACCCAATCAGGATGTTTATTGTCCTCAAAGCCTGGTGGTTGACACACATAAACCTCTTCTTTTATTTTTTCCATATAGGAAGGCACTTTTGACATCCATTTGATAAACCTTGAGACTATGAAGGCAGCATAAGCTAAGAACAGTCTGATTGCTTCTAGTCTGGCCACAGGTGCAAAGGTCTCATCATAATCGATGCCTTCCTCCTGTGCAAACCCTTGGACAACCAGTCTGTCCTTGTTCTTGACAATTTGGCCCTTCTTATCTGTTTTGTTCCTGAATACCCACTTGGTGCCTATAGCACACTTATCTTTGGGTAATGGAACAAGCTCCCACACTTGCTGTTTCTTGAATTGAAGAAGCTCAAGCTGTATAGCTTCCACCCATCCATTGTCTCTTAAAGCAATATGATAGTTCTTTGGCTCTTGCTGACTGATGAAGAGAGCATAGAAGCAGAAGTTGGACAATTGATTCCTGGTTGAACTCCAGCATGGATATCACCAATGATTTGTGAAGTGGGGTGATTCTTGAGCTCTTGATAAACTATAATATCTGTGCAAGTGTTTGTAGACCCATCAGCAGCAACAGATGGTGATGGGGATTCCTGAAACCATGTAGAGGATGGCAGCTCAAACGAAGTAGAGCAAGCAGAAATCTCATCAGCATTTGTAGTGGATGGAGCTGCTGAGGCTACAGGAGCATCAGGTTCAGTGAACTTAGGCAGATTGTCACTAAACCTGAAGAGGTGAGTACTGACTTCATCATCATCAGTACCACCAGGTGGAGATCTGCTGACATGCTCAACAGATGGAGGTTGATAAGGAACATATTGCAGTATGTCCAGATCAAACAACTCCACAGGGTTTTGTGGAATCTTTTCCTTTGGAGATTCATTGAACTTAACATGCAGAGTTTCTTCAACCCCCTTGGTTCTACAGTTGAAGACTCTATATGCTTTGCAAGTTGATGAATAACCAACAAAGTACCCTGCATCCACCTTACTAGCAAACTTATGGAGTGGTTTGCTAGTGTTGAGAATAAAACAAGGACACCCAAAGCTCTAAAGAATGAAATAAGAGGAGCAAATGATGAAGAACTTCATATGGAGTCTTCATCAACCTCTTATTTACTAAAGCTCTATTTTGTACATAGCAAGCTGTATTGACAGCTTTAGCCCAAAAGGTCAGTGGCAACCCAGAGTCAGCCAACATTGACCTTGCTGCTTCAATGAGGGTCCTGTTCTTTCTCTCCACCACTCCATTCTGCTCAGGAGTTCTAGGAATGCTAAACTGCCTTCTAATTCCCTTGGACAGGTAGAAGTCATCAAGTGTGTGGTTTCTAAATTCTGTTCCATTATCACTCCTCACACACTTGACCTGTAGGGAATACTGCTTTTCTACTTGTAACCACAGTTCATTATTGTCTTTGCTGCTTCATCCTTGGAGTGCAAGAAGAAAGTCCATACAAACCTGGAGTAATCATCCATAATTACCAGGCAGTATTTCTTCTTTGCCATGCTCATTACTCTGACAGGACCAAAGAGATCCATGTGCAGAAGTTGTAAGCAGGCAGTGGACTTTGGTTCTTCTATTGAAGGGAATGAAACTTTGTGTTGTTTTCCTTTCAAGCAAGCAGTGCAGTCATCTTCACACTTGAACTCCTTCAGAGGCAATCCTCTTACTAAACCATGGCTTATAAGCTGATTCATGTTCTTGAAATTTACATGACCCAGCCTTCTATGCCATAGTGTAGACTCTTGAGGAGATGCCTTGGAGAATAGGCAAGGATGGCCTTTTAGATCCATCTTTTTGGAAAGATCTAAGGCATACACTCTTCCTGTCCTGTTGGCCTTCAGGAGAGTGTGTTCATCCAATGCCTTGTCAATCAAACTCAGAACTTTGGATGACAGAATCCGACAGTTCTGGCTTGTGAAAGGGCAACATGGCCTTTGTCACACATTTGACTGACACTCAAGAGGTTGTACTTGAGATTCTCCACATGGTTAACATCATCAACCTTATTTCCCCGTTGGAAACAAAGCCTTTTCCGACGATGTAACCCTTGCATCATTGCCAAAAAAAACAAATCCCTTCTTTCCTTGAGATAGTCATTAAGAAGGGAGCTGCTTCCTGTCATGTGCATGGATCCTCCACTGTCTACTTACCAGATGCTTCTATGGCATGTTGAAGAACCCTGCAAACACCACCATGTGTTAGTTTGTCTTGGAGACCCAACCTGCTTGGTTTTGGGTCTGTTCTCAGCTACAGGTGCAGCACTAACAGTTGTGTGTGTGTGACAGCTTGAGGTGAAGAAGATGGTACAAAAGGAACCCTTTGGCTTGGACTTCCTTTTCTGTGGTTTCAACACAGGAGCATCTAAGTGGTTGACTCTTCCCACTAGCTGCTGAACCATCATCACCAATTGTGTCTGATTCTGTGATAAGGCTTTCAGCTCTTCAGACACATTGGAGTTTGCTGATGATGAGTTCCTATGTTGTACCATCTTTTCTGAGCAACCTCAGCTGTTGCCTGAGTTATCCCTACCTTCTTTTTAGATTTAGCTTTGGGCTTAGGGATTTCAGGCTTGGATGTTGCTAATACAAACTTGGTTTCAAACTCATTCTTCATTTATTGATGCTCTCAGTAATTTTCCTCCTTCTGTTTGAGTTTGGAACCCCTTTTGTACCAGCAATCATCAGTAAGATGATTGAACAAGCCACATATCTCACATGGCTTTTTCTTCATCTTATGCTGATCATCAGCTGAGGAGGATTTAACTGCTAAAGACTTGTTCTTTAGCTGTTTGTCATCAGTACTAGCAGTTTTCTTCCTAGTGCCTGCTTTCCTGGTATCCTCTCTAGCTGTCTTCAACCTTTCCTACTGTTAGTTTTCTTCTTTTTAGTGCTAACAGTATTTGAGGTTTGAACTTCAGATGTTGTCACTTGCTCTCCAGTACCTTCAGTACTTCTAGTGACAACTCCTGAGTTGATCAGCCTTTTGGTCATGTGACAGTCTATCTCTGATGATGCTGATTCAGAGGATAGTAAGTCACATGATAGAAGGATTGGTATTGCTCTCCCCATCAGATTCAACTTCTGCTCTTGAAATGAAGCCTGTGGGAGGAGCATGTGATTATAACCAATGCCAAACTTCACATTGGAAGCTGATTGCTTGCTAAGAAGCATTTCAAAACCCTTGCATGATTGCACCCATCGATCACACTCAACTTGGGTGGTTGCAAGAGTTTCCTTGAGGTCTTTGTACTTCTCTAGAAGTACATCTTCCCTAGCTTTATCATCTTTGATTTGGCATTTAAGCTTGTAAATCTCATCATTTTTATCTTTTAGAACAACCTCAAAATCAGCTTTTCTTTTGGAAATAGTGTGCTCAAGCTCAAGATTTTTATCTATTAAAGCTACATTTGCTTCTCTAATAGAAGCAAATGCTGCTATGCATGACTCTGAACAAAGCTTGGCTTTTGCCTCAGTGGATACCTGAGATGAGGCATTTGATGATGACCCTTCAGCAGAATCAAGGGCCATCAGAGCAAGATTTCCAAAAGGTTGATCACCACCATGTTGACCAGCACCTTGGAGTAGTGGTTCCTGACCAGATAGCTCTTCTGGTAGACTACTCCAGTCAACAGCAGTTGGGGTGAAAAAGCTTTGTTGTTGAGGTTGTGTGTGATGATGAGATTGGGAAGAATGAGGCTCTGGAAGAGCATGAGGTGGTTGAGCCGGGGGTGCTTGAGTTTGACTAGGCTGAGGCATGTAGTAACAGGGGTAAGGATATGGCATATGACCCTATGGCACAAAATAAGCAGGTGGTGCCTGTGCCTGAGATGGATAGCTAGAACTGGAGGAGGGTTGCCCTTTGTGCTGTGAGATATTGCTAGGAAAGGTCACAAAGGGTGCAGATGAGTTAGATCTAGATGATCTACACTCTCTTGCAAAGTGTCCAAGCCTTTGGCACTTGTGACACCTCAACTTGCTCTTGTCAAAACCAACTTTGGTTTTGCCAGAGAGTCCTGGGAATTTCCTACCAGTTCTCTTGTAGAACTTTTGAGAGCGATATTTATCATTGCCATTTGGTTCAGAATATCCATCTCTTCCAGATCATCATCTGGAATGCCCTTCAAGTCCTCCATCAGAAAACACAAGTTATCACCACCACCTCCTGAACTACTAACACCAACAAAAGCTTGTTCTGAGTTGGTAGAGAAATCAATATGCTCATCATAAGAACTTTCTGATGAAGCATATTCTGACTCATGACTTATCAAGGCAGCATTACCTTGGACAAAGTCATCAGCAAGTTTGCCAGAAGATGACAACTTCCTCTTTTGCTCTACCTCTCTCTCAAAAGTGAGCAATTTCCCATGAAGTTGGGTGAGAGATAGTGTCCAGGTCAGCACTGGAGCGTAGGACAATGGTATATGTGTCCATCTCTCAGGCAATGACCTGAGGAACCTGTTGTCATCTGGCTTTTGGAGTACTCTTGTTTAACCATCTTCAGCTCAGAGATCAAACAAGAGAACCTCTCAAACTGCTGGGTCAGAGTCTCACCCTTTCTATATGAGAATGTCTCATATTGTTGGGCGAGGATTTCCCTATTGTTTGCTAAGACCGAATCAGTTCCTCCAAATTGTTCCTTTAGAGCAACCCATAGGTCATGAGCAGACTCATGATGCAAGAGCCCTGAATATATCTCATTAGGAATAGCCATGGCTAGAATTCCATGGGCTCTAGCATCAATTTCGAACAGCTTTAGATCTTCGTCCGAATATTGTTCAGGTTTCTTCGCAACCTGTTCATTAGATCCGGGACGCTCACCATAGGCTTGTATGGCCCATGCACCACTGACTTCCAACACCAGCACTGTTGACAGCCAAGTGGTGTAGCATACGTCTTTGCCATATGTTATACTCGTTCCTTACCAGCATCGGAGGCTTGGTTGCGGAACCAGTGTTGTGAGGATCATTAGTTGGTGTTGTCATCTCAGGTTTTAGTCAAAAACAAGTTTAAACACGATAATCGTAACTCAAAACCACCAAAAGACCTCAAGATTTTGGCCGGAAACAGCAGAAACTCACTCTCTATGGCTAACTCTTGCAAATTGCTAATTCGATCAAACAGAGAGATCAAAAGAGCAGTTTCAAATGATCAATAGTGAATTGATCAATGATTAACCTGCTCTGATACCATTTGACAGGATCTCAGCCTCTCGTTTGATCAATCAGATTATGTTTGCAGCGGATTTAGCACATTAATTAGCGATTAATGCAAGAACATAAAAGATATTGCATGTAAAAGCACAAGCATAGAGAGAGAAAAGAGTTCTGCGAAATAATAAATGTTCTATTGCTTCGCACGTTTCGGCAATTAAAACAGTATGGTTCCCCATCCTTTTATAGGCGGCAAAAGGATGGGTTGATGTCCTTTTTCTGACATCACTGAATATTAAAAATACAACTGACAAAACATAAACTACTGAAGATGTCAACAACTGACATCTTCTTACAAAGTTTCCTAAGTACTGACAAAAGTAAACTACTGAAATCCTACAACGACTGAAGAACAGCTCTTCAGTCGTTTATAACTACTGATACTATAACAACTGAAGAACATGCTCTTCAGTTGTTGTACAACTACTGAAACAAAATAAACTACTGAAAAGGAAAACCATCACAACAACTGAAGAAGATATCTTCAGCTGTTGTGACAAACTCTGAGTCTTCAGTACTTGGTCTTCAGACTTGGCTTCAGATGATATAACAACTGATGACTTCAGTAGATATCATCAGTTGTTGTCTTCAGTCTTTTTCTTCAGACTTTGTGCTTCAGTAGAAGGTCTTCAGTTCTTCAGTTCTTCAGCTTTTGATTCTTCAGTACTTGTCTTCAGTACTTGAAGTCTTCAGTACTTGTGAGATCAGTACTTCAGACTTCAGTACTTGGTCTTTAGTACTTTGGAGTCTTCTTCAGCTGTTATTCTTCAGTTCTTTGATCTTCATACTTTGTTCTTCAGACTTTGTCAGAACAGCTGATGGTTGGAGCTCAGATGCTCTCGAGTCTGACATTCAAGCAAGAGAACACAATAGCTGATGGGAGTCTCAGCATTGTTGCAGTGGCATGTGAGACTTAGAGGTTTTCCTGATCTTGGCTCATTGGTTCTTTGGTCCAACAGGTGCACATTTGATGAACCTCTTCTTCTGACAAGGATGGTTTGAACTTGAACTAGGAATCCTAATACTAGAGTCCATAGTTGTGTCTTTAGTCTTCACCACTTCAAATCCAGCAAAACTAAAGGCTTGTTTTTTCTTAAGTTAAAAGTGGCCTTAATCACTTGGGATTTCTTTGATTTTCTTTTGGCTGCCCTGATCAAGTTCTTCCTAGCTGACTTGGCCATCCATGATTCTTTCTTCTCTCCAGGAGCATAGTGACTCTTCTTAGGATGATCCTTATCACTCACTATAGATTCAGCCTTCACTATATCCTCTTCATCTTCATCCTCTTCTTGGATAAGGTCTATGAGGGGTAGCTCATCTTGACTAGTTCCATACCTTGGAGATCTTACAGATAGTAATGTGTGTGAAGGAGTAACTCACTTCCACTTAATCTTAGCATGTTCTGATAAAATAATCTTTGCATGCATGGATGAAGATATGATGTTCTTGAAGGTTTCTTCTTCAAGAACACACTTTTCTGCTCTGGCTTTGCTAATCATAAGCTCAGCCTGGCAGTTAACTTGGTAATGAGATCTTTGATTTGAGTTCTGTAATTTGTGTGCTCATGCTTAGGATTTGAAATTATTTTATCTCAATCTTCTATTTTTATGTTTATAGTCATTTTCATCTCTTTTGAAATTAGCTTTTAAAATATTCAAGGACTCAAGATCAGATCTTACTTCTAGGTTATAGGCCCTATACATGCTTACTTTAGGAATGCATTTAGGTGTACAGAGATGTTCTAATCCCTTAGCTTTTCCATGGTCGGCCATCAGTGCTTGCTTGGGAGAAACATCCTCTACCAGAAAGCTCCAGTCAAAGCCTCCCTCTTCAACAACAATAATAGCTTGTTGTTTTAGTAGGCTTGGCTTCTCTGATCTAGGAGGTGCATCATTGTAGCTTGGTCTGGATTGTTCTTAGCCACCGTTAGTCCTTGGTACTTTGCACTCCCTAGCAAACTGGTTACTGTTGTAACACTTCACTTTGCTTTTATCCAGTCCAAACTTTCCACTGGTCACATTGTTGGGAACTTTCTTCTGGTTCTCTTGTAGAACTTCTTAGCTCTATGAGTGAGAAGAGCCGTTTGCTAGACTATCTCCATATACTCCCGATCATTTCGATTGAAACAATCCAAGTTTACAAGAGTGAAGAGAAAGTTGCCACAACTTTTAATAGCAGACATAAAGGCTTGAGACGAGCTTGTCACCTGAAATAGGCTTCCTTGAATGTAGCTCTCCCTTGGTGTCTCAAGGGAGGTGATGAAAGGGCACTTTTGTGAGTTGTTAATGTTGAATATAAGATGATGTTGTGGTTCTCTACTATCCCTTTCAACCACATGGAGGGCTGAACTCTGTTAATTGCTGAAAGAGCTGCTTGATGGATTCTGCATGTTTATCTCTATAGGATTGGTGTTTGTCTCTCAACACAATATTTCCTTATAAACTCACTAAGTCTCACTCATTTAATGATACAGAATCTCTAACTAAGTTGATAATAATATGCTAAGTTAATGACACAAGAAATGGTTTTTCAAGATACTTGTGCATATTACTTCTCAAATCAGTATTACAAGACTGTTACAAAGCATACATAAATGAGTTACATTGAGAACTATATGTACTATTATCTACAGTTGGTTATACTTAGAAGACCATCTGGAAATTACATCTAAACAAATACTATATTGCTAGAAGTAAGGTAAATAAGATAAAAAACTATCCTAGATTAGGTAGTCATTACATGTCCATGACTTACCTTTTGTTACCAACTAAAGTTGGTAACTGTACTAACTAATAAACGGTGAACAGTGGAATAAAGTATGGTTAACTATATGGGCGAGGGAAAGCACCGTGTAGTATATCAGAGTTGGCAACATGTGTCAGTCAGGCCATACTTTTGTCCACTGTTCATAGTTAGTTCTTGCGAAGGTTAATGTCTTCGGAAGAATAAGTCCTTTCGAAACCATTTATACTTTGAAAGAAATAACTTCTTTCAAGACTTCTACAAGCCTTCATGACTTTGCCCTTCTGAAGGCTTTGTCTTGAATCTTCTAAGTGTTTTACTTCAAAAGGAGAACTACTTAGTATCGAGAGACTGAGTTCTTCCTTCGAAGTTCTTCATCCTTAAGCTTCGAAAGATCTTCAACATAGCTTCGTAAGTGCATCTTTATCTTCGGAAGTCTTTATTCAGTTGCACTCAAAATGTTCTAACTATACTTTTGGTTGTGCCAGCCTCATCTGATAAACAAACTCCCCCGAGGCTGATGCTACCAAAACTTCACTCCCATCTTCTTCTCAAAACTTTCAGCACCAAGGAAAGGAGGTATTTGTCAGTCTCCTTGTTCTTTCCTGAAATGGTGCTGAGAAGTTTGTACAGGGCATTTGTAGATATGAGATCCAATCTATTGCTATGGATGACACGTACCCTTGTTGTGGCCCTCTAGAGGGAGTTAGTTGATGGGAATTGTAGTTATAATCCCATCCAACTATGAAATCTGAAGTAGGGCCTTCAACCATTTGAAGGAATGAACTTCATTTAGTAGTGGCATCCTCTCCTTCTTCCTTTCTCAAATTCAACTCCCCTTCAGTTCTTGCTTTCTTGGTTAGCTCAGCATGATGAAGGCTGCTTAGGTGATTTCTGATGTGAGCAGCTACTTGGGAGTTGGAAGGATTGGAGAATGGTTTCTCTGCTAACTCAGCAATATCAAATCTGCTTGAGTGTAGAAGAGATGGTGTGTCAAGTCCGTTGACTTCACCATTCTCCGTCTCCACAACAAAGTTGTGAGAAGGTTCATCAAACCTCCACTGGACAATTTTTTCTTCCTAGGAGTGAGGGGCATGTTTTGGCAGTTTTGTCCCCTTTTCTGGTGTCCAGTAAAGTCACCAATCTTCTCCTCAGCTTCTTCTCTTCTTCCTGAGGGAGTCTGAGTTTGTTGCCAGAGTTGAAGAGCTTGGTCCAGTGTTCCCCGGGGCAGATCTAGGAATGCATGTCTTATGAGGGAACAGGAAGAGCCATCTATGTATCTCAGTCTTATGGACTCTTCCTCACAAAAGATGTCGGTTAAGGTTGTGCAGTTAGTAAGCTTCCTTTTGATCTCCTTGAATTACTCTAAGGTTAAAGGCTTAGATGGTTCAGAGGATGGCTTGGGTTATGGTTGGGTTTTCGATTGTGTTTGGGTTTTAGGATGAGTAGTGGGGGTGGTTAATAAGAGGCAATGGGTGAGAATGGTTAAGGCTGATGTTGTAGGTTCAGGAGTGTAAGGTTCAGTAGTGGGTTTAGTTTTGATGGGGAATGGAAGAGGTGTAGGCTCAATATTGATGGTTGTGGTTTGGGTGTTAGTTTGGGTACCATCCTCTGTACACCTTGAGCTTGATATACCTACTTCCTTCTTCCTAAGAGAATGTCAGGCTTGATGTCACTGACATGTCACTGTTCGGTCTTTTTAGACCTGGGACCTACTTGTCTGCCTGTGAATCCGCAGGCCCTGAGATAAGCCTTCATCCAGGCTTTGTCTCCCACCTTCTTGGAAGCCAGAGTTGGGCTTCCTCCTCCTTCTTCTTCCTCTCCTTCAACTTTTCTCTAGCAGCTTTCTTCCTCTCCTTATTGATTTGATCTTGTTCTTTGTTGAAAAAAAACAAGATCATCTCATTTTCATAAGGAGTCAGCTCCTCCTGAGAATAGCCCCTAGAGCACAGGAAGGCTATCCTCTCCAACCTCTGCCTTTTCTCTGCCTCTTCTTTCATTCTCCTCTTCGCTTCCTCTTTGGCCAACCTCGTTGCTTCCTCTTTCTTCTTTTACAGTAGGGTTGCCTTTTCAAGCTTTACAAGCTCATCAAGTGGGAATATGAGTATTTCTTTATTATCCACTCATAGGTTGATGAGCCTGTCTATCACCTTCACTCTTCTTATATTGTTGATAGACTCTTGAGTTGTTGTTGCTACCTTGTTGCTCATAGCTAACAGTTTCCCAGTGTCTAGTCTACCTTTCCTTTCAGCTTCTTCAACATTTCTTCTTCAAGAAGCTCTTCAGCAGTCATTTTCCTTTTTCCTTTAGGATCTGAGGAAGACTCAGCCTTTGGAGATTCTGGCTTGGATGATTCAGGTTGGGGAGAGTGGAGTTGATCTTGTTATGCTTGTTGTGCTTGAGAGAGGGGTTTTGACAAAGCCCTCATTGTTTACCTTAGAGCTAGATCAAGGATAGCCTCTGTGATAAGCAGATCAACAGACAAAGACGACAATTCAATAATCTCTTTTGGAGCTTGAATTTTTACTTCAAAAGAAGATTGGAATAGCACTACCTGTCCTAACTGAGTTAGTTGTTGGCCATCAGTCCTTATTTTCCCTTCAAAATCAATCTCAGGTTCAATAAGGACCGTAGGTTGACCAACTTCCTTCTCAATGGTAGGTGTGCACTCAACCTTTGAAGCTCTTTAGCTCCAAAGTAGGGTATAGCAACATTAGTTGAGGGTTGTTCAAGTGAGGAGCTTATGAGTACTTGGTTAAGAATCTGTGGATATCAATAAGCATCCTAGGGTCCACTTGAATTAATATGGGAGGTAGCTAAGGGAAGATAGTTGTAGACTATTGTTGTGTGGGATAGAGTGAAGATTGTTTTGAGATGGCCAAGGTAGGTTCCTTATGACTTTGACTCTATACATTCTCCCCTTTTCGGTAGCATCATCTTCAGAAGTAGATGAGCTAGAGGAAGAACTTAAAGAGACTTGAACAGGTACATGCCTAACAGAATTCTCAATCTGTGTCTCAGCTAGTATGGCCTGAGATTTTCAATCTCCAGTTGCTGAGTGGCAGATCTGTCTTCTAAAGTCCTAACCTTGAATTCAAGGTGTGAGACTTTAGAAAGAAAGAACTAAATGGTGAGTTGCAGACTTCCTCATCTTCTTTTGAAGAATCATGGGGATATGAGATAACATACCTAGTATGTTCATCATTATTACCAGATGTAGTTTCCTGGCACCCTGGTTTCCCTTGCATACTAATCCTTTTAGAAATATCAATTAGCAAGGTTGTCATAGACTCAGTCTTAGTTATGTTACCACTGTCCTTAGAGATCAATGAGACACTCTCAGCAGTGGCAGCTGAGTCTACATGAGTCTCCTCCACACCTGTGGGACTCACCTCAGTTTGACTTAACTGATGTGTGCTAGAAATCAAAGGTTCCCTAGGACTCAGTTGATCTAGAGAGTGGTTTGGTAGATCAACATCATGGTCCTGAGGAAACATGAGGTCTTTATCAGATTGGGTTAATAGGTCAGTAAATGATATAGAAGTTATGCCTAATGACACGGGACGTTGGTCAACATCTAGTGGCATTGAGCTAGTGATGTGGTTGTCCCTTTTTGGCTGCTCAGAGGAGTGTTGGGGCTCACCCTAAATGCTTGAATTTTGGGCAATGGGCTTATCAGGTTCAGACTGAGGAGACTCAACGCTGATATTGACGTTAATTGTGGAGGATGGTTGGACCTCTGGCTGAGTGGGAGCCCTTTGTTCTACTCTAGCCATTTTGGTTTGAACAGAGGGGACTTTTTCAATCGGAGTAGATTGAACAAGGGTTTGTTTGGAGCATCTTTAGTAGGTGAATTTGATAGGGTGAGAAGAAGTAAGTTGCTGTGAAGTTATGGTGTCTGGTGTAGGTTCATCACCTGATAGGTCTGCAGGGATGTCACCAGGAACCATTGGCTCAAGCATACCTGGAAGGAGATCAATGAACCTTCCAGTAAAGTTAGTGGATACCTTTTTTAGCATCTTGAAGATACCCGGCCTCATTTGGGGAACTACTAGAACATTTGCGTATTTTAGTTTATCCTGATCCAACTCCAAATTGATTATGTGTTGAATAAACTTGGGATACATGTAATTGTATTCCTAGTAAGATTACCTCTCAGGTTATTCAACACAAATCAAGAGTAGTTGAATCTCAGGCCCTTTACCAGCCTATGGACTCGGCAACCCAGATCATATAGAATTTGATCCCATCCCCCTGATTTGTTGGACAAGTTGTGTAGGACGACATGTAGCAAGAACTTCTAGTTGTAAGAGAAGTTAAACTTGTAGACTGTAGACTTGCTTACATCTCCTCCATATCCTATTTGGGTATAGGTGTCTTCCAAATAATGTTTGGGGAACTTAGTAAGGGTTCCTTCATCATGAAGCTCCAGATGCTCCCTAATGGTGGTTTCACTTACAATGATCTCTTGTCCATATATATAGACCCGATAATCCTGTCATCGTTGAGCATTTTGTTCTAACCATTGGCCCAGAATTCAGCCATATGGTTCGAGTAGATGGTCAACGGTTAAAGAAGTAAAGTGTGCAAATTGGAGTAGAAATTGGTGATGGGGGTAAAATCATCATCCTTTGAAGAGTCAAGGATGGCAACCTAGTTGTGTTGGTGATTCAGGGCCATTGTTTATGATGATACTATTTTGAAGGAATTTGAGAGTAAGTGAAGAAGAGAGTGAAATTTTAGGGGTTTTACAATGGTAGAGATTTCAAAGAAAGAGAGTCGGAAATATTTAAATGGTGGGTAAAATACCAAATGGATAAGGTGAGTTTAGGTTCCGATTTGACAAAAGGGGCAAGACAAACCATTTAAATATTACAACAATCATAAATAAAATCTTACTTTTTGCATAATGGGGCCTAAAGATTTCCGTTACACAGTAAAGTTTTCTTCCGAGAGTAAAATTTCTTGCGAGAGAACACTTGTGTTTCTCTTTCCTGATTATCTTCAAAAGCCACTTTTCCTTCTGAAGCAAAGTATGTCTTGAAGACAAATTTGCTTCCGAGAGTAAAGAGCTCTTCCAAAGAATAAGTTAGTAGCCTTCGGATGGAAATTTGTTCTATGATCAAATAGTCTTCTGAGGCTAAAACTCTTCGGAGGAGAATACTTGTGCAAAGGAATTTGCCTTCGGAAAATGAATAAGGATCTCTTCAGATGGTAAATTTCTCTTATGAAGAATTTATACAATGAAAATTTTGGAGAAAACCTTCTATAACAGGGCTTAGATTGTAAAACGACAACTTAGACAAGACACATTTTCAAAAGATTTTCAAAGGAGATTGACTAGTCAATGTTGTGTAGGATTCTATGTGCCCAAGACACTTAGAATATTGATGTGATTAGTACGTTATGATCCAAGTCGGGTTATACCCAATAACAAGCTTAGCAAACACCAATTATATTTAATTGATGATATGATCATGCAATTAAATATTTACACCAATTTAGAAAATGGGTTTTCTAAATAAGTTGCACATGAGATGGAACAATTTATTCGGATATTTTGTTCAATAATATTATTTGATGTGTTATTTAAATTAGTTGTATAACACCAAATAATAATGAGAGTATACTACTTATACAATTAAATGGTTAATTGTTACAAGACTAGACATATGTGTGTGTGTTTAATTAGAAGAAAATTCATTTTGCTTATACCATGTGTACGTCCCCTTTAGCATGTGGGAGATACACATGCATCTTGTTTTAACCAAAATCTTGAGTGGTAGACAAACTTGCATGCTTCTCATGTCTTCCACTAACATATTCTCTAGATAAACACACACACATGCTAGCTCCTTTTACATGGAATACAAGCTCTCACATTACATGCAACTAACAACAAAAAATTAGCTCTCACTCTCTCTCTCTAGCTACGGTTTTAGCAGCAAGAACAAGAGGGTTTTTCAGCAGAAAATTAGAGGGTTTTCAAGTTGTTCTTGGTGATTTCTACCTAGCAAGAAGAGGTGTTTGCAAGGAGCTTGGGGTATACTAGCTTGAGGACTTCTATCCTTGAAGTCTTGGCTGAATTTTGGACATCATTCAACCTTCTTTTGGTCGATTTTTGGCTGCTGCAGTAAGGTATATCACAGCTCAATGAAGCTATGATTTTATGTGCATTTACATATGTTCATAGCTTGCATATTCACATAAATGATCCTTTGTTCTTTGTGTTTGTTTTATACATCAATATGGTCATCTAATGAACATATTTTTCAGCTTATAAACATAGTTATAATGCTATACTTCTGCTGCGTTTTCAGAAAGTTTAAATGGTTAAACTGTGATTTTATGTTCTAACAAACCCTACAATGGCATCAAGAGCTGGTTATGTGGATATCTTGCTTGTTCTTGTCCTTTAAAATTGGTTTTAGAGGATGATTATAAACTCATAATAGGCTGATTTTGGTTGATTCAATAAACCCCATGTCTTTCAAAGTTATATCTTCATGCTTATGATTAAACTTTGAAAGATAGGAATGTAAATTGGTTGATATATTTTGATGTTGTTTGTCTGGACAAACAAACCCTAATTTTCAGTTTATGTTGGCTGAAAATTTGGGGTTTGATGGGGTTTATTTAGTTTGTTCAATGATGTTTATGATTGGT
This sequence comes from Flaveria linearis, assembly GCA_024085815.1. Taxonomy (NCBI): domain Eukaryota; kingdom Viridiplantae; phylum Streptophyta; class Magnoliopsida; order Asterales; family Asteraceae; genus Flaveria; species Flaveria linearis. The sequence goes on from CM044011.1 coordinate 39,925,985, forward strand.
CATATAATAGTGTATAACCTAGCTTAGGCCTTATGTCATTTCGATGATTGGAATGGTTGTTTTAATTCATTCAATTGGGTTGTAATATTTGTGTTTATTATTTGGGTTGTAATTATTTATTCATTTGGTTATGTAATAAATAGATTAGGTGCATTTCTTTTATTAGAAAAATGTATTAGGATATAATTTTTGTAAAAGGAAGATGCACAAAATGAAGACCCAAAGATGGACATCAAAGACACAAAAAAGGACTTGAAGCATATGGATGCAAGTTCAAGTGGGAGTCTATGAAGACCTCAATTTTGTGTTGTATTCAACCCTTAGAAAAGACCAAATGACCACACTTGTTATGGCAAACAAGTGTGGTCACAATAGTAGCTATGGTTATGCACATTGTGGTTGTTAATATTATGCTTGTTTGGTTGTTTGTTGTATGATTGTTGTTTGATATTTGGATATGCATAACAAACTCATTAGCAAACTTAACAAGCTGAAAATTTATGATTTCTAATCATTAAGTGGTTAATAAAAGATTATTAAAAGGATTAATGATTTAATAAAAGAGGTTTTATTAAAAATAAACCATAGGATACCTTGCATTTGAAAGCATGCAAATACAAGGTACATAGAGTTTTCAAAACTAGAATTAATGAAAACCAAAAATCCCTTTTGAAATAAGTTTAACACCATCCTTTTACACGACACTCGAATCACTTGAGAACTATTTGTGGGATAAAGGTCACCTAACCACTTTTAGAGAACTTGTGTTTTGAGGTGGGCTTAACATATTTGTGGGATAAAGGTCACCTAACCACTTGTATGAGTAAACTCACACATGTGTGTAAGTAGGACGACTTGAATTGGAAACCATGTGCATAGGGTCACCAAAGCATGGCGTACAATGGTGTTGATGGGATTAAACATGCCAACCAAACATAAGATGTTTAACCGATCCCATAAAGGCTAGAAGTTGCAAAAGGTTGCAATTGTCAAATGTTGACTACCTTGTTAATTTAAATAATGGGATAAAGGTCACCTAACCATTATTTGAATGTAACGTTGGATTCTAGATATTAATTATTAATTGTCTATGAGACATAAAAGGGTATTAATAATTAAAATGAAATTTCTTAGAAATACTAATAAGAACTTTGTAAATTTTATAGAATGGCCGCAAACAATAATGCTACCACCCCGACCGTCCAAACCCTATCACTGAGAACAATTTTAGAAAGGGATCGTCAGAATGACAACAACCTTATGGACTCAATTTCGAAACTTGAGAATCGTTCTCAAAATGAGTAAAGGCCTATGTCCTTGACGATCCCATGTCTTACCAACCAACACTGTTGATGTTAAGACCTTTTGACGATTGGCTTAAGCACATTAAGGATTCTGTGCAAATTTCCTACCTAATGTTGGGAATATGATTCCCGAACTCCAAAAGGGTTTGGAACATCATAGGGCATATGACATGATAATCTAGTTGAAGGAAATGTTCCTTCAACAAACATTAGTTAGATTGCTTTGAAACGGTTCAAGCACTTTATGCATGTCACATGGAAGAAACCCAATCGATATCATCTTATATATTCTTAAGATGAAAAGCCACATTGATAGCCTCAAGATGCTTAACTATCCTGTCTCAAAGTAGTTGGCCAAGGATTTGATCCTTGATTGCCAACTAAAGGTTTGAGACATTCATAATAAACTATAATATGAACGGGTGGGACAAGAGTATCGGTGAAATTCATGCAACGCTCAAAAGCAACCGAGGCAGGGATGGGTAGAGAGGTTCTACCTGTTCTCTCGATCAATGAGGGAGACTATAAGAAATGGCCAATCTCGATCCTAAGGCAATTATTGCCAAAAGAAAGGAATACATCAAAGCAAAGGTTAAAGCGAAACCTCAACAACCTAAGCTTATGAAGCCTAAAGTAAAGGAGAACGATCCATGCTTTGAGCATGGAGAGATAGGACAATAAAAGGAAATTGTTCCTCCTATCTCAAGGAGTTGAAAAATAAGAGGGATGCTAGGCAAACCTCGAATACAATTTTCATGATTCACATTGTATTAAATGTCATTTCTTCAAACACATGGGTATTGGATACCGGATGTGAGACTCATACTTGCAATTGTTACAAAGGGGTTCAAAAGAAATATGCACTTCAAAGAGGGAAACTCTATTTTGAGACTTACAAATGGTTTGGAAGTTGTTCTCAAAACCTTTTGTATGCACCTAGTTTGACTAGGAACATAATTAAGTTTCCTATTAAAACAATATGGTCATGATTTAAAGTTTGTATATAATGGTATTAAGTTTTATGGATGATGTATTTCATTTTAAGGATATGCCTTTTGATGATATTCATGAATTAGTTCATGATAATTCGTCCTATAATAACTCATTATAGACATTAAGCACCAAGAAACTTAAAATCGGTTTAAGTTATTATTATCTTTGACATTGACATTTTGGTCACATAAACAAGAATTGGATTCAAACACTTCAAAAGAATGGTCTTTTGGAAACAAATAAAAATGTTTCATTTGATAAGTGTGAACCAAAAGACTTATTAGGAATGATACATTTGGATGTATGTGGTCCTTTTAAGACAATGAGAAAGATTGGTGAAAAGATACTTCATTACTGTTACCGACGATTACAGTCGCTATTATTGTGTGCACTTGATGACACATAAGAATGAAGCTTTTGAAATGTTCAAAGTCTTCAATAATGAAGTAGAAAATCAACTCTACATAACTATCTAAGTTCTTCATTCTGATAAAGGAGAAACTGAACCCTATTTGGATATGGTTCAATTTATTAAGGCTATGAGCTTACCACCTTTATCATCTTGGGTTTTCGCACTAATCTCCACGGCTCGTATTTTGAATATGGCCCAAACCAAGAAAGTGGGTTCGACACCTTTTGAAATATGGCATGGAAAGAGTTCCATCACTATCATATTTAAAAGGTATGGGGTAGTGAAGCTTATGTTAAGCTTAACACCCAAAACAAATTCGAAAGTCGATCCACTAAGTGTATATTTATTGGATATCCCAAAGACTGTATAGGATACTACTTCTTTGATCCAACAGAGCAAAAGGAATTTATTGCTCGAAGGGCAGAGTTCTTGGAAGCCAAGTTCCTTATGGAAGGAGTGACGCATAGAACAATGGAATTTGATAAAGATCAAGATCCACAAGCCGATACACGTTTGGTTGACACTAGCTGTCAACAAGAGGTTGTTGATGATGATCAAGAGGTTGATCAATACACACAAAACGTTCACAGATCTGGTAGAGTTAGCATTCCACCTGAAATATATGGATTTTTCATGGATGGATGCTATGAGGTTGACTCCGATGAGCCAACTACATACCATGATGCTATGTCCAATTCGGATTGTGACAAATGGCTGGAAGCCATGAATGTAGAGATGCAATCCATGTATGAAAACCAAGTTTAGGAATTGGTTGACCCTCCACTTAACTCCAAACTGGTTGGATGCAAGTGGGTTTTGAGAAGAAAACAAATACGCATGGAAACTTGGATACTTACAAGGCAAGACTTGTAGCAAAAGGTTTCACTCAAACTCAAGGGGTTGATTATGATGAAACCTTCTCACCTGTTGCGATGCTAAAGTCAATAAGGATATTGTTTGCCATAGTTGCTCATTATGATTATGAGATTTGGCAAATGGATGTCAAAACCGCTTTCCTAAATGGATATCTTAAGGAAGATGTCTATATGGTTCAGCCTGAAGGTTTTGCCGATCCAAAACATCCTAATAAAGTGTGCAAGTTAAAGAAATCAATCTATGGATTGAAACAAGCATCGAGAAGTTGGAATCAATGTTTTGATGAAGAGATCAAGAAATTTGGTTTCATCAAGAACGCTGACAAGGCTTGTGTGTATAAAAAGGCTAGTGGGAGTGTAATCACATTCTTAGTATTGTATGTTGATGACATAATACTATATGGAAAGGACATTCCAACCATGGAAGGTGTTAAAACCTGGCTTGGAAATTGTTTTTCCATGAAAGATCTCGATGAAGCCGCCTATATTTTGGGAATAAAGATCTATAGGGATAGATCGAGGCGGTTGATAGGTCTAAACCAAAGTGCATATATTGATAAAATCTTGAAAAAGGTTCAAGATGGAAAACTCTAAGAAAGGTATGATACCTGTTCAAAGAAGGACAATATTGAGTGCATCTCAATGTCCAAGCTCAAAGGATGAGCAAGATTGTATAAAGGACATCCCATATGCGTCTGCTATAGGATCCATCATATATGCGATGATATGCACTAAGACCGGACGTGTCATGCGCGTTAAGCATGACAAGAAAATATCAGCAGAATCCAAGTAATAGCCATTGGATGGCTGTTAAAAGTATATTGAAATACCTTAGGAGGACTAAGGATATGTTTCTAATATACGGATCTGAGAAAGAGGAACTTGTTGTAAAGGGTTACACGGATGCGAGTTTCCAAACTGATCGAGATGATCCTCGATCACAATCAGGGTATGTCTCCATTATGAATAGAGTAACATTGTCCACTACAAAATACGAATACATAGCCGCCTCATTAGCAGCTTTGGAAGCTGCATGAATAAAAGGTTTATCGCCGATCTATGGGTGGTCTCTACCATTCAAGACCCCTTAGAAATCTTTTGTGATAACGAGGGTGTGATTGCTCAAATCAAGGAACCCCGTGCACATCAAAAGATTAGGCACAATGAGCGGAGATTCAACTACATAAGGGATGAAGTTGAAAAGGGAAAGATATATATTCGCAAAGTTCACTTTGATCTAAAGATTGCGGATCCATTCACGAAGCTCCTAGATAGGTCAAAGCATGAAAGTCACACTTGTGCCTTAGGACTTCGATATTCTAGTGATTGGACTTGATCAAATTTTGTATTTGAATATGTGGAACTCTTTATTATTTGAGTAAAATTATTTGGTTATAATGTTTCAATTAATGTTCCAATTTAGCATGTTTAATCCATGAGTAAATTATTTACTCTAAATGTCCGTAGTCGTTCATACTTGTGGGAACAAGTGTGAGGGTAAGATTATTATGAACTTGGATTGGTTGATATTCATAAGGATGAATATAGAGCAATGGTTGCTACCAAGGTTCATAGATATTTGTGGGATACATATATTGGACTAACCCGCATCTCAAATTTTACTACATGGAATCTTATCGATTGATCATAAGTAAATTTGAGTAAAGGCGAATATCATTTGGTATCCTTCGACCTGAGACACATATTGGGTTTTGATATTCACCAAGTATTATACCTTGAGCTAATTTTTCACTGTCCTGAAATAGTGGACAGTACATAAGGGTATGTTCAGGTATAACACGAGGTGTTTGTGAGAAACGTATGTAGTCAAGATGGAATTTGTTCCTCTTATTCGTTGAGAGTGAGATGTCTAAGGCCTGATTAAGTTAAATCAACAAGGAATGATCATTCTGTGTCCTTGGATTTAACATGACATCTGTAACAAAAGGATAGATGATTAATTCAACTAAATCATTTCAAGTAGGGTACTTGAATGGGATGATGTTATTGAATGGCCATAAGTCTTGCGTATTAAGGGTAGTAAACCGTTGTTAGGCGGTATTTACTGCTTGCATCAATCTTCTATGAATCTTGGGCAAGTGGGAGATTGTAGGATTCTATGTGCCCAAGACACTTAGAATATTGATGTGGTTAGTACGTTATGATCCAAGTCGGGTTATACCCATAACAAGCTTAGCAAACACCAATTAATATTTAATTGATGATATGATCATGCAATTAAATATTTACACCAATTTAGAAAATGGGTTTTCTAAATAAGTTGCATATGAGATGGAACAATTTATTAGGATATTTTGTTCAATAATATTATTTGATGTGTTATTTAAATTAGTTGTATAACACCAAATAATAATGAGAGTATACTACTTATACAATTAAATGGTTAATTGTTACAAGACTAGACATATGTGTGTGTGTTTAATTAGAAGAAAAATTCATTTTGCTTATACCATGTGTACGTCCCCTTTAGCATGTGGGAGACACACATGCATCTTGTTTTATCCAAAATCTTGAGTGGTAGACAAACTTTCATGCTTCTCATGTCTTCCACTAACATATTCTCTAGATAAACATACACACATGCTAGCTCCTTTTACATGGAAAACAAGCTCTCACATTACATGCAACTAACAACAAAAAATCAGCTCTCACTCTCTCTCTCTAGCTACGGTTTTAGCAGCAAGAACAAGAGGGTTTTTCAGCAGAAAATTAGAGGGTTTCAAGTTGTTCTTGGTGATTTCTACCTAGCAAGAAGAGGTGTTTGCAAGGAGCTTGGGGTATACTAGCTTGAGGACTTCTATCCTTGAAGTCTTGGCTGAATTTTGGAGATCATTCAACCTTCTTTTGGTTGATTTTTGGCTGCTGCAGTAAGGTATATCACAGCTCAATGAAGCTGTGATTTTATGTGCATTTACATATGTTCATAGCTTGCATATTCATATAAATGATCCTTTGTTCTTTGGGTTTGTTTTATACATCAATATGGTTATCTAATGAACATATTTTTCAGCTTATAAACATGGTTATAATGCTATACTTCCGCTACGTTTTCAGAAAGTTTAAATGGTTAAACTGTGATTTTATGTTCTAACAAACCCTACATGTTGATCATCCCAATAGTCATAATTAAATACTTAAATCTTTCTTCATCAAAGGCTTTGGTGAACAAATCAATGTATTATTCATTTGAATCAACTTTAAGTAGCTTGATCAAGTTTTTCTTATTTATATCCCTAATGAAATGATACCTGATGTCAATATGTTTTGTCTTGGAGTGCTTGACTGGATTTTCTGTAGTAGAAATAGCACTCTTGTTGCCTATGTGGATAGGAGTCTCCATGAAGTTGAAACCATAGTCTAACATCTGATTCTGAATCCATAGCAATTAAGCATAGCAGCGATGTATTCAGCTTCAGCAGTTGATGTAGAGATACATGATTTCTTCTTACATTGCCAAGAGATGATCCTTCCACCAAGAAATTGACATCCTCCTAATGTGGATTTCTTGTTAATGTTGCATCCACCATAATCACTTTAGGTGTATCCTTAAAGGTTGAAATCCTATTCTTAGGATGCCAAAGGCCTAATTTAGGAGCTCCTTTAAGGTATCTAAGAATTCTCTTGACAGCTATTAGGTGAGACACCTTGGGAGCACCCTGATATCTAACACAAATGCAGGTTGCAAACATGATATGAGGTCTACTTGTAGTGAGATACATTAGAGATCTAACAGTTGCCCTGTATAGATGCTGGTCAGTATCTTCCCCCTTGGAATTAGAAAAAGTTTATGATTTCTTAGTATAGATGTCTTGGCTAGCTTACAATCTTTCATATCAAATCTTTCTAAAATGTCCTTGACATACTTAGACTGATTGATGAAAAACCCTTCTTCCATCTGTTTCACTTGAATTCCTAGGAAGAAATCCATCTTTCCCGTGGAACTCATTTAAAATTTCTTCCTCATGATTCTTTCAAAGTCTTTCCACATGTGGTTATTAGAGGAACCAAATATGATGTCATCAACATAGACTTGTACAAGCAACATGTCCTTCCCAGGCTTCTTTATGAACAATGTCTTATCTATGGTGCCTCTAGTGTAGCCATTCTTCAGAAGAAACTAAGACAATATCTCATACCATAGCCTACGTGCTGATGTAACCCATAAAGAGCTTTATCCAATTTGCAAACACAGTTGGGGTGCTGTGGGTTTTCAAATCCTGGTGGTTGGCACACATAGACTTCTCTATCGATATCCCCATAGAAAAATGCATATTTGACATCAAGTTGGTGGACTGTGAAGTTCTTGGATGCTGTAAAAGCAAGGAAGATTCTCACAGCCTCAAGTCTTGCAATAGGTGCAAAGACATCAGTGTAATCTATCCCTTCCTCTTGTGTGTATCCTTGAACTACAAGTCAAGCCTTGTTCGTGATAATCAAAGCTCCATCATCTCTTTTAATCCTAAACACCCACTTGGTGCCAATAGGTACTTGACCATATGGCAATGGACATAGGTTCCAAACCTTTTGTCTCTTGAATTGAAGCAACTCCTTTTACATTGCTTCAACCCAACTATTGTCCTTGAGAGCTTCTTCCACTTTCTTGGGTTTCAATTAAGAGAGAAAGCATGAGTACAAACAGACATTCCCATTATGAGTCTGTCTTCTAGTTCTCACACCTTCTAAGACATCTCCAATGATGTTCTCAGCTAGATGAATGTTATGTATCCTGAGCCTGGGAATCACATCTAGTTGCATAGATAGATCCAAGTTTGAAAAGTTTTGCTTAGGAGTGTGAACATTAGTTCCAGCTGATGTCTAAAACTCATTCAATAAAGACTGATTGAATGAATGAGAGACAACATCAATGACGTTTTGCTGTGAAGCAGCATTAATAGCTGACTGTTCCTTCAAATTACTATCTTCATCAGCTTGGTGTTGAGAGTTAGAGTTATCAGCTGACAAGTTTTGAGGCTTAGCTAACTGACAACTTGTTGAAGCTCCACTATTTCCTATGATATACAATCTTTTAGGACTTTCAGTCGTGGGAGCTTGCTCTTCATGTCTTCTTGGAGAAATTGGAATAGGTCTGGCTAACTCAAATAGTTGATCTTCTAAGGACTCATTTTGACTTCTTGTCCAGCTAAAACACTCTCACAAGATGGTTTAGAATAGTTAGAAAACAATTCTAAGTCAACGATATGGTCAGGGCCATTCCCCTTAACACAAGGAGTGTGCTCATTTACAATAATATTGGATGATTCCTCAAATTATTGATTCTTAATATTGTATACTCTATAAGATATAGAGCTTGAGGAATACCCAATAAAGATAGCATCATCCAACTTTTCAGCAAATTTTGCTAAATTGTCCTTTGTGTTAAGTATGGTACACATGCTGCTGAATGACCTTAGAAAGCCAATGAACGGTGTCCTCTTGTCCCATAGCGCATAAGGGGTTTTTCCATAGGGCTTAACAATGAGAACCCTATTCTGCACATAGCATGCAGTGCTGACTGCCTATGCCCAGAAAGTTAGAGGCAGTATTGAATCAGCTAATATGGTTCTTGCAGCCTCAATAAGTGTCATGTTACTCCTCTTAGCAACACCATTTTATTGAGGAGTTCTAGGAGCACTGTATTGTCTAGTAATTCTTTTTGAGTTAAAGAATGAGTAAAAAACTCAATTCTTAAACTCAATCCATTGGTCACTTCTAATTATTTTTACCTTGTGATCAATTTGATTTTCTATTTTAAGAATAAAAGATTTTAATGTTTCAGCAGATTCATCCTTAGTTCTTAAAAAGAATACCATATGAATCTTGTAAAATCATCAACTATCATAAGGCAGTATGATTTCCTTCCAGTGCTCATTATACTTATGGGAACAAATAGATCCATGTGCTATAATTATAATGGAGTGGTGATGGAATTAACTTCTTTGGATTTATGGGATGCCTTGTGTTGCTTCCATTTTAAACAAGAAACACAATTGTCTTTACAGAAAAACTCCTTTTTAGGCACACCATGTACCAAGTTATTTTTAAACAGCTTATTCATGGTTTTAAAATTAACATGACACATTCTTTTATACCAAAGAGTTGACTCATCATCATTAGCTTTAGAAAGAAAGCATGATACATCACCCAGTGGGGAAGCATTGTTCAAATCCAGCTTGTACATATCCCTCTCCTGGGATATCTAAGAAGCACCAATTCCTGAGGAATTGTCATCCCAGGTTTGAGGATAATGCACTCATGTTTAGTGAAAATCATTTTGTGCTTTTGATCATAGAACTGAGAAACACTCAAGAGATTGTGTTCAAGCTGTTTGACAAAGTGTACTTTGTCCACTTTTAACTTACCATTGGATACACTACCTCTACCAGAAATGTATCCTTCGACTTCACCTCCAAATTGAATAGGGCCTCCATCAAAATGTTGAAATTGTTAAAGGAAAGATCTATTCCCTATCATGTGCCTGGAGCATCCACTGGCCACAATCCAATATTTCCATTCTTGTCATGTGGATGTCCCTGCATATAAGGTGAAATGATTAGTTACTATTAGAAGCTCAGTCCTTATTGGTCTTGGGCTCTTCCAATGTAGATGACGTAATTGAACCAAAATATATGCATGGGGGTTCACCTGTGGTTTGTAAAAAAGAGGTTTAGGCTGCAGCATCTTGTCCGATCTTCCATTCCATCCTATGGTTGATCAGTGTACATGAGCCTAAAGAGGCTTGATCAACAAGACCTGCTTCCGAGGCTTCTTTGTTTTCGGAAGAGGTTATCACCACCTTTTCTCAGAAGCAGTCTTCTTCTCGGAAGATTTCAAAGGATTCCTTTATTCCTTTGTTTGTTCTTGGGCATGTCTTTCAAAGCTATTTTCATTTCAGAGGAACGAGTTTCTTCCGAAAGCAATTTGGCTTCGGAAACAAGCTTTCCTTTCTTTAACACTTGAACCATATGATAACGTCCAAATGTGAAACCTTCCTTGACTCCTTCTTTCTTAACATTGTTTGCATAATGTGTGCTTACTGGATTGTAGTAACAATCTTTAGCATGTGATATGTAGGCTACATATTATGCACTCAATGTTAACTTTAATGGGGCATGAGGGCTCCTGTATCTTGCACTTCTTGTCTTCTTTAATAGCCTTGCCCTTTAACTTCTGATTCTTCAGCTGGACAGGAGTTCTGGCACTACACTCCTTTTGCCTTAGGTCTATTTTCATCTTAGACTAGGCCACCTTCTTAGTAGTTTTTCTTGCTGCCTTGATCTTGTTCTTTCTCTCTTTGGTGGTCAGAGGTTCATCATCAGCTCTGTGGATGAGGTTTTCTACCTTATCCTTCACTGTGTCACCATTATTACATCATTCTTTTGGTCAATGGTCAGTAGTTGGAACCTCTTGCTCATCAGTTCCACATCTTGCCTGTCTTATAGACACATAAGAATGTTGAAGAGCAGTTTCATTGGTTCCCAACCCACTCTTGTTTTTATAGCACACCTTTGAGTAGGAGGATGATGCAAGAATGGTGTTGAAGTTATGTTCTTGAATAGCATACTTCTCTGCTTTAGCCTTAGCTATCACTAACTAGGCCTGAGGCTCAGTCAACTTGGAGACTAAGTCTTTTATTTGAGCCCTGTTGTTTGAGTGTTCATGTTTTAAAGACGATATAGTTTTCTTTAACTCGTCATATTTTTGAATTTATAGTCAGATTCCGCTCTCTTAAAATCAGATTTAGTATGTTTAAGGACTCAATATCAGACATAATTTCCATGTTGTAGTCCTGATACATTTTAACCTTAGCTATACCGGCTGGAGTATAGAGATGTTCGTATACCTTGGTATCATGGGTTCTAGCAATGAGAGCTTGAGTCGGGTGACATCTTGCACCATGAAGCTCCAATCAACCACTTGAGTAATAGTTGCAGTTTGCTGCTCAGTTGACTTGGTTACAGCCTTTGGGGTAGCATGATGTTGGGAGCCTTAAGCTACTCCAGGATTAGATCTAGGAGCTTTACATTCCCTTGCAAATGTCCAACTTGGTCATCGTTCCCATCTCAGTCTCAGAGTATTTTTGGTTAAGGACCTTTTGAGTAGAGTGAATGAGTATGAAGAAACAAAGATGATTTAGGATGGTTAGATCTCACAATCAAGAGCCTAAGCAGCTCTGATACCAATTACAGGATTGGTGTTTGTCTCTCAACACAATATTTTCCTCACAAACTCACTAAGTCTCACTTGTTTATGATGTAGAATCACGAACTAAGATGATAATTATACTAAGTTAATGAACCCAAGAAATGGTTTTTCAAGATACTTGTATGGATTACTTCCCAACTTAGTATTACAAGACTCTTACAAAGCATACATAAATGAGTTACATTAAGAAACTATATATACTACTATCTAAAGCCGGTTATACTCAGAACACCAGCTGGAACTTACATCTAAACAAATACTACATTGCTAGAAGTAAGATATCTAAGATAAAATACTATCCTAGATTAGGTAGTCATAACAAGTCCATGGCTTACCTTTTGTTACCAACTAAAGTGGATAATTGTACTAACTGATAAATGGTGAATAGTGGAATAAAGTATGGTCAACTACATGGGCGAGGGAAAGCTCCATGCAGAATATCAGAGTCGGCACATGTGTCAGTCAGGCCATAGTTTTGTCCACTGGTTCATAGTTTGTTTTTCTAAAGGTTAAATGGCTTCGGAAGAATAAGTTCTTCCAAAACCATTTACACTTCGGAAGAAATAACTTCTTCTGAGACTTCTGCAAGCCTTCATGACTTTGTCCTTCGGAAGGCTTTGTCTTGAATCTTCTAAGTGTTTTACTTCGAAAGGATAACTACTTAGTCTCGGAAAACAGAGTTCTTCCTTCAGAAGTTCTTCATACTTAAGCTTAGGAAGATCTTCAACTTAACTTCGAAAGTGCATCTTTGGCTTTGGAAGTCTTTATTCAGTTACACTCAAAATCTTCTACATGTATATTTGGTTGCACCAGCCTCATCTTATCCAACAATCTCCATCTAGTAGTCACTAAGGATACTATACAACTCTATGAGAGTAAGAGTGGAAATGTTTTTAGTTCACTTAATGGCCATAGAGTAGTAAGTCTATTATATGGGAAGAGAGAACATGAACTTCCTTATAATGTTCCTATTCTCAAGCTTAACTCCAACATCCATGAGACTATCTACAATATCAACATACCTAAAGTATTGTTGAGTCATAGTTTCACATGACTTGCAGGAAAAGTTCTCAAACTGCTGCTTCATGAGGTCCTTCTTGTTTTCTTTAGCTTCATCAGACCCATCATACATAAGCTTAAGTGCATCTGAGAGCTACTTAGCAGTTTTGCACTTCTTAAAGCCTCTTCATATTGAGTTTGGAAGAGCAGTTCGGAGAGCGGTCATGGCCTTCTGATCTATGTCAATATTCTTCCAATCTTCCTCAGAATAGTCAGCCATTTCCTTAGGAATCATCCCCCCTCTAGCAGGGGTTAAGGAGGTACTTGGGATGTGAGGTCCTTCGACAATACCTGTTGTCTTGAGACTTGATGAACCCTTCCATACGTTGGCACCGAGTATCAAAATCATCAAGAGTAATCGATGGAGACTTTGTCATGGTACCGGTTTCCATATCAGCCTTTGTGAGAACTGCCATTTGAGCTGGTAAGTGTTTTGTGAAGCTGAAGAGATCTAAGATAGTGAGTGCAGGACCGGTTAAGGGATGGTCAATAGAATCAGTCTCATAATGAGGAGAGTGTTAGAGCACTTAACAGTTCTAATAGGGAATCAGGTTTAGGAACAAGTATGCAAAGAACACAAGCAAGTAAGTACAAGACAGAACTTAAGAACAATATATATGGTTTTCAAGAATGTTGTATATTAATCTCAAGTTCTCTTATAAGAGTTACAATGCATAAGTTCATGGTTACAATACAAGACCTTGAGATACTTTATACAACATCCTACGACCGGCTATACTTGGAAAGGCAGTTGGAACATTGAAAGACAACAAAATCAATGTAGAGTCAAAAGGCAGATTGCCTTTTGACTAGTGTCATAGCTCACATCCTAATATATTATAAAAAGGATAAAAGTACATGAAGTAGAAAGTCACAGACTCAAGACCTCAGTGTATAGTTGCCAAAGCATGGACCTTTTCACCCACTCTTGCAAGTTGGTGAGTCTTCAGAGTTATAGTGAAAAGTTGGTTAGCTTTATGTAAAAGTACATCAGAGAAAAGCATGTTCTCCTAAGTCTTCAAAAGAAATCAGTCTTCACTTCATTAGGCTCCGGAAGAGTTTGTCTCTAAAGCTATGGAAGACTTCATCTTTGGCTTCGAAAGATCTGGTGTTTAGTTTCGGAAGATTTTATACGACATAATTCTTATGCAAAGTATAAAACTTTCGTAGCAATTCTACTCAGTACTTAGTGCATGCATGCAGGAAGCCTTTTGGTTTGCCTTGGTTATATCAGCCTTTATATAAACCTTACAAACTCCCCCTAGGCTGATGCTACCAAAACAAAGAAAGTTCTTCAGCAGTTGACGGTCCTCATTAGGATCAAAACCATTCCCTTCTTCATCATTTGGTCAGGATCCTTTAGAATCTCATAATACCTTCTTATATCATGGAGATCATGAAGAGGTAGATCAAGCATGTCTTGCTAGAAGTAGACATCTTGACTACCTTTTTCTCTGATGACATACCATCTGTCTAGATTAGCAGCAAAGGTCCGAGTCAGGATGGGTCTTCCAGTTGTAAGAGGTTATGCTTGAGTAGGAGTTGGTTGAGCAGCCTCTTGTTGCACTTCCTTAGGATGCTCTGACTTATCCTAAGGTTTGGAAGTGGATGCATTTGACTTCTTGTATACTTTCTTCAGGGCCATCCTTTTCTTCCTCTTGGGAGGGTTTAACTGAGAAAGCTGGTCTTGAGTACTAGGTTGTTCTGTTGTGCCTCTCTCAGTTGGGCCCTCTTCCCACACAGGTTTTAAAGCAAAGGGAGTAGAACCTAGTTGTAGATCAGAAGATGAAGTTGGTTGTGCAGCAGCTAAAAGTCCAGGTTGTATTGTCTGTGGTTTAACCTTAACCTCAACCTTAGGAGGAGCTTGGCTTGGTGGAGAATGGAAGTCCACAAGCTCTCCCTTCTTAATCTTCTGCTTGATCACTCTAATATGCTCATCCATAGTGGATAGAGACATTGGACCAAGCCTCCTTCTAGAGAATCCATATAGCTTCAAGAAGCTTATCATCCTTTGTCTGTCAGTAGACTTCTTTTGGCTCTTTTGGATGATGGCTCTTGACTTTGTAGCTTCTACCCTCTTCTTTCTCTTAGCATCTTTTTGTTCATTTAAGAATTGTTGTTTAAGCTAATTAAGGTACTCAAATTTTATGTATTCATAAGAGAGGGGAAGAAATGCTGATGCCTGGTAGAGCCCTGTGGCGGTCAGGTAGTTGATCATGTTTTGTCTGTCAGCTTCTTTGTCTACCTGAGGTGGTTCAGTTGCCACAACCTCTCTCTCAAGGATTTCATGAACTGGAGAGAGAGAAGGAGCATTCTTGTATAGTCTTTTTTGTCTTCTTTCTTCTTTGACTCTAAGGAGCAGTTCTGCATCCTCTTCTTCCTTCTTCTCTTTGGTCAGCTCTAAGTCTGCAGTTCATTTAACTCCTCTAAGGGAAGAGAGATGAGTTCATCTATGATGTAGTTCCTGGTTCCCAGATAGTTCAATCTGGCAGCTCTCAACTCATCATCTTGAGTGTTTGGCCTGGGAGCTGCCCTGATTACAGCTTCCATGAAGCCTGAGAAACCAGCTAAACTCTCTCCCCTTAGCTTCCTCTTCCTCTCTCTTTCCTCCTCCTCAATCTCCTCAGGAGTCAGTTTCCTTTCCCCTTTGTCTCTCACAGGCCTTGGTGACTCAGGGTGGAGAGAGCTTTGGCCTTCATTGCCTGATTCAGCAGTCAGGCTCTGGCCAGAGAGAGGTTGTGAAGCACCTTCACCAATTTATGCCCCACTGAGGGTACAAGATGTTATTGAAGTGATGACTCTATGACAATGCTCACAGGTTCAGTCACTGGGCCTTCAGTCAAGGCTTCCCCTTTGAAGCTAATCTTAGGATCCACCTCAACATCCAGTTGACCAATGGCATTGCCTGCTTGCAATTGTGTTCTTCTATCTCTGAGTTCTTCCATGATCCTGTCTTGAATTCTCTCAGCCAATATGTCAGCTTATCTGTGTTGACTTGGGTTGACAAGTGGCATGTTGACTAGAGAAAGACTGTCATAGTAGTTCAAGGTCTGAAAGTTAAAGACCTCTTGCTGTCCTTGAACTCTATGCAGTATGAGGGCTCTTCTTTCAGCATCATACCTCCACCCATGTATTTCATTTGCAGCTCCATAGGGTGGGAATGACATTGCCCTTCGTATACCCTCCTCAAGTAGACTCTAAATGAATGAGTCTACATCAATGTAAGTTTAAGGAGGTTGCTGAGTTTAGACAATTATAAGTGAGGGTGGTGAATCCTCAGTGTCCATACTCTGAGAAGGACTCCCAGGTTCTGTGATTATAACAAAGGGCCTCCTAGCTGGTTGCTCCTCGAGATCAGAAATCTCAAGTTGCTGATCATTGACCCTTCTTTGCAAGGTAGTCACTTGAGATTCCAAGTGACTAACCTTGGAGACTAAATAGGTGCATGTTTTAGACAGTTATTTCACCTTTAGTCTCAGATTCCCCTCATATTCAGTAGAAGAATCACTGGGGGTGAGAGAATTGGACCTAAGTCTTCTTCCCTATCACCAGCTTAGCGTTCTTGGCTGCTGCTTTTCCCCTGCTCCTGATAGCTTCAGTTGAAGTGTTAATGGGCTGGGTTGCCATGGTTGAGGTCTTAATAATGTAATCACTTTCAGAAGTGATAGCCTCTTCCATATGGACCTCCTAAACAGGTTCAGGGAGATCCACCTTAGTTGGGGGTGGATGATATGGGTACAAGGGACCTAGGAGTACTCATCTCTCTTTAAGTAGGGGAAGAGAAAAGACACTCATGGTACTCACTCAGTGCTATATCTTCATCATCATAGAATTCTAGGCTGGGTATAGGTTGATTTAAGTCTAAAGGCTGGGGATGGTAACTTTCCCCTGAAGGTTGTTCACTAAACTGTTGAGACTTTAAGTGAAGGCTTAAGGCTTGTTTGTGATGAGCTCTTCAGTCTGAGCGTGAGGAACCTCATGACTGAACATATATGAGATGGGAGTGGTTTGCTCTTTAGGAGAAGTGGGAGCTCCAGTGTCCACTTCTTCCTGTATGGGTGGCAATATAGGGCCTGCACAGGTTGAATAACCTTAGCAGGGGTTCGTTTGGATTTTCTTTGGTAGGTGATGGTTATTTGTGGCTATTTGGGTTGTTTTGAGTAGAAGGTGTGTGTTCAACACTAGCTGGTACTGCTAGGTTGTCACCTTGAGCAATGAGCTCTAACATTTTTGGGACTATGGTTGTTTCTACCCCTGAGAAGCAAATAGTTGGCTTTCTCATTATTTTGAAGATGTCAGGCTTCATCTGTCTCAATTTTAGAACATTACCTGTTCCCCTCAACTATGAACCCAGTTCACAGTTGAGAATGTATCGGACATATCTAGGAAACATGTAATATTCTAAGGAGTCCAAGTCTGTAAGCAGATTATTATACACAAATTTTGAATACCTGAACTTGACCCCATGAACTATCCCATGGACTATAAAAGAGAGATCTTCTAGAATCTGGTCCCGACCTCCATGTTTGTTTGATAGACAGTGGATAATAATATGGAGGTGGTATTTCCATTGAGGAGAGACCTTCCCTTTCTTGAAGGTTCTGACTAAAAAGTCACCTTCATCGCCCATCTTCTCAAAAGAGTAGTTTACAGTAGATTTTGGAAAGGAAACTTCACCTTCTTCATCATCCAGCTGTAGGTGTGAGTTAATAGAGACTGGAGTGATGATCAATGTCCTCCCCTACATTGTGGCAGACAGTGCCTTCTCCCATCCATGGTGACCTCTTGGCAGGTCCTCTAGAAATCCAACAATCGGTCCTCAGAGAGTGAAGGATCAATGGTGAGGGAGGTGAAGTAGTTTGATAGAGAAATAAAACGGCAAACCTCTTAGAAACTTGGATCTTTCTCAGAGTTTAACAGAGTAACCTGATTGTGTTGTCTGTGAAGTTGCACGGAAAAATCTGGTAAGTTTCTGCAGTCAAGGTTGGCTATTTGATGTAGCTTTGTGGTGAAGGAAGATAAGAACAAAGGCGGTAAGGGTGAATTTTAGGTTAAAGAAATTTGCAGAGGAAGAAGAAAGTGAAAATGGGGGAACCGTTTGGTATATTTATATGAAATGGATTTGAGACAATTTAATACAAAAGAATAAACTTTGAAGTCCGAATCTCGGTTCCACCTCTAAGAAAGTGCCCAAAAAGGTAGTTTTCTTGGAAGTTAAAACTCTTTCGAAGGTGGTTTTATCTACGGAAGCTTTGTGAAAAACTTCCGAAGCCAAAATTTGCCTCGGAAGATATTTCTTTGCTTAATGAAAATATAGCTTCGGAAGAAAAAATTACATAGAGTATTTTATCTTCCGAAGAGTATTCGGTTTCGAAAGATATTAAAAGTTGAAAGTTTTATTCTTAAAGTGAATAAAACTTCCCAAGCATAATTGCTTTCTGAAAAAATTTGTTCTTCAAATTTACATAAGTACTTAGAAGCATATTTGGCTTCGGAATAAATTTAAGCATTTCTTCTGAAGGTAAATTTATTTTAAGGATTTATGTCATTTGAAGATTTAAAATTCTTCCGAAGGCAATGTTAATTTCTTTTGAAAGAAAATACACTTGTAATTTTCAAAATGCTAAGGAATATCATTTGAAAAAGATTTTCTTCCAAGATAAACTGAGCTTATATAGATTAAGTTTTTAAGAAAATCAATTCAAAGTTGATCATCCCAATACCCGATACAAAATATTTAAATCTCTGTTCATCAAAACCTTTTGTGAACAGATCAGCATATTGTTCATTTATATTAACCTTGATTAGTTTTATCAACCCTTTTTCATGATTATCTCTAATTAGATGATACCTTATGTTGATGTGCTTTGTCCTTGAGTGTTGTATAGGATTCTCTGTACTAGAGATGGCACTGTTGTTGTCTATATGGATAGGAGTCTCTTTGAAGTTGTATCCATAGTCCAGCATTTGATTCTGAATCCAAAGTACTTGAGCACAACAACTTGCAGCAGTAATGTATTCAGCTTTAGCAGTTGATGCAGATACACAGGATTGTTTCTTGCATTGCCATAAGACTATCCTTCCACCAAAGAATTGACATCCCCCAGATGTGGACCTTGTAGTCATATTGCATCCACCATAGTCACTATATGTATATGCATACAGATTAAAGTCAGAATTCTTTGGATACCAAAGGCCAAGCTTAGGAGAACCTTTGAGATATCTAAGAATCGTTTTGACAACCACTAGGTGTGACATCTTAGGGTTAGCTTGATATCTTGTACATATGCACGTAGCAAACATGATATCAGGCCTGTTGGCTGTAAGATACATGAGAGACCCAATCATAGCCCTGTAAAGATGTTTATCTACACACTCCCCCTCAATATCAGGTCCAAGGGAGTGGTTTCTGGCTATGGGTGTCTTTACTATCTTACATTCAGTCATGTTGAATTTTGTAAGTATGTCCTGCACATACTTTGACTGACTTATGAATAAGCCACTTTCAACTTGCTTCACTTGAATTCCTAGAAAGAAATTGAGTTCGCCCATGGAACTAATTTCAAATCAATTCTTCATCAGCTTCTCAAAGTCTTTGTAGAGCTTAGGATTAGTTGAACCAAAGATAATATCATCAACATATACTTGAACCAGCATTAAATCAACCCATGTTCCTTTGATTAAGAGAGTTTATCTATAGTACCTCTCTTGTATCCATGCTGACAGAGATACTAAGATAGTGTCTCATACCATTTTCTTGGAGCTTGGTGCAGCCCATTAAGAGCTTTATCAAGCTTGCAGACATAATCAGGAAGATCTGGATCTGCAAAGCCAGGTGGCTCTTTGACATATACTTCTTCATCAATCACCCCATATAAAAATGCACACTTGACATCAAGTTGGTAGACCTTGATGTCCTTGGATGCAGCAAACACCAGGAATATCCTAACAGCTTCAAGTCTTGCTACTAGAGCAAAACATCAGTATAGTCAATGCCTTCTTCTTGTATGTATTCTTGAACAACCAGTCTTGCCTTGTTCTTGATGACAAGTCCTCTATCATCCTTCTTTTTCCTAAACACCCATTTGGTTCCTATGATAGTCTTCCTTTGTGAAAGAGGACATAGACTCCAAACCTTTTGCCTTTTGAATTAAAGCAACTCATCTTGCATTGCTTCAATCCAACTTCCATCCTTTAAAGCCTCATCTACTTTCTTTGGCTCTATCTGGGATATGAAACAGGAGTATTGACAAACATTTTTGTCATGGGTTTTTCTCTTGTTCTCACCCCCTTGTCAACATCTCCAATGATGTTTATGGTTGTATGTGATTTGTGGATCCTAAGTTGAAGGATCACAATAAGTTGTTTAGACAGATCTAAATTTGAAAAGTTTAGATCTAGCAATGAAGTGTCTCCCACCTCAAGTTATTTAGACAGATCTAAATTTTCAGTCACATGGTCTTCCTTTATCTTCCACACCATCTTTGGAAGATTAGACTTGACCTTTAATACTTTGGAAGTTTTAACAACTTCAGAAGCTTTGAAGACTGACACTTTAAAAGATCTTGCTTTCACTGCAGCAAGTTTCAATGCTTCGGAAGCATTCCTTTCTTCCAAGACCAAAATTTCTTCCAAAGGAAAATTTTCACTTGTCTTCATTTTCATTTGGAGCTTTTGAAAGAAACACAGATTTCTTCCGAAGCCTTCTTCTTGTTCTTCTCAAAAGTCTTCTTCCTTGTTGTTGACAGTACTTTGGGATTGTAGAAGCAATCCTTAGCAAGATGAGAAGTATTGCCACACATAATGCAATCCATGTGCTTTCTTCTGAGAGTCTTCTTATGAGTGGAAGACTGAGTTTGATCACTTTCCATCTCTATCACCATCTTTGCAGATGTTGTGGCAGACTTCCTAGGGTGAAGCTTGCCTTTGAAGGTGGATGGTTCATACTGTGCAGTAGTGTTACATGGTTAATCAGTCTTCATTACTTCTCAGGTATGAGTTAAGCATGCACTTAAACTCTTGGTATTAAAGTTCAAAGTTGTGTTAACAGTCTCTACCACTTCAAAACCTGCAGAGATGAAAACCTGTTTCTGCTTGGAGTTAAAAGTAGCCTTGATCTCGTGAGCTTTCTTTGATCTCCTCTTTGTTGCTCGGATCATGTTCTTCCTCTTGGACTTAGTCATCCCTGACTTTTTCCTCTCCTCAAGAGAATAATGAACCTTTTTAGGATGTTCCTCTTCACTCTTCTGGATCCATCCTTCATTACCTCCTCTTCATCCTCTTCATCACTAGGATTTATGGATGGTAGCTCATCTTGACTAGTTCCACACTGGGAGATCTTACAGACAATAGTGTGTGTGGAGGAGCTATCTCAGTAGATCCTAGTACCTGTTTGTACTGATAACACACTTTGGAGTGCAGGGATGAGGATATGATGTTCTTGAAGGTTTCTTCTTCAAGAACATGTTTCTTTGCCTTGGCTTTGCTGATCACTAGCTCAGCCTGGCACTCAGTTAACTTAGTGATGAGATCTTTGATTTGAGTCCTGTAGTTGGTATGCTCATGTTTAAGAGTTGAAATAGTTTTCTTTAAGTATTCTATTTTTAACTTATACTCATTTTCAGCTCTTTTGAGATCATATTTTAAGATGTTCAAGGACTTAAGATCAGATCTCATCTCTAAGTTATAGGACTTGTATCTATTAACTTTAACAATGCATTCTGAGGTACAAAGATGTTCCAATACCTTGGCTTCATCTAGATCTGCCAACAGTACTTGGTTTGGAGATACATCTTTTACCTGAAATCTCCAATCAAAGCATCCTTCTTCAACAGCAATTGCAGCTCGCTGCTTTGGCTTCTCAGTGTGTGGAGCTCCCTCGGTGTAGTTTGGCTTGGGTTGTGCTTAGCCACCATTTGTCCTAGACCCCTTGCACTCCCTAGCAAAGTGACTCATTTGGTTACAGTTGTAACACTTCACCTTGCTTTTATCCAGCCCAAACTTTCCACTGGATACATTGCTAGGAAACTTTCTCCTTGTCCTCTTCTAGAACTTCTTGGTGTGGGGTTTGTTGGACTCAATATCAAAGTTGTTTAACCATTTAAACATGAAAATGCAGTGGAATCATAGCTTAATAATATGTTTTAGGAACTGAAATTTTAAAGCATATTACCTAGTAACACAAACCCAAGAACATAGGATCAAATATATGTGAATGGACTAGCTATCAAGAAGAAATAATAACCAAATACAACACATACAAACTACCTTTGTAGAGCTGCTAAAAACGTAAGATAGATGAAGAAAATGAAGTTCTTGAACGACCCAAAACACCATGGAGAGGTGCCCTCAATCTTGCATACCCACAAGCATCAAGCAAACATCTTCTTACTAGGATTTGAACACCAAAATCGGCCAAACCAAGCTGCAAATCTGAATTTTCAGCTTGTTTTTCTTCAAGAAAGTAGAGAAGAAAACTTGTTCTTGATGGCCCTTTGCATGTATGAGAGAGAGAGAGAGGGTAGAGTGTGTGTGTAATCAAGGATAGCTCTAACCAAGACAAAATGAAACACTCCCCTAAAAGGGGCGGCCGAAGTCCCCTTGAAAAAGGATTTTCCCCCCAAAAATTTTTATCAACTTTTTTTAACTAAATACTTGTTGAGTTATAAAATTAACTTTTAATTTTATAACTCATACACACACACTTATATTATTTGATGTTATTTAACTAATCTAAATAACATTACAAATAATATTCTTAAACAAAATATCCTTATAAGTTGTTCCATCTCATATGCAATTTATTTAGAAAACCTATTTTCTAAATTGGTGTAATTATTTAGTTGCATGATCATATCATCAACTAAATAAAATTGGTGTTTGCTAAGCTTGTTATTGGGTATGACCCGACTTGGATCATAATGTACTAACCACATCAATATTCTATGTGCCTTGGGCATAAAGAATCCAACAATCTCCCACTTGCACAAGATTCATAGAAGATTGATGCAAGTAGTAAATACCGCCTAACAATGGTTTACTACCCTTACTACCCTAAAAGAAATGTTAGACGAGTTAATATTTTAAGAAATTTTTATTGAGTATATTTGACTAACACTTTATGAATATTATGTGTTTTCAGTAATTATATATATATATATATATATATATATATATATATATATATATATATATATATTATAGTGTCTTACATATATACATGAGTAAAATATATGTATGTTATGCATGTATATTTTACGTATGCATGCTTGCATGCATGAGAATTATGTATGCATGAACACATATTTTCTTACATATGCATGCATAAGTTATGTTACCAAAATATTATTTGATTAAAAATACTTCAACAATACAAGATCAAATGTATCATGTTACAACTCGACTGAACAACATAAATACAATGAAACATCGAAAGGAAACTTAGCATCAAAACAAAACTAAGCAAACCTTAAAACCTTAAATCTAATGACGATTCATTAGGAAAATAAACCAAACCCGATCAAGCACTTAAACCTATGACTAACCCTCAACTTAGTGACTAAGTAAAGTCATTAATTCTAGAGTATGACACTTAAATTGGCCATACACTAATCCACCATGCAAACAGCCACCTAGCAACTAAACACCAAGCACTATCCTAAGCATGCCACCTTGCAAACCTAAACTAGACACCACATAAGTCTAGAGGAGATCTAACGATGAACACCCCACTATATTTTGCGACCCAAGGCCGATGAAACCACAACCATTATCCCATCAAACACCAACCTCCTTGTTTTCTCTCGGTTGTGACCCACCCACTAGCACCACCACCATGAACCACTGTGAACCACCGTAAACAACAAGTCACTACAGCCATCACCCGGTCTCCAAGTGCCAACACTCTCTTCCTCTCGGTTTTCAAGTCACCAACTCCAACCATTTCATCATCATCTTCTTAACCATCACCATCTTGGATTCAACTTCAAGTACTTAAGATTAAGCACCAGAAGACCACCTCGACCGAACCGTCAATCATTTAGTTACTCTTTCAAGAAAGGTTAGATTCTAAAAGTCTATCATTAACAATTTTTAAGATTTTATATGTGTTTAAATAAACACATATAATCTAACTCTTAGAAAATAAATCATCAAGAATAATCATGAAACCACATCACATCTAATTTTCTTTTAAAAATCAAGAATAGAGGTTTCAAAACTATAAAGCTCTTTATAAAAACAAAGGTTTTAACAAAAAGATTTCAAATAAAAGAATAAAAACCCTAATATTCTTGATGAATTAGGTTAAATACCTAAATAACTATGATTATGGGAATAAACATTGGAAAATTGTTAGAAAAATATTGAGTTATCATTCTGTAAAATTTGGTAAAAATAATAAGTAAAATAATTTATACAAATTATTTAAGATAATAAACGGAAATTATCAATTGGAAGAATCGAAATTGATAAAATTCCAGAAAAATTATATAATGTTTCTCATATGTTATAGAAGCTTCCGAATTAATTTCGTAATTTAATTCCTTTTTATGACTAAGATTTGTATTTTTATATGGTCTGTAAAGGAAAAATCTAAAGAAATACTTAAACAGTAGGATAAATATCTAAATTTTACATATAATATGATGTTTTGAAATAAACATAATCTATAAGTTTCATAATTTCTAGAGTTGTATAGGTATTTTCCTTGAATTTTAGGATAATTAGAAAAATTACCGAAAAATACCTATTGAGAGTTGAATATCAGAAAATTTATGAGGTGGTTTGAATTATTAGAATAATATTTTGGAAAAATTTGGGAAATTATAAATAGCATTTGCTATTTTTATTGATTTATGGTAAGTTTGTATTAATTTTAACAAATTATCTGAAATTAATGGGAAGTTGAAATTTTTATATGATCAGAGATATTAGCTGATAATGTTACTATTAAACTTTTGAAAATTTTAAGTAATTATAGTTACTCATATTTTCTGAGGTACTGAAAATTTTAAAGAAATTTTCTTTTCTAACTTATAATTGATTTTATAGGTTAATCGCTGGAATCAAGGTGAGACTCATAGCCCCATTTTTGTTCTTATAAGCCTTTTAGGGGAAAAACATACTGTTTTTATAATTGATGCAATTTTTGAGATTTACTGTCATTTATGTTACAACCATTAATTCGGATGTGGAACCGTTAGATAATATAGGTAGCGCTACTTAGGAAAATATTTCCTGCACCAACAGGATGAGCGTTATGATGCTATATTATCTGATTTTATGAATTATGTTATGAAAGTTATGAATCATCTGATTATTAAGTAAGGTTTGGTTGTATTTGATGTATCAAAAATATTTTGTTTGAAATTAAACCTATGATCTCACCAACTATTTGTTGACCATTTTGAGTATGCTTTTTCAGGAAACCATCATGACTAACAGCATAATGTTCTCTTTCGATGTGTATAACGACTGGGGAGAAATAATGGGGAAAGTTTGTGTGAATCTGACAGTTAACCTCTATGACCTCAGTGTATCGGTGGATGCTCATTTCCATCGTTTCTAAAGATGTAGTTGTTAGACTATCATGTTTTGTAATAGGGTTATATAAAAATTTTGTATACTAACATTAATATAAACCGGACTGATATTATAATATGTTTACGTTTATGTTATGTTTATGTGCTTATGTGTTGTTTGTTAATATTTTGATCAATGCGTTCTGAACAAGCTAGTCACATCCAAAACATTTCACGCTTCCGCAATGAGTTCAGACAATTACCACAGTGAAACTGACCCTTTTGAGTGCTCAGACCATAGCAACTTTAAGGAAATAACACCTAAACCAGAACCACAACAATTATGGAAACTCCTCAAATTGAAGATGAGAATAACTTTAAACCAAAATTTTATGTCCGACTTGCACCAGTAAACATCGGGGGATATACAATTAAGACCCCTAGGAAAAAGATACGTCGTGGAGACATATTTTTGGCTAAGCAAGATGAAGACATGGAAATACAAAATTCTGATTCTTCCAGGAACGAAGGAAAAGTAGTTAAAAGACATAAGCTGAATGAAGATCAAGTGAAGACAGCTTAGCGGACCCTTAAAAAGCTCAAGAAAATACAAAAGGAATCCGGAAAATCCAAAAGGATCTTAAGAAATTAAAGACACCCAAGAAAATATCTTTGCAAAGATATGGAACTGGGTTCGCAAGAACTGGAAGTTATCTAGTCTAACTTGTCAAAATAAAAGAATAAAGAACTATAATGATATATATATATATATCTTTTATGTTTAAATTTTTATCTGTTATGTGTTAGATAAGATTTGTGTTAAAATTTTTACTTATGATACTAATTATAATTAACTATAGTGAATCATGCCGCCAAAAAGAAACACTCGGCCTGTACGAAGAACAGCACGAGTTGGACGACCCAGAACCCGACTTAGGAAGAAACACCTGTGAATAATAACACAAATGAGAATGACATGATTTCTCAACTAGTAGCTCAACAAATAGAGGCTACAATACCTACTCTGATAGCCTAATTATAATAGAATCTGAACTTTCGAATCACATCATACCGAAATGAAGGGCCAGAAAATGTTAATCCAGAGGAACGACAAGAGGAAGAAATTTTAAATGGAGTCACAAAAGATGCTCTTACAAGACTTTTATGTCATGCAGACCTCGAGAATTTGATGAAAAAGGATGAGCTGTACAAGCCCTATGTTGGTTAGATGAAATTGAAGCGGTCTTAGAAATTAGTAACTGTGCCGACAATTATAAAACACTGTTTGCTTCACATTCACTTAAAGGTGAGGCACAATCCTGGTGGAAAATGGAAATGCAAACTAAAGGTAGGCATGTCATGAATAAGATAAGTTGGGAAGAATTCAGAAACCTAGTAATAGAAAAATACTGTCCTTATAATGAAATAGAGAAGCTAGAAACTGAATTCCTGGCATTAGAGATTAAAGGAGCAGCACATCGAGATTATACCGACAGGTATAACGAACTCTCCAGATTAGTGCCACACCTGATAACCCCTGAAGCTAAAAGGATAGGAAGGTATATTTGGGGATTAGTACCATAAATAAGGGGATTAGTTAAAGCCGTAATGCCCAAAACCTTCTAGGAGGCAGTAATCTTATCGGGAAGCCTAACAGATGAAATGATAATAATGGATCTTTAAGTAATCCAAAATAGGGGAGAAAAGGAAATGGAATGACAATCATATGGGAATAAAATTTGGAGAAAACCCTTAGAAAAGATTAACCCGACCTCCATAAAGAAATTTCTTAAGAGCAGTACGAGAAAAGAAAACACAGACGGAAGGACTACCATGGTGCAGTACCTGTCAAAGATATCACCATGGAAATTGTATGATAGTAATTTGTTATAATTGCAAAAATAAGGGGCATATATCCCGAGACTGCAAGAACCCCCCAACCCTAAACCAGTCTGCTATCAGTGTGGAAACGAAAACCATTTTCATAATGAATGTCCACAATTGAAAGGCAAGGCTCCAGTTAACCAAAACAACCCCCGTGGAAGAGCTTTCGTAATGCAAGCTGAAGAAGCTTGGCATGAACCAGAAGTAGTAACGGGTATGTTCCTTATCAACAATCAGTACGCAACAGTATTATTTGATACAGAAGCAACTCGTAGTTTCATTTCAAATAGCTTTAGACCGTCACTTAATCTAACTTCTGAGAAACTAAAACACAAATATATGATAGAGTTAGCTGATGGTAAAATAATTGAAGCTGGTGAAATCATTCCTAACTGTACTTTAAACCTAGATGAACCTTGTTTTGATATAGATCTAATTCCTATTGAATTAGGATGTTTTGATATTGTTGTAGGTATGGATTGGTTAAGTAAGAATCAGGATGAAATTATATGTGGTAAAAGGATGATAAAAATTCCTTTGGTTAATGAAAATAGAACACGATGTTTGTATGGAGAAAAACCTACGGGTGCTATGAAAATAATTTCCTGTAAGAAAGCACAAAATGTTTAAGAAAGAAATGCTTAGCTTTCCTGGCCATATAGTTGCTACAAAACTAGATAAGATGAATCTAGAAAGTGTTCCTATTATCAATGAATATCCTAATGTTTTCCCTGATGAATTACCCGGTTTGCCACCCCCTCGTCAAGTAGAGTTTAAAATAGAATTAGTACCAGGAACAGCCCTATTGCTAAAGCACCATATCGTTTAGCACTAACAGAAATAAAGAACTAATGAATCAATTACAGGAATTATTGGATAAAGGATTTATACGTCCTAGTGTATCACCTTGGGGAGCACCAGTTCTTTTTGTTAAAAAGAAAGATTGAACTTTTAGAATGTGTATCAATTATAGGGAACTCAATAAAGTCACCATAAAGAATAGGTATCCTCTCCCTAGGATTGACGATTTATTCGATCAATTGCAAGGATCTAGTTACTTTTCCAAAATAGATTTAAGATCTGGATATCATCAGTTAAGAGTACAGGAGGAAGACATACCAAAGACTGTATTTAGAACTAGGTATGGACATTATGAATTTCTTGTAATGCCATTTGGATTAACCAATGATCTAGCAGTATTTATGGATCTAATGAATAGAGTATGCAAACCCTATTTAGATAAATTCATTATAGTCTTCATAGATGACATTCTGATTTACTCTAAAAATAAGGAAGACCATGAACAACACTTCAGATTAACTTTGGAATTACTACGAAAGGAAAAATTGTATGCAAAATTCTCAAAATGTGAATTTTGGAAAGGGAAGTACAATTCCTAGGACACGTAGTTAATCAAGATGGGATTCAAGTTGACCCAGCAAAGATTGAAGTAGTAAAGAAGTGGGAAATTCCAAAGACACCAATTGAAGTAAAACAATTCCTAGGTTTAGTAGGATATTATCAGAGATTTATAAAAAATTTCTGAAGAATAGCTCAACCATTGACAGAATTGACCCAGAAAGATAGGAGGTATATATGGGGAGAAAAACAAAATGAGGCATTTGAACTCCTCAAGAATAAGTTGTGTAGTGCTCCTATTTTAGCATTGCCACAAGGAACAGATAATTTTGTAGTATATTGTGATACATCACATCAAGGTTTTGGATGTGTTTTAATACAAAAAGACAAAGTAATTGCATATGCATCTAGACAACTTAGAGGTAGTGAAAAGAAATATACTACACATGATCTGGAACTAGGAGCAATAATGTTTGCACTAAAAATTTGGAGACATTACTTGTATGGGACTAAGTGTGTAATTTATACGGATCATAAAAGTTTACAACATATATTTGATCAAAGATATTGAATATGAGACAAAGGAGATGGGTAAAGCTAGTAAGTAACTATGATTGTGAAATTAAGTATCACCCAGGAAAAGCAAACGTAGTAGCTGATGCCTTAAGTTGAAAAGAAAGGGTTAAGCCATTACGAGTGCATGCCATGAGAATGGAATTATGTTCAGATTTGTTAAAACAAATTCGGGAGGCCCAACAAGAAGATATGTTGAAGTTGAAAGGACAATTAAAAGATGTGGAAGAAGAAACATATGGATTCCTGAAATTCAAAGGAAGAATTTGGATGTCAGACAATAGCATGCTTAGAACAATTATCCTACAAGAAGCACATAAGTCAAAATATTCTGTACATCCAGGAAATAATAAAATGTACAAGGACTTGAAAAGCCAATACTGGTAGCCAGGCATGAAAAGGTCAGTCGGAGAATTTGTAGAAAAGTGTGATATTTGGTCAAGAGTAAAAGTTGAATATCAAAAACCTTCAGGATATTTACAACAACCAGAAATCCCAGAATGGAAATGGGACCAGATTACTATGGACTTTGTAACCAAACTACCAAGAACCATAAATGAATATGACACAATTTGGGTTATAGTGGATAAATTAACTAAATTGGTTCATTTCTTACCTATAAGAGAATATTACAAAATAGAAAGACTAGCCAGAATTTACATGAAAGAAATTGTGTCTAGACATGGAATATCAGATAGAGTCAGTAGATTTACTTTAAGATTTTGGCAAACATTACAAAAGGCCTTAGGAACCCAAGTGAATATGAGTACAGCTTATCATCCACAAACTGATGGACAAAGTGAAAGAACAATACAAACACTAGAGGATATGTTAAGAGCTTGTGTTATAGATTTTGGTGGTAACTGGGATACCCACTTACCATTAATTGAATTTTCATACAATAACAGTTATCACTCTAGTATTGGAATAGCTCCATTTGAAGCCTTGTATGGAAGAAATGTAGATCATCCTTGTGTTGGGATGAAATAGGTGACAGACAACTTACAGGTCCTGAATTCATACAAGAAACATCTGATAAGATCACTGAAATTAAAAATAGATTGAAAGCAGCCTGTGATCGACAGAAAAGCTACGTCGATAAGCAAAGAAAGTCATTGGAATTTCAAGTTGGAGATAAAGTCTATCTAAAGGTATCACCCACAAAAGGAATTTTCCGATTTGGAAAGCCAATTAAGTTAAACCCTAGGTATGTTGGTCCATTTGAAATCATTGATAGAATTAGTCCTGTAGCGTATAAGTTAGATTTACCACAAGAACTGAGTGAGGTACATGACACATTTCATGTGTCCAATCTAAAGAAATGTCTAACAGATAAGACATTAAAGATACCAATTCAAGAAGTCAAAATAGATAGGAAACTTTATTTTGTGGAAGAACCAGTAGCTATCATAGACAAAGAAGTGAAAATATTAAAGAGGAATAGAATTTCCATAGTGAAAGTTAAGTGGAAAGCAAAGAGAGGATCAGAATACACATGGGAAAGAGAAGATGAAATCAAAAGAAATATCCCCACTTATTTAAATAATCAGATCAATTCTTCTCAACTTTAGAAACCACACTCAAATGAATTTCAGGACGAAATTCTTTTAACGGGGGGAGAATGTGACAACCCTAAAAAGAAAGGTTAGACGAGTTAATATTTTAAGAAATTTTTATTAAGTATATTTGACTAACACTTTATGAATATTATGTGTTTTAGTAATTATATATATATATATATATATATATATATATATATATATATATATTATAGTGTCTTACATATATATATGAGTAAAATATAGGTATGTATGTTATGCATGTATATTTTACGTATGCATGCTTGCATGCATGAGAATTATGTATGCATGAGCACATATTTTCTTACATATACATGCATAAGTTATGTTACCATAATATTATTTGATTAAAAATACTTCAACAATACAAGATCAAATGTATCATGTTACAACTCGACTAAACAACATAAATACAATGAAACATCGAAAGGAAACTTAGCATCAAAACAAAACTAAGCAAAACCTTAAAAACCTTAAATCTAATGATGGTTCATGTGACGCCCTAAACCCGGTAGGGCACTGGAGGCACGTCACGCAGTTGGATTAATATTTTAAACACAAATCAGAGCTTTTTATTTACAGCGGAAGACTTTAAACACTAATATATATATTAACCCAACTCTTTAAAACATTTTACATATGATTGTATTTAATTATACATCATCCTATTTACATTATTAACAAGCCCTAAATCCTATGCCAGCAGTTGCTCCAGGATAGCGTCCTCATCAGCTCATACTTGCTTTCCTCTATTATCAGAGGATCTCTCCTTACCTAGCACACACAACACACCAAAACATCAGATAAACTGGTGAGTTCTAATTTTCATTAAAACATTAACAACATTTTCACACACACCACAGCTATCTTTTTATTGGCAATATTATAAATTCAACTTTTATCATTATTCTGTCCCACTGGACCTGACCCATCGAACGTCGGTTGCCCACATCTAGCAACTACCAGTTCCCCATACCCAGTAACGTCGGTTGCCCACATCCAGCAACTACCAGTTACTACACTCAGAAACATCGTTGCCCACATCCAGCAACTACCAGTTTCTCATACTCGGTAACGTCAGTTGCCCACATCCAGCAACTACCAGTTACTATACTCAGAAACATCGGTTGCCCACATCCAGCAACTACCAGTTTCTCATACTCGGTAACGTCGGTTGCCCACATCCAGCAACTACCAGTTACTATCTCTCATCCAGTAGGATGCCAAATAATCATCTAGGGTCGTCACCACAAGATGTTCACAAAGTTGAGTGATCGTCATCACTCCTATCAAACTGTACAGTTTCACACCCAGGCATCTTACCCTAACTGGCCTGTTGAGATTTACATCATATTACCATTTCAAAAACATTTCTTTTATTTATTGCCAATATTATCACATTCACTCACACCCCACACATTCTTTCTTTTAGCACCAGTTTTAACATATTTTCATTAATCATCACACCCCATCCGACCCATTGGAATCATTACCATCACGTAATGATTAACAATGTTCAGAGGACTATCTTTTACACCCTACCTGACTCATTGTAATCATTACCATCATGTAATGATTAACAATGTTCAGGTAATCATTCATTACCCCCACTTTCCCTCTAACAGCTTGACAAACTGTTAGAAGCATATCCATCATTACTATCACAATTCTGGTACTAAAACATTCAATTCATTTATCAACATGTGTGTGCTAGCCCGAATGTTAAAACCAAACATTTAAAAAGGGCTTAGAACTCACCTTATCAATTTCCTCACCACAGTCTACACAATCCACGTACCCAAGATAACTAGTCCTTCCTCTAATCAAGGTATATCTAAAGCAATAAACCCTGATTCAATAAACTTATTCTCAAACAGGCCCTCATGCGATTGAACACTTATGCGAATGAGCAATCATGCGACTGGACCTATGCGAATGAACCATACGACTGCACCTTCAGTCGTACGACTAACCATTCATTCGCACGATTGAGTTCTCATTCGTATCCAGTGTTCACTCGTCTTCATTCGGCCTTCTAACCAGGCGACTGGGTTTCAATCGCACGACTGAACCTCTATTCGCACTCAGTCGCCCGATTAAACTCTCATTCGTGCGATTGAGCCATGCGATTGAGTCCATTCGCCTGAAACAAATCAGCAGCTGTGTTCTTGACGTTTTTGATCCAAACTCACTAAAATTTGAGTTTTAGCCATCCAAATCATACCATATTCAAAACAGATCTTATACACATCGTTTATAATGGTTTCGGATCATTATTTCATCAAAACTTCACAAAACTTAGATTTGAATTCCTGGATTTTAAATTCAGAAATAAACCAGACCAATTTACTGATTTAAACAGGTTATTGGATCAAATTCAATCATACACACAGCTTATAACATCTCCGGATTAATCCGTGATGTTCAAAACTTACCAAAACGGAGTTTCGCCTAATCAATTTCGTGAGAGCAGGGTTTTGGGTGTGAAGGGGACAAGAGAACAGAATAGGTGCAGATAGAGATCTGCCCTTAAACCCCCTGCACCGCCCCATTTATCCATACACACAACTTAACCGCCTCACCTTCAGTCGCACGATTGAACCATTTGCACGACTGAATCGTGCGACTGAAGCTCATACGCCTACAATTCATACGACTGAGTCTCAATCGCATGTAAGGAATGCGACTGAAGTTCATTCGTATATAACTTATGCGATTGAACACTTAAACACTCAAACAATCTCAACTTAATTTAATTTAATCATAACTATAATATAATTTACAAGTCCGGATTTAGAAACCGGATGTTACAACTCTCCCCCCTTAAATAGGTTTCGTCCTCGAAACCAACTATTCAAACAACTGGGGATAATCTCTCTTCATCTCCTCTTCTGACTCCCAAGTGAAATCAGACCCCTTTCTATTCGACCACTGCACTTTAACTAACTCAATAGTTTTATTCCTCAGCCTTTTCACCTTTCTGTCTACTATAGCAG
Organism: Flaveria linearis; assembly: GCA_024085815.1. Lineage (NCBI taxonomy): Eukaryota > Viridiplantae > Streptophyta > Magnoliopsida > Asterales > Asteraceae > Flaveria > Flaveria linearis. Next base: position 39,959,764 of record CM044011.1, read on the forward strand.
TAGGTTTCTCAACGTAATTCAACTTATCATCCACCTCTATATCATCCAAAGGTACATAAGCATTCTCATCAGCCAAACACTTGCGCAACTGTGATACATGAAAGGTTGGGTGAATTCCTTGCAACTGATCGGGTAATTCTAGTTTATAGGCCACTTCCCCAATCCGTTCTATAATGCTAAACGGTCCTATAAAACGAGAACTTAACTTTCCCCTCTTTCGGAATCTGATAATTCCCTTCCAAGGAGATAACTTCAACATAACTCTATCTCCTACTTCAAACTCTATATGCCTTCGCCTTTTATCTTCATAAGACTTCTGTCGATCTTGAGCCGCTTTAAACCGAGCTTTGATCTGATCCAGTTTCTCATTCGTAGCCTGTACAATTTCCAAACTGCCCAACTCTTTCTGCCCAACTTCTCCCCAACATATGGGACTCCTACACTTCCTGCCATATAACATCTCGTAAGGGGCTCTCCCAATCGTAGAATGATAACTTTTATTATAGGAGAATTCAACTAATGGCAGATGACTATCCCAGCTACCACCGAAATCGATAACACAAGCTCGTAACATGTCTTCAACTGTTTGGATAGTCCTTTCAGTCAACCCATCAGTTTCTGGGTGGAAAGACGTGCTGTGTAACAGACGAGTACCCATACCTTCATGAAACTTTCTCCAAAATCTCGAAGTAAAACGTGTATCTCTATCTGACACAATAGACAATGGTACCCCGTGTCGAGCAATAATCTCTCGAATAAATAGTTCTGCTAACTTCTCAGAGTTATACGTCTCTTTAATTGATAAGAAATGTCCGCTACGTGTCTGTCTATCCACTATGACCCAAATGGTATCATAACCTTTAGCTGTACGCGGAAGCTTAGTTATGAAATCCATTGTCAATTCTTCCCACTTCCATTTCGGGATCTCTAAGGGTTGAAGCTTACCATATGGCTTTTGATGTTCAGCTTTGACCTGAAGACACGTCAAACACCTATTCACATATTGCATCTCATTAAACTTCATACCGGGCCACCAATATTTTGTTTTAAATCCTTGTACATCTTAGTAGCACTAGGATGTATAGAATATCTGGACTTATGAGCTTCATCTAACACCAATTCCCTCATCTTAATCGGAACCCACATACGACCACATTTTGTCTTAACCCCAAAACTATTTTCTTCTAGATCCTTTGTTTGACCCTTCATTCGTTCCTGTTTCACGTTCTCTTCTCTCAAGGCTTCTAATTGAGCTTCTCGTAACTGATGCATAAAATCTGGGGTTATCACTAACTTGTATGACTTAACTCGAATTGGAGGGTGTTCATTCTTTCGGCTTAATGCGTCAGCAACCACATTTGCTTTACCAGGATGGTAAAGTATTTCACAATCATAATCTTTCACCAACTCTAACCATCTCCGCTGGCGCATGTTCAATTCCTTCTGATCAAAGAAATACTTCAAACTCTTATGATCTGTATAAATCATACATTTCGCCCCATATAAATAATGCCTCCATATCTTCAAGGCAAATACGACTGCTGCCAGTTCTAGATCATGTGTCGGATAATTCTTTTCATGTTCTTTCAATTGTCTGGAAGCATAAGCTATCACTCGTCCCCTCTGCATCAATACACAGCCTAAACCTTGCCTAAACCTCGATATGAAGCATCTGAATAAATCACCAAATCTTCATTTCCATCTGGCAACGACAATACTGGTGACTGAGTTAATTTCTGCTTCAGTTCTTGAAATGCATTTTCTTGTTCTGGTCCCCATGCGTATTCTTCATTCTTCCTCGTCAGTTTCGTTAACGGGGATGCGATTTTAGCAAAATCCTGAATAAACCTTCTATAATAACCAGCCAGACCCAAGAAACTGCGGACCTCAGATGGCGTCTTTGGAGGACTCCACCTCACTACTGTTTCAATCTTGGCAGGATCTACTAAAATACCTTCTGCATTAATCACATGCCCTAAAAACTGTACCTCCCGCAACCAAAACTCACACTTAGAAAATTTAGCATAAAGCCTTTCTTTTCTCAATCTTTCCAACACTTCACGAAGATAGCAAGCATGATCCCCCTCATTCTTCGAATAGATCAGTATATCATCAATAAACACAATTACTGATCGATCTAACATTGGCTTGCACACCCTATTCATCAAATCCATAAAAGCAGCAGGGGCATTCGTCAACCAGAAAGACATAACCAGAAATTCATAATGACCATAACGTGTGCGAAACGCTGTCTTAGGTATATCTACTTCCTTGACTTTCAACTGATGATATCCTGAGCGAAAGTCTATCTTAGAAAACCAACTGGCTCCCTGTAGCGGATCAAACAAATCATCTATTCGTGGGAGTGGATACTTATTCTTTATTGTCAACTTGTTTAATTCTCTGTAATCAATACACATACGCATACTCCCGTCTTTCTTCTTCACAAACAATACTGGAGCACCCCACGGGGAAGAACTGGGTCTAATGAATCCTCTTTCTAGCAAGTCTTCAGTCTGTTTCATTAACTCTTTCAATTCTGATGGAGCTAATCTATAAGGTGGCTTAGCAACTGGCTTAGCACCCGAAACCAAATCAATTCTAAACTCAACTTCACGATCTGGAGGAATACCCGGTAATTCCTCTGGAAACACATCTATAAAGTCTCTAACCACAGGAATGTCTCCTATCTTTCTCACAGGCTTTTGGGAATCAATTACATATATCAAATAAGATACACACCCGCGGCTCATTAGTTTATCAGCTTTTATCATAGATATTATTTTCACAGTTGACTCCTCTCTATCACCGTATACATTAATCGTTTTCCCATCTGGTGCTCTTAATTGAATTAACTTCTTATTACATACAATATGGGCTTCATGGTTTGCCAACCAATCCATACCCAAAACTACATCAAATCCTCCTAACACCATAGGATATAGTTTAACAGACAATCTATATCCGTCTAATTCAATATAACAACCATCAATCATACTACTAATCATTACAGATCTATCATTAGCAGTTTCAACTACAAAAGCTATTTCTAATGGCCGAACTTCACATGCAAGCATAGGGCAAAAATCAGTAGATACAAAACTTCCACTCGCACCAGAATCAAATAACACATTAGCTGGAATTCCATTCACTAGAAACATACTTGAAACTACATCTGGCAACGCTTTAGCCTCACTAGCTGACATAGAATATGCTCGCCCCTTAGCCACACTCGACCCTTCTCCTGACCCTTTCATCGATCTAACCAGTTCAGGCTTTCTAACTACCAACTTTGGACATTCACTTCGAATATGCCCCGTTTCTCCACACTCATAACATTTACGAGGACTTTCACTACATTCATTAGCATAATGTCCCATCTTTCCACATCTAAAACAAGTCCTGCTACCAATCATACAGTCACCCTGGTGTAGCCTACCACATTTCCCGCAACGTGGCACCTCATTTCTGACATTCCTCGGAAATTGACCCCTTCCAAACCTACTTTTCTTTTGAAAACTTGGATTCTCAAATCTTCTTTGCCTACAGGTTCTTCTCGCCTCCTTTTACTCCCCTCCGGAACAACATTAATACCATAAACTTCTTGATACATATCTGCAGCTAAGTTTACCGTCAACTGGTAACTACTCGAAGCAGATGATCTAACCAGCTTTCTAACCTCCTGAGGCAACCCCTGTGTATACCTCAAAATCTTCTTTTCTTCAGGAACTACCAAATGAGGCACCAACTGCGCCATCTCCTCAAACTTAGACGTGTATTCCCTATGAGACATATTACCGCCTGAAACTGCAGGAAACTCATTTCTATTCGATCCATCTCGCCTTTCGGACAAAACTTATCCGATACTAACTTTCTAAATTCAGGCCACAACATTTTGTCAGTAGCCTCCTCGCCTAACGTCTGGATAATCGTATCCCACCAATACAAAGCCTCACCTACAAACGAGTGAGCTGCAAACTTTACCTTCTGATCCTCCCTACACTCACTCAACTTGATCACGGCTTCCATTTCACGAAGCCATTTATAAGTGTCTACCACATCCATAGCCCCAGAAAATCGTGGAGGATTACATTCTTTAAACTGACTGTACGTAACTCCCTTTTTCTCGCTAGACCCTTCAGCTTTATCAACATTCCTACTTTCATCAGGTCTAGCTACATTCAAGGCTTTACGAACCTCCTCAGCAATTGCATCACGGAATTGCTGCCTCGTCATACTAAGCACCTCGGTGCTCTCATCAACATTTCTTTCCGAGGTTCCACCTTGCATTCTTTCACTCTCTCTATCAGCCATAACCTATTAAAACGAGATCAGGATTATTTGGTACTCGCATGTAAGTATGTAACCAGAATACTATAAGTAAAGTAAATTATTAATAATGTTGGCCAAGTACTATTAATTGTTTACTTTACTTTTACTATTCTCGTTATTCTTCTCATGATAGTCCCATCACCTTCTCTTGTTTTAATAAACTACTCTATCTAGCTATCCCTGCTGGCATATCTATTTTCTAGTTAAAGTCTAGTTATTATGACACTAGATCCCTTTAACTACTGCTCTGATACCAACCTGTGACGCCCTAAACCCGGCAGGGCACCGGAGGCACGTCACGCAGTTGGATTAATATTTTAAACACAAATCAGAGCTTTTTATTTACAGCGGAAGACTTTAAACACTAATATATATATTAACCCAACTCTTTAAAACATTTTACATATGATTGTATTTAATTATACATCGTCCTATTTACATTATTAACAAGCCCTAAATCCTATGCCAGCAGTTGCTCCAGGATAGCGTCCTCATCAGCTCATACTTGCTTTCCTCTATTATCAGAGGATCTCTCCTTACCTAGCACACACAACACACTCAAAACATCAGATAAACTGGTGAGTTCTAATTTTCATTAAAACATTAACAATATTTTCACACACATCACAGCTATCCTTTTATTGGCAATATTATAAATTCAACTTTTATCATTATTCTGTCCCACTGGACCTGACCCATCGAACGTCGGTTTCCCACATCTAGCAACTACCAGTTCCCCATACCCAGTAACGTCGGTTGCCCACATCCAGCAACTACCAGTTACTACACTCAGAAACATCGGTTGCCCACATCCAGCAACTACCAGTTTCTCATACTCGGTAACGTCAGTTGCCCACATCCAGCAACTACCAGTTACTATACTCAGAAACATCGGTTGCCCACATCCAGCAACTACCAGTTTCTCATACTCGGTAACGTCGGTTGCCCACATCCAGCAACAACCAGTTACTATCTCTCATCCAGTAGGATGCCAAATAATCATCTAGGGTCGTCACCACAAGATGTTCACAAAGCTGAGTGATCGTCATCACTCCTATCAAACTGTACAGTTTCAGACCCAGGCATCTTACCCTAACTGGCCTGTTGAGATTTACATCATATTACCATTTCAAAAACATTTCTTTTATTTATTACCAATATTATCACATTCACTCACACCCCACACATTCTTTCTTTTAGCACCAGTTTTAACATATTTTCATTAATCATCACACCCCATCCGACCCATTGGAATCATTACCATCATGTAATGATTCACAATGTTCAGAGGACTATCTTTTACACCCTACCGACTCATTGTAATCATTACCATCATGTAATGATTAACAATGTTCAGGTAATCATTCATTACCCCCACTTTCCCTCTAACAGCTTGACAAACTGTTAGAAGCATATCCATCATTACTATCACAATTCTGGTACTAAAACATTCAATTCATTTATCAACATGTGTGTGCTAGCCCGAATGTTAAAACCAAACATTTAAAAAGGGCTTAGAACTCACCTTATCAATTTCCTCACCACAGTCTACACAATCCACGTACCCAAGATAACTAGTCCTTCCTCTAATCAAGGTATATCTAAAGCAATAAACCCTGATTCAATAAACTTATTCTCAAACAGGCCCTCATGCGATTGAACACTTATGCGAATGAGCAATCATGCGACTGGACCTATGCGAATGAACCATACGACTGCACCTTCAGTCGTACGACTAACCATTCATTCGCACGATTGAGTTCTCATTCGTATCCAGTGTTCACTCGTCTTCATTCGGCCTTCTAACCAGGCGACTGGGTTTCAATCGCACGACTGAACCTCTATTCGCACTCAGTCGTCCGATTAAACTCTCATTCGTGAGATTGAGCCATGCGATTGAGTCCATTCGCCTGAAACAAATCAGCAGCTGTGTTCTTGACGTTTTTGATCCAAACTCACTAAAAATTTGAGTTTTAGCCATCCAAATCATACCATATTCAAAACAGATCTTATACACATCGTTTATAATGGTTTCGGATCATTATTTCATCAAAACTTCACAAAACTTAGATTTGAATTCCTGGATTTTAAATTCAGAAATAAACCAGACCAATTTACTGATTTAAACAGGTTATTGGATCAAATTCAATCATACACACAGCTTATAACATCTCCGGATTAATCCGTGATGTTCAAAACTTACCAAAATAGAGTTTCGCCTAATCAATTTCGTGAGAGCAGGGTTTTGGGTGTGAAGGGGACAAGAGAACAGAATAGGTGCCATATAGAGATCTGCCCTTAAACCCCCTGCACCGCCCCATTTATCCATACACACAACTTAACCGCCTCACCTTCAGTCACACGATTGAACCATTTGCACGACTGAATCGTGCGACTGAAGCTCATACGCCTACAATTCATACGACTGAGTCTCAATCGCATGTAAGGAATGCGACTGAAGTTCATTCGTATATAACTTATGCGATTGAACACTTAAACACTCAAACAATCTCAACTTAATTTAATTTAATCATAACTATAATATAATTTACAAGTCCGGATTTAGAAACCGGATGTTACAGTTCATTAGGAAACTAAACCAAACCCGATCAAGCACTTAAACCTATGACTAAGCCTCAACTTAGTGACTAAGTAAAGTCATTAATTCTAGAGTATGACACTTAAATTGGCCATACACTAATCCACCATGCAAACCGCCACCTAGCAACTAAACACCAAGCACTTCCTAAGCATGCCACCTTGTAAACCTGAACTAGACACCACATAAGTCTAGAGGAGATCTAATGATGAACACCCCACTATATTTTGCAACCCTCGGTCGATGAAACCACAACCATTATCCCATTAAACACCAACCTCCTTGTTTTCTCTCGGTTGTTACCCACCCACGAGCACCACCACCGTGAACCAATGTGAACCACCGTGAACAACAAGTCACTACAACCATCACCCGGTCTCCAAGTGCCAACACTCTCTTCCTCTTGGTTTTCAAGTCACCAACTCCAACTATTTCATCATCATACCATCTTGGATTCAACTTCAAGTACTTAAGATTAAGCACCAAGAAGACTACCTCGACCGAACCATTAATTATTTAGTTACTCTTTCAAGAAAGGTTAGATTCTAAAAGTCTATCATTAACAATTTTTAAGAATTTATATGTGTTTAAATAAACACATATAATCTAACTCTTAGAAAATAATCATCAAGAATAATCATGAAACCACATCACATCTGATTTTCTTTTAAAAATAAAGAATAGAGGTTTCAAAACTAGAAAGCTCTTTATAAAAACAAAGGTTTTAACAAAAATATTTCAAATAAAAGAATAAAAACCCTAATATTCTTGATGAATTAGGTTAAATACTTAAATGACTGTGATTGTGGGAATAAATATTGGAAAATCGTTAGAAAAATATTGAATTATCATTCTGTAAATTTTGGTAAAAATATAATAAGTAAAATAATTTATACAAATTATTTAAAATAATAAAAGGAAATTATCAATTGGAAGAATCGAAATTGTTAAAATTCCAGAAAAATTATATAATGATTCTCATATGTTATAGAAGCTCCAGAATTAATTTCGTAATTTAATTCCTTTTCATGACTAAGATTTGTATTTTTATATGGTCTGTAAAGGAAAATATAAAGAAATTTTTAAACAGTAGGATAAATATCTAAAACTTTACATATATTATGATATTTTGAAATCAACATAATATATAAGTTTCATAATTTCTGGAGTTGTATAGTTATTTTTTTTGAATTTTGGGATAATTAGAAAAATTACCGAAAAATACCTATTGAGAGTTGAATATCAGAAAATTTATGAGGTGGTTTGAATTATTAGGATAATATTCTGGAAAAATTTGGGAAATTATAAATAGCATTTGCTATTTTTATTGATTTATGGTAAGTTTGTATTAATTTTAACAAATTATCTGAAATTAATGGGAAGTTGAAATTTTTATATGATCAGAGATATTAGCTGATAATGTTACCATTAAACTTTTGGAAATTTTAAGTAATTATAGTTACTAATATTTTCTGAGGTACTGAAAATTTTAAAAAAATTTTCTTTTCTAACTTATAATTGATTTTATAGGTTAATCGCTGGAATCAAGGTGAGACTCATAGCCCCATTTTTGTTCTTATAAGCCTTTTGGGGGGAAAAACATACTGTTTTTATGATTGATGCAATTTTTGAGATTTACTGTCATTTATGTTACAACCAATAATTCGTATGTGGAACCGTTGGATAATATAGGTAGCGCTACTTAGGAAAATATTTCCTGCACCAACAGGATGAGCGTTGTAATGCTATATTATCTGATATTATGAATTATGTTATGAAAGTTATGAATCATCTGATTATTAAGTAAGGTTTGGTTGTATTTGATGTATCAAAAATATTTGAGTAAATTACGCTTTTCGTCCCTGTGGTTTGGTGGTTATAACCATTTTCATCCAATAGTTTAAAAACGCCCGGTTTAACCACTGTGGTTTAAAATCGGTCACAATTAAGTCCAGGACACTAACCCCCATCCATTTTTTCCGTTAAGTGTATGTAAAAAGACAAAAATACCCTTGGACTTAAACTGTTACTTCAATATCTATGTATAAAATATTAATAATATATATATATATATATATACACACTCACTCTCTCTATCTCTATTTTCTCTCTCTCGTTTTTCGGTGAACTCAGTCCAGCGAGTCACCGGAACTCAGTCCACCATCACCGGACCACCATGTGTTCCATCAATCACAACGAAGACCACAACTCCATCTTATCATCATCATCACCCTCACTCACCGTCACCGAACCACCAACACCATTGCAATCGAACCCACACCCACACTGCGGCGACTCAACGAACCCACTGATATCGAACCGCGCAGACAGCACCCCCACCGACAGATACAACTGATCACCATCGCGACTCACCTCCACAATATCCAACCAAAAGAACAGCACCTTAACACTCACCCCCTTCAAATTGGTCAACTTATCTCTGCTAATCACACCGCTGATCGTCGATTGGTACTTCAGATTATACCCTTGAACGGTGTACGAGCACGTTTGACCGATGTCCACCTCGAATTGACCCGTTTGTTCATCCAGAGTGTAGCTCCTCACCCCCAACGGAAGCAGACCCGCAGGGAAATCGTACGATTCGAGTGCTTCGTACGCCGTCGGTCCGGCGGCGGTGACGGTGGCGGTGGTGGTGGTGGGGGAGATGAGTGGAAGAGATGATGAGGTTATGAGGAAGATGGAGATTAGGGTTTGCAGAGGAGACATTTGGGGATTTTGGGAAAGTCAAAATTGTTGACCGGTGGAAGTGGGAATGTGGTGGTGGTGGATATGTGGTTCACTGATTGGAAGACCGGAGGGTGTGGTAGCAGTGGTGTTATGGTGGTGGTGTGGGTGGTGTTGTGGTGGCAGTGGTGATAGTGGTGGTGTTGGGGTGGCGGTGGCGGCAGCGGTGGTGGCGGTGTGGTGGCAGTGGTGGTGGTCGTGGTGGTGGTGTTATGTGGAGGTGGTGGTGGTGGTATATATATGTGTGTATATATATGTGTGTGTGATGGTGGTGGTCTGATAATGGTGGGGTGGGGTTGGGGTGTGATGGTATGGTGATTAATTTAAGAGTAACAATTTTAGTCCAAGGGCATTATCGTCTTTATTAAAATATTTAACGGTGACATTGGATGGAGTTAACGGTTTGGACTTGATTGTGACAAATCTCAAACCATGGTGGTTAAACCGGGCGTTTTTAAACTATTGGATGAAAATGGTTATAACCACCAAACCACAGGGATGAAAAGCGTAATTTACTCAAAATATTTTGTTTGAAACTAAACCTATGATCTCATCAACTATTTGTTGACCATTTTGAGTATGCTTTTTCAGGAAACCATCATGACTAACAGCATAATGTTCTCTTTCGATGTGTATAACGACTGGGGAAAAATAATGGGGAAAGTTTGTGTGAATCTGACAATTAACCTCTGTGACCTCAGTGTATCGGTGGATGCTCATTTCTATCGTTTCTGAAGATGTAGCTGTTAGACTATCATGTTTTGTAATAGGGTTATATTAAAATTTTGTATACTAACATTAATGTAACCTGAACTGATATTATAATATGTTTATGTTTATGTTATGTTCATGTGCTTATATGTTGTTTGTAAATATTTTAATCAATGCGTTCTGAACAAGCCAGTCACATCCAAAACGTTTCACGCTTCCGCCAGGATATGACAATAGTCATGGCAATCTGATCTATATCTATTCTCTTTCTATCTTCTAGGCACCAAGTATTAAAATCATTAGGAGTGATCAGTGGGGACTTTACCATGGTACCGGTTTCCATATCAGCCTTGGATGCTGCCATTTGAGATGTTAAGTGTTTTGTGAGAACTGAGAAGATTTAAGATAGTGAGATCTTACAATCAAGATCCCGAATGCTCTGATACCAATTGTTGGATCGGTTAAGGGATGGTTAATACAATCAGTCTCATAATGAGGAGAGTGTTAAAGCACTTAACAGTTCAAATAGGGAACCAGGTTTGGGAACAAGTATGCAAAGAACACAAGCAAGTAAGTATGAGACAGAACTCAAGAACAATATATATGGTTTTCAATAATGTTGTATATTAATCTCAAGTTCTCTTACAAGAGTTACAATGCATAAGTTCATGTTTACAATACAAGACCCTGGGAATCTTTATACTACATCCTACAACCGGCTATACTTAAAAAGTCAGTTGGAACATTGAAAGGCAACAAAATCAATGTAGAGTCAAAATGCAGATTGTCTTTTGACTAGTGACTATGACATGCCATAGCTCACATCCTAATATATTACAAAAAGGATAAAAGTACATAAAGTAGAAAGTTACAGACTCAAGACCTCAATGTACAGTTGTAAAAGCATGGACCTTTTCACCAACTCTTACGAGTTGGTGAGTCTTCAGAGTAACAGTGGAAAGTTAGTTAGCTTTATGTAAAAGTAAATCAGAGAAAAGTATGTTCTTCTAAGTCTTCGGAAGAAATCAGTCTTCACTTCATTAGGCTTCGGAAGACTTTGTCTGTGAAGCTATGGAAGACTTCATCTTTGGCTTCGAAAGATTTGGTATTTAGCTTCAAAAGACTTTATACTTAGCATAATTCTCATGCAAAGTATAAAGCTTCAGCAGGAACTTTTGGCTTTGGAATATTTTATACGACATAATTCTTATGCAAAGTATAAAACTTCTGTAGCGATTCTACTTAGTACTTAGTGCATGCATGTAGGAAGCCTTTTGGTTGCTTTGGTTGCATCAGCCTTTATATAAACCTTACAATGGACTTTTCACCAACTTGTATAAGTTGGTGAGTCGTCAGAGATGGTAGCGAAAAGTGGTTCAGCTTTTGTCAAAAGTGAGTTTGAGAAAGCATGTCTTCTTTGTCTTCGATAGAAATTAGTCTCTTGGAAAGCTTCGAAAGACTTCATCTTTGGCTTCGGAAGAAATAGTCTTTTGGCTTCGGAAGATTTGATACGTGGTAAATTTCAATGAGTTATATCAAATCTTATGAAGTAACTTTCCTTGTACTTCACATGTGCATGCAAAGAGCTCTTTAGTTGCATCAGCCTCTAAGTATAATCTTACAAGCTTCCTGAAGAAGACATCTTGAATATGTTTACCACTATTGGATATGATGGTGACTTTGCTAGAAAACAACTGAAGAATGGATTGGTCATGGAGGTTCTTACTCCATGTGTTTCACCATTGTCTATCTAAGAGGAAGACTAGATTGAATATATCATTATGACTGCTTCATTAGCCATAGTAGACATATGCACTAATAGAAAATTCAATAAGTTTACTTATGTGTTCAATTACTTGATTCCTAACACTAGAGAAGAAGAAGATAAAAGTTAATCAAGTACTCAAGCTTTTCCTAATCTTAATGGAGTAGGTCTAACCTTGAACTTATCTTATTCTGATGTGAATATGTATACTTCATTGAAGAAGAGAGACCCAGTGAGTACTTATACATTGACACCATTTGGCATTCTTCCTTGGATGCAAGATTAGATAGTTAAACAAGAAGAAGAACAAGTAAATGAGCCAACAATCATTGCTCAAGAAGTTCCCTAACAATTAGATCCCAAATTATCCTAAGATTAAAGAACCGGAAGTACAAGCAGAAGGAGAAGTTCCTGTTGAACAAGAAGTTATACATGAAACTCCTGCTCATGTGTAACATTCACTATCACCATCTGGTGAATATGGTGGTGATCTTCATAGTGTCTGCACTACCCCATATTCTCCACTCCATTTAACCACACTGAGTAGTGAGTTTGCTCCACTCTCTACTATTGAACATATTGTAGAAAGGATCAGTGAATCTAGTAATTCAAGTTTATCTAAAATCTGAATCATCATATGATGAGGAGGATAGAAATATACAAGAGAATATACCTACTAAAAAAGAAACATCATAGTACTATCGGAAGAATTAGAAACTTCATCTAAAGCACAATTGCAGTAAAAGCGATCCCATCTGCAACTGAGTCAGAAAGTGAAAATGATTTGATATCTGACTCGAAGCCATCCTGATCCATATCCATCATGATTCATTTTTCAATCGGCTTATCCCGACCTAAGCCCATCTTTACCGGGAAACTAACCCAATCCTACCGATCCATTTTGCCATCTCTAGTTAAAAACAATAGTGAAAAGTAAAGCCTCTTATCTAAATTGTTTAGATAAAAACTACTACTTTTTTGACTGAAAGAGCTAAATTGATTAAATCTTGGAGACAAAAGCGTAATTTACTCTTAAAAGTATAATAAAAATGAGTGAATAGTGACACATTTATTAACTATGATATTCTTTTTATTCTTAAAAATAGTTTGCCTATATAAAATGATTTAATATAATATAATGTTTTAGCAATCAATCTGAGTCTTAATGGTCTAATGCAATGGACTTTATTTGTCATATACTTGAGCCACCCATGAAAATTTTCATCTACAAATACGGTGTTTAGTTGCACCTAAACAATATTCATACACTAGATCATGATTGGTTAAAATGTGAGTTTCATCAAAAACAAAATCAACTCAAGTAAATCACATCACAACCCGAGTTGCTCAATTCATAATGTGCAATCAAGCAAGCTTGCTCAAGTTGAAATATAAATTTTGCGCAAGAAAAAAAAACCTGACTTGATGTTTTTGGATCTAAATTGTTCAAAGTTATCAAGCTCATAAACATCCTTGCTTTGTAGAAGATGATGCACTTGTTAACAATGTGATGACTCGTGTAGAAGATGATGTAAGCTTATTTCAAGTAAGGTATATTTATGAAATGTAATCTAAACATTATAACACACATTGCCTTAAAAACACGTTTTAGTATGTTGCACCACCTGCACACAACATATTTGTCTAAGTGAACTGGGTATGCAACATAAGGAACTATCAATCAACTATGCCTTACCAAACAACCAAAACTATCACTATACCAAAACCATTTATATAAACCCAATGAACATAGAACTTGCTCATCATAACAACTACAAAATTGATCTCTTCACAAGCTTCTTCAATCTACATGACCATGAACATCTAACCTGTCTACGGATGTTTTTGTGCAAATGCCTAACTTGTTCTCTAAACAGACAATTGATTTGAACTAACACCCTCACGATTTACAGGTTTTCCTGAGAATGAAAGAAGCATATATAGCAACTTTTTCTTTTAATGCCCGACTGAGTTTTGCAATTATTGGGTACTGATCAGATGTACGCAGGAACTGTCAACAAGTTGCATGAGCACAAGACTTGGCTAATGCATGAAGAGCTACTTGTAGAGGTGTGATACTAATAGCCTTGCTGGGAGCAACAACATAACAATCTTTAACCGTCTATAACAAAGCCTGCAAAAACCAACATAAGTAATCAATAACTACAAAATAGGTATATAAAGTTTTATTGTCAAAATTGTTAGGATCGTGTACAGACGGAGTACTAACTGATTCAACATGAAACCAGATCAAATAGTGCGGAATCCTATTTGATTGGCGATCCAATCAGGGAGAACGTTAATCCGATCAAAACTAACGATGAGAATACGTTAAGAATTGATTAGAATCGATCAGAAACGTTCTATGAAGTTGGAAGGGACTCTCTGGACGAACAGGAACGGCTAGGGTTAATAATTCTCGAAGTGTTACGTTTTTCCACGAATTAAGTGGTACTTATAGGTTTCAGTTTTCATTCGTACGACTGAGCCAGGCGTATGGCTCAGTCGTGCGACTGAGTCGTACGATTGATTCATTCGTACGACTGAGTCAGTCTTATGACTCAATCGTGCGTATGGCTCAATTACCTGGTTCAGGCGTGCGACTGGCCCATTCGCATGGTCCAATCATGCGACTGGCCCATTCGCATGGTCCAATCGTGCGACTGTATCATGAGACTTAGTTAAACATACTCCTAAACCTTTAACAATACAGAACAATGTCTAACAACTGTAAACCTATATAACATGTTCATATAAGCGTGTAATAATCAATCATAAGAATAGGTATAACATTCAATAACCAATACATATTCAATGAAGAGTTTTTCATTTCATATATCAAACATTACATCAGTGTTACAAAATGAAAGTCAATTATATTTAAGCTCACTAGAACTAGAACTAGGGACATGTGTACCAACAAAAATAACTACCTTCATTGCTCCTTTAAAAACCATATCTTGCCAAAGCTTGTTGGAGTTGTGAACCATATTGTCAAGAGCACCCGATGCATTGACCTTCGTTATCTCTTCTTCTGAAATCAGCAAATTAGCTAGTTGACAGATACAACTCCTCAACTCTTCATAAAAGAAGTCATTATGATATGCTGCATTACCAATCTATCAAATAAAACTCAGCAAAGTGATAATACAATATAAACATACGTATTGTAATTAGAAGATGAAATCCATCTTACTGCAAAACAAGCAAATTTTCGGGTGTCTTTGTCACCGTCAGAGAGGCAGTCAACCAAGAGACTGACTATATTATGCTTTGCCTATAACAAACAACAAATATTGTGTTGCTTATGGTCATTAATTCTAGAGTTATCTTATAATTTTCTGTAAAAATATTTACTTGAGCAAGAAATGGTTGATGCACACCAACAAACCATAAAAGTATGAGTTGTGTCGGTACATGCTTCCCAGAGCAGCGCAAGCCTTGGCACGTATATCAGCCTCTTCATGAGTAAGAAAGCCTTTCAAGAGTTCCATGATATTTGCTCCCTGAATGTGCTTGTAAAAATCCTCCATCGAATAGTTTTTATTTTAATTAGTAATAATATTTTTACAAAACTGTTTTATAAAATTAGTCAACAAGGACTGACCTTATCCATACAAGCAACATTTGAAACCAACATTAGAACATTCAATTTGACTTCTTTAGGAGAAGAAGTACGAAATAAGAGTCTCATGTTATTTGGATTTAACAGACTGTTGCCTAATATATGTACAAGTGACCGGTGATGTGTAGAACTAGAAACCTACAAATACCAAAGCTTGAGAAGTTGAGGTAAATCTAGAAATTTTGCATTATATGTGTACACACACCCACTACCCAGTCTCAGTTGAAACTACAACCTCTTTATACAGCTTCACCATAGCAACCCAGTGCTTGATGTACGAATCTCCAAACCACGTCCACAGTTATCCAATAACCTTTTGGTAACTGAGAAACACTGCACATGAGACGTAAATGACAAAAATCTTAATAAGAATTTGGAGACTTTTCAAAAATGAACAAAATAATGACATGACAGATAATGAAATACAAACCTTTATCAGCAAGTCAGTATAATCTAACTTTTTTAGGCGAAGAATATTAACAGTAAAGCCTATTCTTAACAAATTTCATCAAGAACTCCTCTTGAATTAACGGCACCAACAGCAAGTAAGTTTGACAGAATTTTCAAGGACTGGTTAGCAGTGAGAACATCTTGATCCCTGAACAATTTTATGGTCATACAACCTTATAAGATAACAAGTAGATATCTAAGAGTACAAGTCTAAGAAACCAAAGTGTAATGATATGTTAAATCTTTAGGATATTCAAAATTTTTAGAACACTAAGTTTTACCTGCAGTGCCAGTTTTTGAGAGGCAGCAAGATAACTGATAGTGCTTCATTATTTTGGCCGATTAACTTGGCACCCTTAAGCATGCAAGAGTTATTTTCCAATATGTCCACTAGCTGGCAACCTTTTAAGAGGATAGAACCAATCATGCATATTTTTACCTCAATACATAATATGAACATAAAAAAAATAAATGTTGTTATGGAAGATGCAAATATGTCCCATGTCATGTCCCCTCTATGCTTTCCTTCTCGTACCTTCATTATCTCCTACCTCTTAATTTGATTTCATCATCCTTCCATAGAATTACAAATACCAAAATTGCCTTTTTTTCACTTGAACCAGGGTCTATTCCAATTAGGTACAAACAACACAATAAAAGTGAGCTCTCAGGGAATAGTGCATGCTTTGCTGCTAAAACAGTTACAGCAGTCATCTTTTAAAACTTTAACTTCGCTTTAAGTTTGACAACACAAGAATTACTTAAATATCATAAAAAAAAGTGGTGAAACAATGGTGCATAGTAGAAGTAGCATGAAGAAAAAGTAAAGTTAATGTTATGAATTCATAATTCATTAATACAATCTAGATTTGAGTTGTAATTTACTTGATTGTACACAGTCACTTTCTGTAACCCTTTGGGAATCTGAATGTGGTGAAGCCCGGTCAACAGCTGAATGTTGACCCAAATGATTGGCATTTTCATCCATGGTTGTGGGAGATTGGTTTTTACCTGCAGCAATGTCTCTTAATTTAATCAGTTAATTTAGTAAAATTTCATTAAAGGCCCACCTTCTGGACTTGCAGAGATCAGACCAGTTGTCTGCATATGTTGTTCTCCTTTCCAAGCAGCATCACTTCCTCTAGAAGCAGCAGTGTTGGCACAAAGCTGCTTGTAATTCATTAGATACTCAAAATGTCAGCTCTGTGATTTGGTGAGCCTGACTTAAAAATAAATAACAGAGATAAGTACCCTAGCCTCAACATCTTCAAGAGGTTCTGCTACAAATGGATGATCAAGAAGCTCGGGCCAAGTCAGCCTGCTATGAGGATCCTGCTCTCATGATTTTGATATAAGTTGCAGGTTGATCATAGCTAAATATAAGATCATACAAAATCAAACTTTTACAGATATTTATACATGTACCTTATTAAGCAACCCCCTAAGGAAGCTTTTGAAATTTGCACTCATTGTTTCTGGGTACTCCACAGAATCCTGGAAGTAGCATAAAAATGAATGTGTATAGCACAAAATTATGTTTTATGACTGAACTTGGTTTAGGGGTTCATACATTGACAATATGACTGATAAGTTCATGTAGTAAGTTAGCTAAAAAAGGAGGCTCCAACAAATAATTCATACCTGAAAAGACATCAAACGAATGCAAATTAAAGATTTTGATTCAACACAATCATATTGCATACTTGCATGAATAACTTACTGATAGCCAAGCCCACAGGCAATTCAAACCCGTTAAACCCACCATCAATTCAAACCCGCTAGCCGTGAGTTAGCCTTTGGTACAATTGGATTATAACCATGGGTCGCATGCAACGGGTCAATGTTGGGTTAACTTGATCCAACTATGTGAGCATGCATGTTGCTTACACCCACCCACGTTTGCAATGCACTTGCAGAATTTAAATTCTAATTAATTTTCTTGCTTATTTTAACTATATTTTGTCCGCAATCAGTTTTATTTTCTTAGAATTAGGGTAGTGGGTAATCCTCAATTTCTTTTGAATTTTATGTTTCAACAATGGAAGAGTAAGAAAAAAGGCATTGAGTGTATGAGTAAGAAATTTAATCTTATTGCAAGTTCAAGTGTAGCATCTTGAACGGTGTTCTTTGCATCCTATTCAGAGCTGATGGTGTGCAAGTATCTTATCTCGGTTTAGGTTTGCCCTACCATACGTCTATGTGGTGTTTGCATATCACAAACAGACCGTAAATCAATCAGTTTCATTAGATTTCAACTTATTATCCGTTACCCCTACCAGGTGCATATCATTTAAAACAAAAAGAATGTACACACCAAAAATCATTATATTTGAAGTCAGTAAACATCTACCACACATTTGAGCTCCATCCAAGAAAAACCAATGGTCAAATTTGTTATTGGTACAAACTAAAGCTCTAATGTGTGTATATATCCCAAATAGTCTACATTTAAAATAAGCCAAGACGGAATAACTTACAGAATAACCCTAAGGGCCCAGAGATCAACAGTCTGGTTTTAAGGTTTCTCTTGTACAAGTTCTGGGGCCATGTACAATGGAGTACCTGTAAAAAAAAGAATGACTAATAATGTAATTAATAGTTAGAATTTTTTTTATAAAAGAATGATAATAAAGCCAATTGTACCTTTTATTGACCGTAAATCAACTGTATTATTTGACATAGCACGTGCAAACCCGAAATCACATAGCTTTGTATAAGAAAAGGAGGAATGGTTATCGTTAGGTATCTTTACGTAGGGAAATAAACACACTATTATACGCACGCACACGAAAGCAATAAGGAACACGAGAATTTATAGTAGGGCCATAACTAGAATAACCACCAACTGGGGAAGAGTGAAAAAAGATTATTGTCATGTTGTAATTGAGCATCAGCACCAATATAAACCTTTCCTTTGCATATAAGCACCTGCCAATCCCAACTCAAATGCTTAATTGAATGGCCTTGTTTCAACAAAGAGATAGTGGATTGTAGTTATGGATCCAATGACTAACTTCGTTGGAGACAAACCCATAACAGCGGATTCAAAGAGCTCATACCCAATTGAAAAAACGCAGCACCATCCATTCTTGAGAGAGCATCAGCCGCTTTGTTAGTAGCTTCCTGTTTGTACACTATCTAATAATCATATCTGTTGGAACTATTTGTTGGAACTGTTAAGGCTGATGCAACCAAAACAACACTTAGAAGAAATCTGTACAAACTAAAGAAGTCTTCCGAAGGTAATGCTGCAACTTTCGAAGGAAAATGCTGCAACTTCCGAAGCTTATATGGTGATCTTCCGAAGAACTTCCGAAGGATGAACTGAGTCTTTCGAGACTTGGAAGATCTCCTTCCGAAGTAAAGCACTTTGAAGAAAGAAGACAAAGTCTTCCGAAGACAAAGCCTCGGAAGAAACTATGTCTTCCGAAGTATAAAATGGCTTCGGAAGAATAAGTTCTTCCGAAGCCATTTTACCTTCGGAAGAAACACATTATGAACCAGTGGACAAAGCATGGTCTGACTGACACTTGCTGCCTACTCTGATCCTCTGCAAGATACCTTCCACGTTCATATGGTTGACCTTACTTTTGTACACTATTCACCATTCCTTAGTTAGTACAGCTGCCACCTTTAGTTGGTGACCAAAAGGTAAGTCATGGACCTGTTATGACTACCTTATCTTAGATAATACTTTATCTAAGATACCCTGCCTCTAGCAATGTAGTATTTGTCTAGAAGTAAGTCCCAGCATGTTTTTTAAGTATAACAAGTTGTATATAGTAGTATATATAGTCGCTCATTGTAACTTAGTATCCATGCTTTTGCATGAGTCTTGTAATACTTAGTTGAGAGATAATATATACAAGTATCTTAAAAACTCTTGTGTTCTTTTACTTATTATATTACTATCAACTAAGTTCTTGATTTTGCATTCATCAAACGAGTGAGATTTAACAAGTTTGTGAGAAGCACTCAGTGTTGAGAGAACCACATCGATCCTGCAATTGGTATCAGAGCATCTAGGCTCTTGATTGTGAGATCTAACCATCCCAAATCAACCTTGTATCTCAAAAACTTACTCACTCAACCAAAATGGCCCTTAACCAGAAATCTGTTGAACCAGAAATGGAAAACATGACCAAAGCTCCCATTATCACACCTGATAACTTCAGGCGCTGGTGTCAACGCATTGAAGGATTCATCAAGTATCAAGACTCCCGTATGTGGAAGTCTGTCACTCATGGACCATACATACCAAAAGTGGCATCACCAACTGGAGATGGTGCCATGATTGAAAAGGGAGTCGAAGATTACTCTAATGAAGACTTCAAGAAGATAAACATTGATAGCAAAGCTATGACTGTATTGCTCACTGCCATACCAAACTCGATTATGGCGGGTTTTGAGCATTGCACTACAGCCAAAAAACTCTTTGATGCTTTGAAATTAATGTACTCAGGGTCCTCAGAATCTAAAGAATCCAAGAAGAATGCTCTGAAGCAACAGTTTGAGAATTTCACCTACATTGATGGTGAAAACTTGAGGCAACAATACTTCAGATACATGGATCTGATAGCATCTCTGCAGTCTATGGGAGTGACTCTTGAAAAGAGAGACATAGTAAGGAAGTTCATGAGTGCTCTTCCTCGTGAATGGACTTTCTATTGTGTTTCTATCAGGAGAGCTAAGAATCTTGGAACACTCACTATGACTGAATTATATGGAATCCTAGATGGATACCGTATGGAGATGGAAAATCTGAACAAGCGGCAGATGAATGGCAGCTCAACCACTCCTGTTAGCAATGCTCTACACGTTGCTGAAGGTGCAAGAACTCTCCAGTCCCAGATGTGCCTGACTTACAACCAACAGTCATCATGTTCATCTTGACCATACATCACTTTCCCAGAGACACCTAAGTGTCAATAAGCTCAACAAGATCCTTTTCAGGAAAGTTGTGCTTTTGTCTCAGGAAAGGAACACTCTAGTGATTTCCAGTTCTGTTTTGATGATCTGGAGTGTTTCAGTCCAGATGATGTTGAATATATGGACATCATTCAACAAATGTCTCTTCTCACCTACAGTGCAAGGAAGTTTTACAAGAGAACTGGAAGGCAATTCCCTCAGAACCCAACAAGTAGCAAATTTGGGTTTGACAAATCAAAGGCTAAGTGCTACAACTGTAATCAACTTGGTCATTTTGAAAGGGAATGCAAGGCTCCAAAATCTAATCCTGGAGCAAGCCAAGCTTCTCAACATCATGCTACCACACAAGCTGCAACCAAGCCAGCAGAGCACACTGCAGCCGTTGCTCAAGAAGTTGATTGGAGCTTTATGGTGCAAGATGTTACTCCTGCTCAAGCTCTCATGGCAGACACAGATGATACCAACGTATATGAACATCTTTGTACTTCTGACTGTGTAGCTAAGGTTAAGTTGTACAGGACTACAACTTAAAACTTAAATCAAATATTAAGTCTTTGAACATATTGAAAGTTGATTTTAAAAGAGCAGAATCTGACTATAAACTAAAAATTGAAGAGTTAGAAAATACTGCATCTACTTTAAAACATGAACACTCAAACTATATGGCTCAAATAAAAGATTTAGTTTCAAAGTTGACTGAGGCTCAAGCCCAGCTAGTAATAGCTGAGGCTGAAGCAAAGAAGTATGCTATCCAAGAGCATAACTTCAACAACATTCTTGCATCAACTTCTCACTCAAAAGAATGTTATCAAAACAAGAGTGGGTTGGGAACCAATGAAACTGCTCCACCACATTCTTATGTGTCTATTAGACAGCCAAGATGTGGTACTGATAAGAAAGAGGTTCCAACTGCTGACCCACCATCTCTTAAGAGTATGAGTGATGCAAAAATGGTTACCACCACCACCACAGAGAAGGACAAGGTAGAAAACCTCACCCTCACAGCTGAGAACAAATCTCTCACCACCAAACAAAGAAAGAATAAGATTCAAGCAGCTAAGAAAACTGCCAAGAAGGTTGCTGAGTCCAAACTGAAAATTGACCCAAGACAAAAGGGTGTTTTCATCTCAGCTGGATTCCAAGTGGTTGGAAGCTCAGATTCAGGACAGGAGTATAGTACCAGTACCCCCATCCAACTGAAGGATCTGAAGCAAAAAGGAAAAGCTGTGAAAGAGGACAAGAAGATCAAGAAGCAACAATCTACATGTCCCACCAAAGCAATAACTGAATGCATAATGTGTGGTCTGCACAACCACATAGCCAAGGATTGTTTCTATAATCCTGCAAGCACACACTATGCAAACAGAGTAAGAAAAGGAGCAGGCAAGGAAGGTGTCACACTTGGATCACATAACCAGATCCAAAGATTGAAGAGAGGAAAGCAGTCTTCCGAAGCCAAGCTACCTTCAGAAGGAACATCTTCTTCCGAAAGAAAAGTAGCTTCGGAAGAGAAACCAAAAAGAATTTCGAAGAACAAGAAAGCACCTCTCAAACCTTCCGAGAAGAAGAGTGCTTCGGAAGAGAATGGTCTGAAAGCTCCTTCCGAAGAGAAAGAAACTTCGGAAGAATGCTCTACTACTCAAGCTTCATCAAGCTCATCTTCAATGATCAACCAAATGATAGAATGGAAAATCAAAGAAGATGTTGTAGCTCAAACCTTCGCTTCACAAACTACAATTGAACCCACATGCTTACACTTTGGTTCAATTGTGTTATCATCATTAGAAGAACCCAAGACCAACAAGGCTTGGGTTTCCAATAAAAACTAACTGTTTCACCTTTATGCAGGGACATCCATATGATAAAAATAGAAACATTTGGATTGTGGATAGTGGATGCTCCCGGCACATGACAAGGAACAGATCTCTTCTTCAACAATTTCATAATTTTGATGGAGGTCCGGTTCAGTTTGGAGGTGAAGCCGGAGGATACATCTCTGGTAGAGGTAATGTGTCCAATGGTAAGTTAACAGTTGACAAAGTACACTTTGTCAAACAGCTTGAACACAATCTTTTAAGTGCTTCTCAATTCTATGACCAAAAGCATCAAATGCTTTTCACAGAACATGAGTGCATTATCCTCAAACCCGGGATAACAATTCCTAAGGAATTGGTTCCTCTTAGATCTCCCAGGAAAGGGGATATGTACAAGCTGGATATGAACAATGCTTCCACACTGGGTGAAGTATCATGCTTTCTTTCCAAATCAAATAGTGATGAATCAACTCTTTGGCATAAAAGAATGTGTCATGTTAATTTTAAGACAATGAATAAATTGGTTAAAAATAACTTGGTACATGATATGCCTAAAAAAGAGTTTCTCTGCAAAGACAACTGTGTTGCTTGTCTGAAAGGGAAGCAACATAAGGCATCTCATAAACCCAAAGAAGTTAACTCAATCACTACCCCATTACACTTATTGCACATGGATCTATTTGGTCCTACAAGTATAATGAGCATTGGAAGGAAATCATATTGATTTGTGATAGTTGATGATTTTACTAGATTTACGTGGGTATTCTTCTTAAGAACTAAGGATGAAACTGCTGAAACTTTAAAGTCTTTTATTCTTAAGATAGAAAATCAAATTGATCACAAAGTAAAGATAATCAGAAGTGACCAAGGGACTGAGTTTAAGAATCAAGTTCTTGACTTATTCTGTAACTCAAAAGGGATTGCCAGACAATATAGGTCTCCTAGAACTCCTTAACATAATGGTGTTGCTGAGAGGAGGAACATGACACTTATTGAGGCTGCAAGAACCATGTTAGCTGATTCAAAGCTGCCTCTAATTTTCTGGGCAGAGGCAGTCAGCACTGAATGCTATGTACAGAACAGGGTTCTCATTGTTAAACCCCATGGAAAGACCCCTTATGAATTATAGAACAATAGGCCACCTTTCATTGGCTTTCTAAGGTCCTTTGGCAGTAGATGCACCATACATAACACAAGAGACAATTTGGCAAAATTTGCTGAAAAGTCAGATGATGCTATCTTTGTTGGATATTCTTCAAGCTCCAAAGCTTATAGAGTATACAACATAAAGAATCAACAATTTGAGGAGTCATCCAATATAGTTGTAAATGAGCACACTCCTTGTGTTAAGAGAAATGGTCCTGACCATATGTTCAACTTAGAATTATTTCCCAACTATTCTAAACAATCTTGTGAGAATGTTTCAGCTGGAACAGGAACTCAAAGTGACTCTGATGATGATCAAATATTTGAGTTGCCCAGACCTATTCCAAATTCTCCTAGAAGGAATGAAGACCAAGCTCCCACCACTGCAAGCCCTGAACGTCTGAATCTCTCAGGAAATAATAGAGCTTCAACAAGTTGTCAACTGAATGAGCATCAAGTCATTTCGGATGATAACTCAATTTCTCAACACCAAGCTGGCAAAGATAGCTATGTGGAGGAACAAGCAACTGTT
Source organism: Flaveria linearis (assembly GCA_024085815.1). Taxonomy (NCBI): domain Eukaryota; kingdom Viridiplantae; phylum Streptophyta; class Magnoliopsida; order Asterales; family Asteraceae; genus Flaveria; species Flaveria linearis. Next base: position 39,984,412 of record CM044011.1, read on the forward strand.
GATGCTATCTTACAACAGAACACTTTTGATGAAGTTACTCATTCATTTAACCAATCTTCATTGAATGAAAGAGAAAATTCAACTGGAACCAATGTTAACAATCCTGATACGAATCATTCAAATCTGGATCTATCTATGCAACTAGATGTTATTCCCAGAATCAAGACTCATAACACTCATCCAGCTGAAAACATCATTGGGGATGTCTCAGAAGGTGTGAGGACCAGAAGACAAGCTCACAATGAGAATGTCTGCCTGTACTCATGCTTTCTCTCTCAAGTGGAACCCAAAAAGGTAGAAGAAGCCCTCTAAGACAACAATTGGGTTGAATCAATGCAATAGGAATTGCTTCAATTCAAAAGGCAAAAGGTGTGGAAGCTGTGCCCACTGCCACCTGGTCAAGTACCCATTGGCACAAAGTGGGTATTCAGGAACAAAAGGGATGATAGAGGTTTGATTATTAAGAATAAAGCTAGACTTGTAGTTCAAGGATACACACAAGAGGAAGGAATAGATTACACTGAAGTTTTTGCACCTGTTGCAAGACTTGAGGCTGTAAGAATATTTCTTGCTTTTGCTGCATCCAAGAACTTCACAGTGTATCAACTTGATGTCAAATGTGCATTTTTGTATGGGAAAATTGACAGAGAAGTCTATGTGTGTCAGCCACCTGGCTTTGAAGACCGACAGCACCCCTACTATGTGCGCAAGCTAGATAAAGCTCTCTATGGGTTGCATCAGGCACCAAGGCTGTGGTATGAGACATTGTCTCAATTTCTTCTAAAGAACTACTACACCAGAGGAACCATAGACAAGACATTGTTCATAAGAAGATCAGGGAAGGACATGTTGCTTGTTCAAGTCTATGTTGATGACATCATATTTGGTTCCTCAAATGACCAAATGTGTAAAGACTTCGAAAGCATCATGAGGAACAAGTTTGAAATGAGTTCCATGGGAAAGATGGATTTCTTTCTGGGAATTCAAGTGAAGCAGATGAAAGAGGGCTTCTTCATAAATCAATCTAAATATGTCAAGGACATTTTAGAAAGATTTAAGATGAAAGACTGCAAGCCGGCTAAGACACCTATACAAAGAAATCACAATCTTTGTCCTGACTCTGAGGGGGAGGATACTAATCAGCATCAGTACAGGGAAATCATTGGATCTCTAATGTATCTCACTACAAGCAGACCTGATATCATGTTTGCTACATGCATATGTGCAAGATATCAAGCTGCTCCTAAGGTGTCTCACCTCATCGCTGTCAAAAGGGATACTTAGATACCCAAAGGAGCTCCCAAACTGGGCCTTTGGTATCCTAAGCACAAAGACTTCTATTGGATCAAAAGAACCAATGAGCCAGATCAGAAAAACCTTTAAGTCCCACAGACATCATAACAACGGAAGAAGACTTCATCAGCTGAAGACAAAGTCTGAAGACAAAGTCTGAAGACAACGTCTGAAGACAAAGACTGAAGACAAAGTCTAAAGACTGAAGACAAAGTCTGAAGACTAAAGCTGAAGACAAAGTCTGAAGACCAAGTATTCAGGGGTTGTCACAATAGCTGAAAAAGTACTCTTCAGTAGTTGTGATGGTTTACTTTTCAGTAGTTGTCTTTATCATTTCAGTAGTTTGTAATCAGTAGTTTGTATTCAGTAGTTCAGTAGTTTGTTTTCAGTAGTTGTAGTATTAGTTAATACTTAAACGTTTATTGTAAGAACATGTCCTCAGCTGTTGTGGACATCTTCAGTAGTTTAGTTATTTTTAGTTGTTTATATAAAACGGTTAGATCACTATCAGGTGACATCTGCTGACGTCACCTTTCCTCTATAAAAGGAAAGTTGACCTAATTTGTAATTACCGAAGCTTATGAATGAATGAAAACATTCTCTTTGGCAGAAAACTTTCTCTCTCTATAACTGTTACTGTTTTATTGAATATTCATCTTGTTCTTGCTTAATTTCGTCTAATTCTTATACTATTCCGCTGCAAACCATAACCTAATTGATCAAACTAGATATGAGATCTTTTCAAATGGTATCAGAGCTGGTTAATCATTATCGATTTAACAATTGATCATTGAAACTGCTCTTTTGATATCTAAGTTTGATCGAATTAGCAAATTTGCAAGAATTGGTTATAGAGTTTGATTTTCTGTTGCTTCCGATGAATTAATTTGAGGTTCTAAGTGCTTAAAACAGAGTTGTTGAGTTTTTGAGCTAGATTTGTTTAAACTACATTGAATTTGTCTGAATCTGTGAAAATGGCTACACCAACAAATGATCCTTATAATACTGGCTCCTCAATAAAGCCTCCGATGCTTGTTAGGAGTGAGTATAACATATGGCAACGACGTATGCTCCATCACCTGTCTATCAATAGTTCAGGATGTTGGAAATCTGGGGTGCATGGACCATACAAGCCTATGGTGAGTCTTCCGGAAACAAATGAGAGAGTTCCGAAGAAACCAGAGCAGTATTCAGATGAGGATCTAAAACTGTTTGAAATTGATGCTAAAGCCTATGGAATTCTGGCCATGGCACTGCCAAATGAAATCTATTCAGGGCTTATGCATCATGAAACTGCACATGACCTCTGGGTTGCTCTGAAGGAACAATTTGGAGGAACTGATAGGTTTTGGCAAACACTAGAGAGATCCTTGCCCAGCAATATGAGACATTCTCTCATAGAAAGGGTGAGTCTCTGACCCAGCAGTTTGAGCGATTTTCCTGTTTGATATCTGAGTTGAAAATGGTTAAACAGGAATATTCAAACAACCAGATAAACAACAGATTCCTCAGATCCCTGCCTGAGAGATGGGACACATACTCTATTGTCCTATGCTCCAGTGCAAATCTGGATACTCTATCTCTCACCCAACTTTATGGGAAACTGTTGACATTTGAAAGAGAGATAGAACAGAAAAGGAAACTGTCTTCATCTGGGAAGCTCACTGATGACTTTGTACCAGAAAACACTGCACTGGTCAGTCAGGAGTCAGAATATGCTGCATCAGAAGGTTCCTATGATGAGCATATAGATTTCTCTTCAGACAGTGGAGAACATGCCTTTGTTGGTGTTGATAGTAATTCAGGTGGTAGTAGTGATAATTGTGCTTTTTGATGGATGATTTGAAAGGAATTCCAGATGATGATCTGGAAGAGATGGATATTTTGAACCAAATGGCAATGATCAATATCAGATCTCAAAAGTTCTATAAAAGGACTGGTCTGAAATTCCTAGGTCTCTCTGGTAAAACCAAGGTTGGTTTTGACAAGAGCAAGTTGAGGTCACAAGTGCCATAGACTTGGACACTTTGCAAGAGAGTGTAGATCATCTGGATCTAACTCATCTGCACCCTTTGTGACCTTCCCAAGCAATAGCTTACAAAACAAAGGGCAACATTCCCCCAGTCTGGTCATCCTTCACAAGCTCGATCATCTCCTGTATATTTTGTCCCTCAAGGTCCTATACCATATCCTTACCCCTGTTTTTACATGTCTCAGTCTAGTCAGGTTCAAGTACCCAAAGCTCAACAACCACCTACCCTACCTGAGCCTCAACTATCTCAATCAAATCAACAATCTTAATCTCAACCATAACAAAGCTTTTTCACCCCTGGAGTTGTTGACTGGAGCAACTTACCAGATGATTTTTCTGGTTATCATGAACAATTGTTTCCTGGCGCTAGTCAACATCGTGGTGAAAACCCTTTTGGAAATCTTGCTCTTATGGCCCTGGAGTCTACTGATGGTTCATGCTTAAATGCTTCAACATCACAGGTACCACAGGTATCTTCAGAGGCTAAGGCCAAGTTGTGTTCTGAGTCATGCATAGCTACCTTTGCCTCAATAAGAGAAGCAAATGTAGCTTTAATCAATAAAAATCTTGAGCTAGAGAAGGTGATTTCCAAAAGAAAATCTGAGTTTGAGTCGGTTTTAAATGAAAAAGATGATGAGATTTATAAATTAAAATGCCAAATCACTGATGAAAAGGCAAAGGTAGAGGTCATCTTAGAGAAGTATAAGGATCTCAAAGAAACACTTGTAGATACCCAGGTAGAGTGTGAACGCTGGGTAACATCATGCAAGGGGTTTGAAATGCTTCTCAACAAACAAACAGCTTCAAATGTGAAGTTTGGGGTTGGTTATAATCACACTGCTCCTCCTACAGATTTTACTCCCAAATTAGAAGTAGAATCTGAAGGAGAAAGCAATTACCAATCCACATCATCATGTGACTCACCCTCTAGTAATGAATCAAAATCAGAGGATGAAGTCAGTATTAGCACCTTAGCATATCAATCAGCTGATGGTCCCAATGCTGATAAACACATGATCAGGAGAAAGCTGATCACTTCAGGTGTTGTCTCACAAAGTACTCAAAGTACTGAAGGACAAGTCACAACACCTGAAGAACAAACCAAACCCACTGAAAACAAAATTGGTTTGACAACTGCTGAAGAGTCTATCAGGAAGTTCAAAAGTACTGATAGAAAACTTCTTAAGAACAAATCTTCAGTAGTTAAGAATCCATCAGTACTTAACATAAGTACTGAGAGGAAGAAAGTACTGAAGAACAAACCTTCAGTAGTTTCATCTTCTTCAGCAGTTGATCAACTGAAGATGAAGAAAAAGCCATGTGAAATATGTGGCTTATTCAATCATCTCACTGATGACTGCTGGTACAGAAAGGGTTCCAAATTCAACAAAGATAAGAACACCAAAAAGAAAATTAATAAGATGAAAGATGAATTTGAAACCAAGTTTGTACCAGAGGCATCTCAACCTGAAAACCCAAAATCCTTAAAGAAATCCACAAAGAAGGAAGGGGTTTATCAGGAAACAGCTGAAAGTGTTCAATGGATTCCTCATGGAATACCAAAACACCAGATTAAGTCTGTGTCTTTCAAAAGTGAGAAAATGGTGAAACACAGGAACCAATCGAAAACAAGAACTGATGTGTCTGATGAACTGAAGGCTTTAGCACACAATCAGACACAACTTGTTATGATGGTTCAACATATTTTGGGGAGAGTCAACCAAATAGATGTACCTGTGATCAAACCACAGAAAAGGAAAACCAAGCCAAAATTAAAGGAATCCTTTTCCCCACCATCTTCACTTCCACAGGCTGTTAATCATGACAAACCAGTTAGTGTAAAATCTGTTGACGAGAACAGACCCAAAATCAAAATGGTTTGGGTCTCAAAAACTAACTAGTTTCTTTTAAGAAATGCAGGGTTCTTCAGCATGCCAAAGAAGCATCTGGTATGTGGACAGTAGAGGATCCATGCATATGACAGGGAGCAGCTCTCTTCTTAATGACTACTCTCAAGGAAAGAAGGGATTTGTTTCATTTGGTAATGATGCTAAAGGTTACATCATCGGCAAAGGCTTTGTTTCAAATGGTGAAATAAGGTTTGATGATGTCAACCATGTGGAGAATCTCAAGTACAATCTCTTGAGTGTCAGTCAAATGTGTGATAAAGGTCATGTTGCTATTTTCACCAGCCAGAACTGTAGGATTCTGTCATCCAAAGTTCTGAGTTTGATTGACAAGGTATTGGATGAACATACTCTTTTGAAGGCCAACAGGACAGGAAGAGTATATGCCTTAGATTTATCAAAGAAAATGATCTAAAAGGCCATCCTTGCCTGTTCTCCAAGGCCTCTCATCAGGAATCTAAACTATGGCATAGAAGGCTTGGTCATGTGAATCTTAAAAACATGAACCAGCTGATCCTTCATGGTTTAGTGAGAGGTTTACCAGTGAAGGAGTTTAAATGTGACGGCAACTGCTCTGCTTGTTTAAAAGGGAAACAACACAAAGTATCATTTCCTCTAATAGAAGAGCCAAAGTCCACTGGCTACTTGCAATTACTGCATATGGATCTTTTTGGTCCAGTAAGAGTGATGAGCATGGCAAAGAAGAAATACTGTCTGGTAATTATGGATGATTACTCCAGATTTGTATGGACTTTCTTCTTGCATTCAAAAGATGAAGCTGCAAAAGCTATAATATACTTTCTGTTGTATGTGGAAAAACAATACTCCCTTCCAGTCAAGAATGTGAGGAGTGATAATGGCACAGAATTTAGAAACCACACACTTGATGAATTCTACTTGTCTAAGGGAATCAAGAGGCAGTATAGCATTCCAAGAACTCCTGAATAAAATAGAGTGGTGGAAAGAAAGAACAAGACACTTATTGAAGCAGCCAGGTCAATGTTGGCTAATTCTGGTTTGCCACTGACCTTTTGGGCAGAAGCTGTCAACACAGCTTGCTATGTGCAAAATAGAGTCTTAGTAAATCAGAGGCTGATGAAGACTCCTTATGAAGTGTTACATCATTTGGCTCCTCTGATTTCATTTTTTAGAGCATTTGGGTGTCCCTCTTACATTCTCAACACAAAGAATCCACTTCAGAGGTTTGAATCAAAGGTTGATGCAGGGTACTTTATGGGGTACTCATCAACTTGCAAGGCATACAGAGTTTTTAACTACAAAACAAAGATAATTGAAGAGACCTTGCATGTGAAGTTTAATGAATCTCCAAAGGACAAAATCCCACAAAACCCTGTGGAGCTATTTGATTTGGACATACTGCAATATGTTTATTATCCCTCTCCAGCTGTTGCAGTTCCTTAAAATCCATCACCTCCTGCAAACAGTTCTTCATCTGGTGGTGCTGGTGATGATGATGATGCCAGTACTCATCTTTTCAAGTTTAGTGCCCAACTGCCTGAGTCATCTAAACCTGATGTTCCAGTAGCTTTAGCAGCTCCATCCACAACAAATGCTGATGAGATCTCTGAATCATCTACTTCGTTTGAATTGCCATCTCCTTCATGGTTTCAAGAACCTGAATCAACATCTGTTGCTGTTGAATCTCCTGCAAACACTTGCACAGATCTTATTGTCTATCAAGAGCTGAAGAATCACCCAACGTCTTAAATCATTGGTGATATCAATACTGGAGTTTCAACCAGAAGTCAATTGTCCAATTTCTACTTCTATGCTCTCTTCATCAGTCAGCAAGAGCCAAAGAACTATCATGTTGCATTAAGAGATAATGGATGGGTTGAAGCCATGCAACTTGAGCTTCTTCAGTTTAAAAAGCAGCAAGTGTGGGAACTGGTTCCTCTACTCCAAGGTAAGTGTGCAATAGGCACTAAATGGGTGTTTAGGAATAAAACTAATGAAAAAGGTCAAATTGTCAAGAACAAGGCCAGACTGGTTGTACAGGGGTTTTCACAAGAAGAAGGTATTGATTATGATGAAACCTTTGCCCCTGTAGCCAGACTGGAGGCAATCAGATTGTTCTTAGCTTATGCTGCTTTCCATAATCTCAAAGTTTTTCAAATGGATGTCAAAAGTGCATTTTTATATGGTAAAATAAAAGAAGAGGTTTATGTGTGTCAACCACCAGGTTTTGAGGATAATAAACATCCAGATTGGGTGTATAAGCTTGATAAGGCTATGTATGGGTTAAAACAAGCTCCTAGAGCCTGGTATGAAACACTGTCTAATTTTCTTTTTCAAAATAATTTCACTAGAGGCTCCATAGATAAAACTTTGTTCATTAAGAAAGTAGGACAACATAAGCTACTTGTTCAAATTTATGTAGATGACATCATTTTTGCATCCTCTGATCCACAGTTATGTGATGCATTTACAAAATTGATGCAACAAAAGTTTGAAATGACTGCCATGGGAGAATTACAGTTCTTTCTGGGCTTGCAAATCAAACAAAGAGCTGATGGAACTTTCATTCATCAGTCAAAATATACAAAGGATCTTTTGAAAAAGTTTGATTTACAAAACTGTAAGCCATGTTCTACTCCCATGAGCACCACCACACAACTGGATGCTGATCGGAAAGGTAAATCAGTTGATGAAACCCTTTACAGATGTATGATTGGTTCTGTGATGTACCTTACAGCTTCTAGACCAGACATTATGTTTGCAACTTGTGTCTGTGCTAGATTTCAGCTGCACCTAAATAATCCCATTTGATTGCAGTCAAAAGGATCTTTAGATACTTGCAAGGAACTCAATCTCTAGGACTTTGGTATTCCACTGGGTACTCTTGCAAATTGGTTGCTTTCTCTGATCGTGACTATGCAGGGCGTAAAGTAACCAGAAAATCAACTTCTGGTGGATGCCAATTTCTAGGCAATTGTTTGGTTTCTTGATAGAGTAAGAAACAAACTTCAGTTGCTACATCCACTGCTGAAGCAGAGTACATTGCTACTGCAAGTTGTACATCTCAGGTACTCTGGCTTCAGAATCAATTACTGGATTATGGCATTACAGAGACTAAGACTCCATTACTGATGGACAGTGCTTCAGCTCTTTGTATTGTTAAGAATCTAGTCCAGCATTCTAAGACCAAACACATTGAGATCAGACATCATTTCATCAGAGATTGTTATGAAAAAGGTCTGATTGATCCAAAGTTTGTTCCTAGTGCTGATGAGCTTGCAGATATATTTACTAAGCCTTTGGATAGTGCAACTTTTCAAAATCTTGTGCTAAGGCTTGGTATGCTGCAGCTAGAATGAATTGACTAATATTGATACTCTCAGATCACAAGTCCTAATGAGTATTAGTATACAAAAGTCAAAATAAGTACTGATGAGTTATTTTGTCTTAAAAATTTTTTTAACTACTAAAGTGTTAAAAAGACTGAAGACTAAAATACTTAAAAGTACTGAAGTACATTATTTGTTGAAAAGAACTGATGTAGTTACAACTACTGATGTGGTTGTAATTACTGATGCCTATTTCCAACAGATAAGTATTGAAGAACAAATTTGTCCACAAGTACTGATGTGTAATTTTGAGCATAAGTACTGAAGACAATTTGTTCACAAGTTCTGAAGAATATTTATTTCAAAAGATCTACTGTACAAATGTTTAGAAGAGCTGATGAATAAATATTCAAAAGAACTGATGACCAATGAAACGTCTGAAAATCAGACAAAGTCTAATGAGTAAATGTTGAGGTCAGAATGAAACAACTGAAACCTGTGAATTGACGACAACAACTGGTGAGTAACTTTACTCTTCAGCTGTTCCAAACAACTGCTGTTTCATTTCAGAACAACTAAAGCCAAAACCAAGTCTTCAGTAGTTTCAAATTACTGATGACTAAAACCAAGTCTTCAGTTGTTTACAACATCTGAAGGTTAAAACCATGTCTTCAGTCGTTTCAAACAACTGATGACTAACACCAAAACCTTCAGTTGTTTTCCATCAGCCGTTTCATAATCTATAAATACCAAACCCTAACCTCAGAACTTTTCATTCTAAGAACGTTATTATTCAAATTCTCAGACCTTCCCTCCTGCATTAAAGGCGACCATGCAACTCAAACCCCGCCATAACTTTGTCGCTTACCACACCAAATCGGCCTTCTGGAACAAGTTTGATGATGCCATCGATCTGATGGTTGAATCCCAATACCACACAGCCTTTCTTCTGAACCCAACCATATACGTCGAAACCCTACAACAATTCTGGACAAATGTCACACTCACAACTGGTGAGAACGACGCGAGATCGCTCTCCATTCATTTGTCAATCAGAAGAAGGTGGTTATCACTTCTGATATCATTCGGAAACCCTAAATCTGAATGATGCCGACTTCGTCACCGAATACCCTAAGGGTACCACTGATTTATCCTTTACCAACAATGGGTATGAAGGCAACCTAAGTGCTACCACACTTTTAAAGAAGCACTTCCATGATCCTGAATGCCTAATCTTCCACATGATGAACGTCTGCCTTGCTCCCAAAACCTCCTCATGGGATCAAATGTATTCAAGGTGGCAGCAGGTATTGTATTCTATCTTTGAATGCCAAAATTTAAATTTTTCTGAAATTATCTTTTTAGAATTAAAAGATCTGGCATTGAAACCTGTGGCTAACAGATGGATATTATATCCAAGGTTTCTTATGGCCATTATTGAAAATCAATTAAAATCTAACGGCCTTGTTGGCCTTGGAGTCCCTACTGTGGCAGTTTTGCCTGAAGTATACTCCAGGCACAACTCGAACACACAACTTAAAGAGGCTGCCAAGCTGCTAAAACCCAAGCAGTGGGAACCCACAGCCTCATCCTCCAGATCCAAAGTCCCCTCCAAGCCAAAATCCAAAAGCCTAAAAAGGCTACTCAGGGAGTTGAGTCCACTGAGGATGCCCCTACAGCACCAAGGCAGGAAGAAACTACTGGTAGTAATCCACCAGTAGTTATAAAGACTCCACCAACCATAACCGCTTAGGAATCCTCTCAACAGGATGTTGAAGCAACCATTTCAGGGGATGCCACCTTACTGGAACCTCTCTCATTTGAGAAGGTTGCCATTAAAGAGCACCATTCACCCCAGGTGCAATCTGCTTCACACCTATCTCATATTGCAACCACCCCACAAAGCCCAACTTTTATAATTACCGAAGTGCTGACTCAGTTAAACACTCCACCCCCTCCCCAGAAACCTATTACATCTGGGAAAACCTTAACAGTTGAGGGGGAGGATTCTAGTGTTGCTGATAACCCACGGCACATGGATTACATAGTTCAATCTCCCCGTGTGGAGGAGGAGATTAGAACTTCTGGTGAGGCTGCCACTTCTCCTGCTTTAGCACATAAACAGGCTGAAGTTGGTAACATTTCTAAGACCTCACCAGAGGCAACTGTCGATGAAGGACATAATCCTGAGGCAGGAAGTCCCCAGTACCAAGATCAAGGGGCACATGTGAATACTGATCCACACTCAGCACATGTTCATCCTGATGAAATCAGGAGGTCAGATGATTCAGCAACCACTGATGATGACCTGGCTTTTTCTATGATTTTCTTGCCCACAACACCATTCTTGAGGCTGAGGTAAGCAGACTTCAAGAACTGCTTACCAAAATGTCTCAAGAATCAAGTCCATCTGCCCACATTAACCCACAGATGGCACCATCTTATGAAGGTCTCCCACACACTGAGCCCCTCACAACAAAACAGCCACCAACCTCTGCTTCTGGCACCATTTCTCAGGGACAGAACCCCTCTGAGCAAATGGTTGCTGTTTTTAAATCTTCCCTGCCTCTCATCACTCCCATCATCACTAATATTATCCATCAAGCTCTTAATGAGAGGCTTTCCTCCAACATACAAACCTTAGTTGATGATGCAGTCACAAAAAGACTTTCTAACATTCAAAACCCTGAACCCAATGCAACCAAAAAGGGGGAGTCTAAGTTAGTGAAAGTAAACAAGAGGAAGAGAGTTGAAGAGGAGAATGAGAAAGAAAAGGAGAAGGAGAAAGAAGAGGAGAAGGAGAAAGAAGAGGAGAAGGAGAAAGAAAAGGAGAAGGAGAAAGAAAAGGATTTCCATATCACATACAAGAAGAAGAAGGGTGGTGAAAAGACTTCTGATGAGAAGAAGTTAGATGAAATGATTAAAGAAGCTGATGAGCAACATAGTAGATCCATGGATAAAATCACTGATCAGCTATTTAGACAAGGATTCGACACTGCTAAACTTGATTCTGAGATCAAAAGACTGGAGATACAAGAGCTTGAGAATCGATGGGCTAGTTATAGTGAGAAAGAACAGGAAAGGCTGGAGGCTATGGTGAGGTTCATATCAAAGTATTTGGGGAGATCAATTCTTGAAATGAAATCATGAACCAGGGTTAGTATTTTGGGGATAACCAACAAAATCTATTCGTCTGAAGCATTCACTAAAGGATTAATCATAGAAGCCCTTGATGAAGCTGGTGCTGGGAAGAGGACTGATCTAGCAAAGTGCTCCAAAGCCACACTTGAAACCAAAATGCTAGAGCAGCCTGTACAATCTCCCACACCAGAACAACCAAAATCACAACCCATAAAACCAACTCCTTTACCCAAGAAGCCAACACAAACAACTGCCGATGATGCACCAAAGAGGAAGAGCAGGGTGTTGAGGCTTCAAGAAGAAGAAGAAGAAGACAATGATGAGGAAGATAGGCTGCCCATTTCAGCTGTTATTAAAACAAAAATGCCTGAGGCTAAGAGTCAACCAACAATAATCACTCCTGCCATCCAGATGCAAACTGTGAAAGTAAAGCTTGAAGAAGAGGAACAACATAAACAGCATGATGAGCAGTTGTTGAGATTGGTTGATAAAGAGTTTCCTCAATCTACATCGATACAATCTATGAGGAAACATGCTCAGAGGTTGTATGCTCTCATATTCACATTTCAATATCAGAAAGAGAGAGTTAGGATTTGGCCTGATCCCAGGGTGAGTGATAGAATTCACAAGAAAGACATCCCTAGAAGATACAATGGCCAAGTAAAGAAGATTGTAGATGCAGTGATCATGCTGGCCATTATAGTGTCACCCTGGGAAATCTTAGAAGGCTTCAAGAGAGCTTACAAGTCTAATCTGACCCCACAAACTTTACTGGAAAACAAAATGGTGAAGAAGGGGTTGATCTACAAGAGGCTTGAAGAAGTCAGAAGCAATGAGCTCCAGTTGTTACTAGAAGGTAATCATCCTGATGAATTTGCATACAGAGAAATAACAACTGTGGACCTAAAGAATGGGAAACATGTTAAGTACTTATCTGAGTACTATAGGCCAGAGTTCTTCTTTGAAGGAGAAGCTAAAGAACTCACCAAGGAAGAACAGATTGTCTTCCTTGAGGCCTGTGTTCGAGAGTCTTACAGACTCATTGTAGGGAAGTAGGTTTCATGGATGGGGCAACAACTCTGTGTCCATTTCCCCAAGACAGAGTTCCCATCCATCCCTTGCCAATCAAATCTTCTGAAACCTCTTCCCAGGCCTGTGCTTAATTTGGTCAATTCTGAGCTGATCCAGAAGAAAAAGACTATCTTTTTGCCTAATAAGTGGGACACCAATAAACTTAAAGTTTTGGCTGCATTGGTTCAGGGGGAGTTTGTTGGACCAAAGGAACCAATGAGCCAGATTAGAAAAATCTTTAAGTCCCACAAACATCATAACAACTGAAGAACACTTCATCAGCTGAAGACAAAGTCTGAAGACAAAGTCTGAAAACAAAGTCTGAAGACAAAGACTGAAGACAAAGTCTGAAGACTAAAGCTAAAGACAAAGTCTGAAGACTAAAGCTGAAGACAAAGTCTGAAGACCAAGTATTCAGAGGTTGTCACAACAGCTGAAGAAGTACTCTTCAGTAGTTGTGATGGTTTACTTTTCAGTAGTTGTCTTTATCATTTCAGTAGTTTGTAATCAGTAGTTTGTATTCAGTAGTTCAGTAGTTTGTTTTCAGTAGTTGTAGTATTAGTTAATACTTAAACGTTTATTGTAAGAAGATGTCCTCGGCTGTTGTGGACATCTTCAGTAGTTTAGTTATTTTCATTTGTTTATGTAAAACGGTTAGATGTCACTATCAGGTGACATCTGCTGACGTCACCTTTCCTCTATAAAAGGAAAGTTGACCTAATTTGTAATTACCGAAGCTTATGAATGAATGAGAACATTCTCTTTGGCAAAAAACTTTCTCTCTCTATAGCTGTTACTGTTTTATTGAATATTCATCTTGTTCTTGCTTAAATTTCGTTTAATTCTTGTACTATTTCGCTGCAAACCATAACCTAATTGATCAAACTAGATATGAGATCTTTTCAACTTCAACCTATATGGTTATACTGACAGTGATTATGGTGGTTGTAACATCAACAAGAAATCCACATCAGGAGGATGTCAATTTCTTGGTGGGAGGATCATCTCCTGGCAATGTAAGAACCAATCATGTGTCTCTACATCAACTGCTGAGGCTGAATACATTGCTGCAGCCAGCTGCTGTGCTCAACTACTATGGATTCAAAATCAGATGTTAGACTATGGCTTCAACTTCATAGAGACTCCCATTCACATAGATAACAAGAGTGCTATCTCAATAACTGAAAATCCAGTCAAGCACTCTAAGACAAAACATATCGACTTCAGGTATCATTTCATTAGAGATATTAATGAGAAAAATCTGATCAAATTGGTCAAAGTTGACTCAATTGAACAATATGCTGATTTGTTCACCAAAGCCTTTGATGAACAAAGATTTAAGTATTTAATTATAGCTATTGGAATGATAAACCTTGACTAATTATTTAAAATTGAATGTTAAGTCAAATGTGTCTATTTACAGCTTAAGCCCAGTTACAAAATGTATCTCTTCAAAATTTTTAGTATAAACTCTTCCGAAGAGAAATTTACTCTCGGAAGATAGTTTTACTCTTCTTCCGAAGGTAAATTCCTCTAACCCAGACAAAGAATTATGCTTCGGAAGAAAACTTGATCATGGATCAATCTTCTTCCGAAAGAAACTTTGGTGCTTCTATGAAACCACATTTTACCTTCGGAAGCAAAATAGTCTTTATGATAGATTTTTCTTCAGAAGCAAAATTTGGCTTCGGAAGATTGTCAAGAGAGAGAAAAACCTTAAAGTTCTCTCGGAAGCAGATGTTGTCGGAAGAATGCTTTAAAAATTGTAACGGAAATATTTGGGTCCCACTCTGCAAAAAGTAAGATTTTGTAAAAGATTCTTGGAGTATTTTGAATAAAACATCCTTACCGCCTCTGTCAAATCGAGTCGTATAATGTCATTTCACCTTATCGGTTTGATTTTTTACTCCATATTTAAAGGACTCCAACTCTCTTCTATACCCTCTTTACCAATATCAAAACCCTAAGCATACTGTTTTCACTGTAATCTTCATGCTTGAAACTTTTCCTTCTCACAATTCCAAAACAATGGCTATTAACCCACAACATAACCAAGTTGCTATCCTTGATTCATTATGGATAGTGACTTTGCTCAAATCATCCAATTCCTCACACAATCCATATATCTTCCCGTTCTCACCATAAACCCTACAATCTACTCTAACCATATGTCTGGTTTTTGGACAAATGGCCAAAATGAAGTCATTAACAATGAGAGGGTCATTCGATCGAGAGTCTGTGGACAAGAGATAGTGGTAAGTGAAACCACTATCAGGGAGCATTTGGAGCTTCATGATGCAGGGGCTCCCACTAAATTTCCAAAGCCTGATTTGGAAGACACCTATACACAAATAGGATATGGAGGTGATGTTAGTAAGTCTACAGTCTACAAATTCAACTTCTCCTACAACTGGAAGTACTTACTACACATCATCCTTCATAGTTTGTCCAACAAATCAGGTGGTTGGGATCAAATCCCTATGAACTAGGCTGTTTAGTTCATGGGTTGGTCAGAGGCCTGAGGTTCAATTATTCCACGTTTGTTCTGAATAACCTGAGGGGAAATCTTATCAAAAAAAAGTTCTACATGTACCCCAGGTTCATTCAGCACTTCATCAACTGTGAACTAGACCTGGACAAACTAGAATACAAGGATATTCTAGTAGTACCTCAAATGCGGCCAGGTGTCTTCCGAATGCTGAAGAAGATATCTACCAACTTCACTAGAAGGTTCACTTCTCTGCTTCCAGGTATGCTTGAGCCCATGGCTCATGGTGACATCCCTGTTAAACCAACAGGTGATGAACCCACACCAGCAATCACCACTCCACACCAAAAAGCCTCCCTATCTATTAAACACTTTTATCAAAGACGCCCCAAACGAACCCTTGCTCAATCTACTTGATTGAACAAGTCCCTTCTGTTCAGCCCAAAAAGGCTAGAGTTGAACACTGGGCTCCCACTCAGCCTGAGGTCCAACCTTCCCCTCCAATTGACCTCAATATCAGTGTAGAGTCTCCTCAGTCCCAACCTGATGAGCCCATCACCCAAACCTCAAGCCCTCAGGATGAGTCACAATACTCACCTGAGCAACCAAAAAGGGACAGTCATATCACTGACTATGAGTCATTAGATGTTGACCAAGGTCCCGGGTCATTAGGAATAGCTTCCATATCTTTCACTGACCTTCTAACCCAAACTGATGAGGATTTCATGTTTCATCAAAGCTATGAAGTTGATCTACCACACCTATCTCTAGATCAACAGAGCCAAAGGGAACCTCTGATCTCTGACCCACATCAGCAACCATTAACTAAGGTGAGTCCCACCGGTGTGCATGGGACTCATGTAGGCTTAGCTACCACTACTAAGAGTCTCTCATTGAGCTCTCAGGACACTGGTAACATCATTGAGACTGAGTCTATGGAAACTTTGCCCATTGACATCTCTGAAAGAGACATCCTTGAGCAAAGGTATCCAGGGCGCCAAGAAACCACCACTGGTGATGAAGATGTACATACTAGGTATGTTGTCTCATCTCCCAATGATTCTTCACATGAAGATGAGGGAAGGCTGAAACTCACAATTGAATACCTGCTCTCTAAGGTCTCAAACCTTGAATCCAAGGTTGGGATCCTAGAAAACAGGTCTGCCACTCAGCAACTTGAGATTGATGATCTCAAGGAAAAATTAGCTGAGACACAGATTGAGAAGTCTGTTAGGCATGTACCAATTTAAGTTTCTTTAAGTTCTTCCTCTAGCTCATCTACTTCTCAAGATGATACTACCAAAAAGGGGGAGAATGTACAGAAAAAAGCCCATAAGGAACCTCAAACTTCTAAGGAACCTCAATCTCTGATGACTCTTACAACTTTTTCCTCCCCTTACCTTACACAAAAGCAATCATCCACTGTCTTTCCACAACCACCTCCTTCGATCTTTCAAGTGGATCCAAGGATGCTCATTAGTCTTCACAAATTTTTCACAGAATTCCTAATGAGCTCCTCACTTGAACAACCATCCCCTGATGTTGCCACAACCTACTTTGGAGCAAAAGAGCTTTAAAGGCTCGGTGCATCACCTACCACTCAGGTGGAAGTTAGTCAACCTAAGGTCACTATGGAACCTGAGATTCACTTCAAAGGGGAAATATGGACTGATGGCCCAGCAACTACCTCAGTTAGGACAGATGGTGCTACATCAATTTCTTCCGAAGCAGAAATTTCAGCTGCAGAAGTAATTGTTGAACTATCATCCTTGTCTAATGAACTGATTCTCACAGAGGCCATTCTTGATCTAGCCTCTGAGGTGAACAGTGACGACTTTCTTATAACTCCTATTCTTCCACAAATGCCTCAAGAGCAACCACAAACTTCTCAACCTCATCCTCAGCCCTCTCAACCTCAACCTTCAAGACCAGAATCACCTAAGGAAGCATCTCCTCATGATTACAAAGGTAAGAGGAAGATGACTGATGAGGAGCTTATTGAGGATGAGAGGCTAAACAAGTTGAGAAGAAAAGGTAGACTCCCCACTGCAAAGTTGTTGGCTGCAAGTAGCAAAGCTGCAGCAACATCTCAGGAGTCTATCAATGAAAAGAAAAGAGTGGAGGAAATTGATAGACTCATCAACTTGGGAGTAGCAAATGAAGAAATGCTACTACTCCCACTTGATGAGCTTATCAAACTGGAAGAGGAAACCTTGCTACAAAAAGAAAAGGAGGAAGAAGGAAGAAGCTGAGCTAAGAAGAGGAAGGAGAGGACAGCCTTCCTGTGCTCAAGAGGTTACTCTTAGGAGGAACTGAGTCCTCATGAAAATGAGATGATCCTACTCCTTGTCAACAGAGAGCAGGAACAAATTAGTAAGGAGAGAAAGAGAGCTGCTAGAGAGAAGGTGAAGGAGAGAAAGAAGAAAGAAGAAGAGGCTAAACTTGCAGCCGCCAAGAAGGTAGGAGATAAAGCCTGGATGAAGGATTATCTTAGGGCACATGGCTTTACTGGCAGGCAAGTTGGGCCTATGTCAGAGAAGACCCACAGCGACATGTCAGTGATATCAAAGCTGACATTCGCTTAGGAAAAAGAAGGAAGGAGGTATCTCAAGAGGTACAGAGGACGAAACCCAAACAACTACCCACAATCACCGAAACCACCACTGAGCCTATACCCTTCTCCTTCCCATCAAAGCCGAACCCATCACTAAACCATACACCCCTGAACCCACACCATCCTCACTACCAACATAACCTTTCTCTGCCTCTCAACAACCACCCTCACTACATATACTACAACCCAAAACACAATCCAAAACCCAACTAATACCAAAGTCATCCTCTGAACCATCCAAAACTCCAACCTTAGAGGAAATTGGGGAGATCAAGAGAAGGCTCAACAACTGCTCAAAGATAATCAGCATTTCTTATGAGGAAGGATTCATCACATTGCGATACATTGATGGATCCTCAAACACTCTCACAAGAAATGCCTTCTTAGATCTACCTCGAGAAACCTTACACCAATCACTCAATCTTCTTGCCTTAAGTTCTGATTCATTAAATGAAGAAGAGAAAAGGCTAAGAAGGAAATTGGTGGGCCTGCTGGATACTAGGAATAGGAACAGACTGCCAAACTTGCCCCTCATTCCTAGGAACACAATAGTCCAGTGGAGCTTTGATGAACCTTCTCACAACTTTGTTGTGGAGAGGGAGAATGGAGAGGTAAATAGGTTCAATGCCTCCTCTCTGCTACACTTAAGCAGATTTGATATTGCTGAGTTAGCAGAGAGACCATTCACCAATCCCTCTAACTCCATGATAGTTGATCACATCAGAAGATTCATTGACAGCCTTCGTCTTGCCAAATTGAACAAAAGGCAAGAACTAAAGAGGAGTTAAAAAGTTAAAGAAGAAGGAAGTGTAGTTTTGGTAGCATCAGCCTAGGGGGAGTTTGTTGGAACTGTTAAGGCTGATGCAACCAAAACAACACTTACAAGATATCTGTACAAACTAAGAGAAGTCTTCTGAAGGTAATGCTGCAACTTTCGAAGGAAAATGCTGTAACTTTCGAAGCTTATATGGTAATCTTCCGAAGAGCTTCCGAAGGATGAACTCAGTCTTTCGAGACTTAGAAGATCTCCTTCCGAAGTAAAGCACTTTGAAGAAACAAGACAAAGTCTTCTGAAGACAAAGTCTTCCGAAGACAAAGCCTCGGAAGAAACTATGTCTTCCGAAGTATAAAATGGTTCGGAAGAACTTATTCTTCCAAAGTCATTTTACCTTCGGAAGAAACACATTATGAACTAGTGGACAAAGCATGGTCTGACTGACACTTGCTGCCTACTCTGATCCTCTGCAAGATACCTTCCATGTTCATATGGTTGACCTTACTTTTGTACACTGTTCACCATTCCTTAGTTAGTACAGCTGCCACCTTTAGTTGGTGACCAAAAGGTAAGTCATGGACCTGTCATGACTACCTTATCTTAGATAATACTTTATCTAAGATATCCTGCCTCTAGCAATGTAGTATTTGTCTAGAAGTAAGTCCCAACATGTTTTCTACGTATAACAAGCTGTAGATAGTAGTATATATAGTCGCTCATTGTAACTTAGTATCCATGCTTTCGCATGAGTCTTGTAATACTTAGTTGAGAGATAATATATACAAGTATCTTGAAAGCTCTTGTGTTCTTTTACTTATTATATTACTATCAACTGAGTTATTGATTCTGCATTCATTAAATGAGTGAGATTTAACAAGTTTGTGAGAAACACTGAGTGTTGAGAGAACCACATCGATCCTGTAATATCCTAAAAATTTGGATAGCCAAGCTTGCTGAAAAGGGGAATTAATTTTCTATTCAAACAGGAATTTGAGACTTTTTTTGATCTATTTTAATGATGAAATGCTTAATAATTAGGTAATGGTTCCGGTGTTTAACAACCATTATAATCGCCATAAGAATGCCAATGGATGACCTTCCTGTATTAAAATTGCTCCCACAGTAGCAGATGCATCAATTTCCACTATAAAAGTTTTAGTGAAATCAGGTAAAGATAGTACTAGGGAAGTAGACAATGCTCTTTTCAATTGATCAAAAGCCAGATGTGCTTACGTTTGCCACCTAAATGCATCTTTTTTGAGTAGAATATTAAGGGGTCAGGCAATAGACCCAAAAGATTTCATTAAGCCCCTATAGTAACCTGCTAGGCCTAAGAAACCTTGTAGCGGCTTAACAGTGGTAGTAAGAGCCGGTTATGTGGATAGCTTGCTTGTTCTTGTCCTTTAAAATCGGTTTTAAAGGATAATTATCAACTCATAATAGGCTGATTTTGGTTAATTCAATAAACCCCATGTCTTTCAAAGTTATATCTTCATGCTTATGATTAAACTTTGAAAGATAGGAATGTCAGTTGGTTGATATGTTTGGTTGATTGTTTGTTTGGACAAACAAACCCTAATTTTCAGTTTATGTTGGCTAAAAATTTGGGGTTTGATGGGGTTATTTTCTTTGTTGAATGATGTTTATGATTGTTCATATGATAGTGCATAACCTAGCTTAGACCTTGTGTTTTTTGGTTTGGATTGAATGTATTTATTTGATTATATTCATTCAATGGGGTTGTATATTAATTTGTGCTTTGTTTAAAAATGTATTTTGTCTATTTATTCATTGGGATGTAATAATAGATTAGGAGTAGTTTTCTTTTACTAGAAAATATGTATTAGGATATATATTTGTAAAAGAAGATATTCGGGAAGGAAGCACAAGAGGTAGACATAAAAGAAGGACTTGAAGCATATGGATGCAAGTTCAAGTGGGGGTCTATGAAGACCTCAATTTTGTGTTGTATTCAACCCTTAGGAAAGACCAAATGACCACACTTGTGATGGCAAACAAGTGTGGTCACAATAGTAGCTATGGTTATGTACATTGTGGTTGTTTATATTATGCTTGTTTGATTATGATTTTATGAATGATTGTATAATATTGGATATGATAAACAATCTTAATAAAAATGATCTTAACAAGCTAATTAAAAATGGTTCTAAATCATTAAGTGTTAATAAATGATTATTAAAAGGATTAGTGATTACATAATAAAATAGGTTTTATTAAAAGGACTATAGGGTATCTTGTATTTGAAAGCATGCAAATACAAGTACATAGAGTTTTCTAAACTAGAATTATGAAATCTCTAAACATTTGACAAACAAGTTTAACACCATCCTTTTGCACAACACTTGAGTCATTTGAAAACTCTTAATGGGATAAAGGTCACCTAACTATTTAGAGGGAACTTGTGACTTAAGGTGGGGATACCACATTGGTGGGATAAAGGTCACCTAACCACTTATGTTAGTAAACTCACACGTGTGTGCAAGTAGGGTAACTTGATTTGCAAACCATGTTAAATGGATCACCTACAATATGGTTTCCAAATGATGTTGATGGGATTAATATGCCGACTTTACATATGATGTTTAAAGTCGATCCCATACATCTAGAAATTGCAAATGGTCGCAACCGTCAATCGTTGACCACCTTATTAATTTAAATCATGGGATAAAGGTCACCTAACCACAATCTAAATGTAATGTTGGGTTTTAGATTTTAATATAAAATGACCTTAAAAGGCATTAATTATAAAAATAGCAATATCGAAAATACTAAAATAGATCTTTGTTAAATTTGTAGATGGCCACCATAACAATCATGATAACTCATCCGCATCCACCCAATCATTACGAGCGATCCTCCAAAAGGAACGTCTAAATCATAATAATTTCATTGATTGGTATCGAAACTTGATAATCGTTCTCAAGCAAGAGAGAAGATCACATGTTTTAGACGACCCTATCCCCAATCAGCCTACTGAGGATGATGAGGAGGCCTACAACGATTGGTTGAAGTACACTAAGGACTCCGTCCAAGTCTCTTGTCTCATGCAAGCGAGCATGACTCCGGATCTACAAAAGGAGTATGAACATCACGGAGCTTATGACATGATAACCCAGCTGAAGGAAACGTTCCAACAGCAAGCAAGGGTTGAGCGCTTCGAAACGGTTCGAGCACTCCATGCATGTCGTATGGAAGACAACCAATCTGTTTCATCTTGTTGGACCAAAGAACCAATGAGCCAGATCAGAAAAACCTCTAAGTCCCACAAGACATCACAACAACTGCTGAAAGCATCATCAACTGTTTGACAAAGTCTGAAGACCTCAACAGCTGAAGATCAAAGTACTGAAGAACATCAGCTGAAGACACAAGTACTGAAGACTCAAGTAGTAAAGACTCAGTACTGAAGACCCAAGTACTGAAGACTATCAGCTGAAGACTAAAGTACTTAACATCAACAGCTGAAGTACAAAGACTGAAGACAAAGTACTGAAGAACATCAGCTGAAGACACAAGTACTGAAGACTCAAGTACTAAAGACTCAAGTACTGAAGACCCAAGTACTTAAGACTATCAGCTGAAGACTAAGGTACTGAAGATCAACAGCTGAAGTACAAAGACTGAAGACAAAGACTGAAGACATTAGCTGATGACAACTACTGAAGTCATCAGCTGATGAAACATCTAAAGTTAAAGTCTGAAGACAAGTGCTGAAGCTTCAGAGTTGTCACAACAGCTGAAGAAGTATTCTTCAGTTGTTGTGATGGTTTACCTTTCAGCTTTTTCTTATCAGTAGTTGTATTTTCTATTTCAGTAGTTTGTAAAACAACTAAAGAGTATGTTCTTCAGTCGTTGTAGTTTTCAGTAGTTTCTTTTTAGCTGTTGTAAAAGTTTAACACAGCATTTTGTAAGGAAATGTCAGTTGTTTGACATCTTCAGTAGTTAAGGTAGTTTCAGTAGTTTGTTAAAATAACGGTTTGATGTCACTAACAAGTGACATCAGCTGACGTCATTCTTCCTATAAAAGGAAGATGACCTAATTGTAATCCTTACCGAAGCGTGTGATCTAATAGAAAACATCTTTTTGCAGAATTCCTCTCTTTCTCTATAACCTACTGTAATATTGATATATCTCTTGTGTTCTTAGTATAATTTGCTTAATTCTTGTGCTAAATCCGCTGCCAATACAACCTAATTGATCAAACTAGAGGCTGAGATCCTTACAAATGGTATCAGAGCGGTTAATCGTTGATCGATTTAACGATTGATCATCGAAACTGCTCTTTTGCTATCTACGTTTGATCGAATTAGCAAATTTGCAAGAATCGGTTATAGAGATTGAGTTTCTGCTGCTTCTGGCCATTAAACTTGAGGTTCTCGTGGTTTTGAGCTAGATTTGTTTATTTACCTTGAATTTGCTTGAAGTCTGAGATGGCGACACTAACTAATGATCCTCACAATACTGGCTCCTCAACAAAGCCTCGGATGCTTGTGAGGAGTGAGTATAACATATGGCAACGTCGTATGCTCCATCACTTGTCTATCAACAGTGCTGGTTGTTGGAAGTCAATGGTACATGGACCATACAAGCCTATGGTGAGCGTTCCTGAATCAAATGAGCAGGTTCCAAAGAAACCTGATCAATATTCGGACGAAGATCTAAAGCTATTCGAAATTGATGCTAAAGCCCATGGAATTCTAGCCATGGCACTGCCTAATGAAATCTATTCAGGGCCTATGCATCATGAAACTGCTCATGATCTCTGGGTTGCTCTGAAGGAACAATTCAGAGGAACTGATGAGGTCTTAGCAAACACTAGGGAAATCATTGCCTAACAATATGAGAGATTCTCTCATAGGAAGGGTGAGACTCCGACTCAACAGTTTGAGCGATTCTCTTGTTTGATCTCTGAATTGAAAATGGTTAAACAAGAGTATTCAAACAGCCAGATGAACAACCGATTCCTCAGATCACTGCCTGAGAGATGGGACACATACACTATTGTCCTACGCTCTAGTGCAAATCTGAGTACTCTATCTCTCACCCAACTTCATGGGAAACTGCTTACATTTGAAAGAGAGATAGAACAGAAAAGGAAGTTGTCGTCATCTGGTAAGCTCACTGATGACTTTGTATCAGGCAATACTGCACTGATAGGTCAGGAGTCAGAATATGCTGCATCAGAGAGTGCCTATGATGAGCATATTGATTTCTCTACCAATTCTGAACATGCTTTTGTTGGTGTTGATGGTAGTTCAGGAGGTAGCAGTGATAACCTGTGCTTTCTGATGGAGGACTTGAAGGGCATTCCAGATGATGATCTGGAAGAGATGGATATTTGAGTCAAATGCAATGATAAATATCAGATCTCAAAAGTTCTACAAGAGAACTGGCAGGAAATTTCCTGGTCTCTCTGGCAAAACCAAAGTTGGTTTTGACAAGAGCAAGTTGAGGTGTCATAAGTGCCATAGGCTTGGACACTTTGCTAGAGAGTGTAGATCATCTGGATCTAACTCCTCTGCACCCTTTGTGACTTTTCCAAGCAATAGCTCACAGCACAAAGGGCAACATACCACCAGTTCTGGTCATCCATCACCAGCTCAGGCATCACCTGCATACTTTGTGCCTCGGGGTCATATGCCATACCCATACCCCTGCTACTACATGCCTCAGTCAAGTCAAGTTCAAGCACCCACTGCTCAGCAACCACATGCTCTCCCTGAGCCTCAACCTTCTTAATCTCATCATCAAACCCAACCTCAACAACACAGCTTCTTCACCCCAGGAGTTGTTGACTGGAGCAGTTTACCAGATGATTTATATGGTCATGAACAACTGTTTCCTGGTGCTGGTCAACATGGTGGTGATCATCTTTTGGGAACCTTGCTCTCATGGCCCTGGAGTCTACTGATGGGTCATCCTCCAATGCTTCATCACAGGTATCTTCTGAGTCCAAAGCCAAGCTATGTTCTGAATCTTACATAGCTGCATTTGCATATTAGAGAAGCAAATGTAGCTTTAATTGATAAAAATCTTGAGCTAGAGCAAACCCTTTCCAAAAGAAAAGCTGAACTTGAGTCTGTGCTTAACGATAAAAATGATGAGATTTATAAACTTAAATGAAATCAAAGAGATTTATAAACTTAAATGCCAAATCAAAGATGATAGGCTAGGGAAGAGGTACTTCTAGAGAAGTACAGAGACCTCAAGGAAACACTTGCAGCTACCCAGGTAGAGTGTGATCGCTGGGTGCAATCCTGCAAGGGTTTTGAAATGCTTCTGAGTAAGCAATCAGCTTCCAATGTGAAGTTTGGCATTGATTATAATCACACTGCTCCTCCAACAGATTTTACTTCCAGAGCAGAAGTAGAATCTGATGGAGAAAGCAATAACCAATCCTTCTCATCATGTGACCTACTATCTGATACAGCACCATCAGAGGTTGAAGTCAGCATTAATTCCTCACAAAACCAATCAACTGATGCTACAACAGCTAATGGTTCAAATGCTGACTGTCACATGATCAAAAAGTTGATCAACTCAGGTGTTGTCTCTAAAAGTACTGAAAGTACTGGAGAGCAAGTGATAACACCTGAAGTTCAAACCCCAACTACTGCCAGTACTAAGGGAAGAAAACTATAAGTAGAAAGGGTTTGAAAACTACTAAAGAAGATATCAGGAAAGCAAGTACTACAAGGAAGAAAACTGCAAGTACTGATAGCAAATTGCTGAAGAACAAGTCTTCAGTAGTTTCATCTTCTACAGTAGATGATCAACTAAAGATGAAGAAGAAGCCATGTGAAATATGTGGCTTGTTCAATCATCTTACTGATGATTGCTGGTACAAAAAGGGCTCCAAACTCAAACTAAAGGAGAAAATTAAAGAGAAAATGCATGTAATGAGAACTGAGTTTGAGACCAAGTTTGTACCAGCAACATCAAAACCTGAAACCCCTAAGTCCAAGAAGAAATCCAAAAAGAAGGATGGGGTTAATCAGGCAACAGCTGAGGTTGCTCAAAAAAGATGGTGCAACACAGGAATCCATCACAAGCAAGCACTAATGTGTCTGATGAGCTAAAGGCTTTATCACAAAATCAAACACAGCTTGTTATGATGGTTCAACATCTAATGGGAAGAGTCAACCAATTAGATGCTCCTGTGCTGAAACCACAGAAAAGGAAATCCAAGCCAAAGGATTCCTCTTCTACACCATCTCCTTCACCTCAGGCTGTCACACATAACAAACCAGTTAGTGTCACATCTGTTGATGAGAACAGACCCAAAACAAAAAGGTTTGGGTCTCAAAACTAACTAACTTGTTGTGATGAATGCAGGGTTCTTCAACATACCAAACAAGCATCTGGTATGTAGACAGTGGAGGATCCATGCATATGACAGGAAGCAGCTCACTTCTTAATGACTACTCTCAAGGAACGAAGGGGTTTGTTTCCTTTGGCAATGATGCAAAAGGTTACATCATCGGCAAAGGCTTTGTTTCCAATGGGGAAATAAGGTTTGATGATGTTAACCATGTGGAGTATCTCAAGTACAATCTCTTGAGTGTCAGTCAAATGTGTGATAAAGGCCATGTTGCCCTTTTCACCAGCCAGAACTGTCGGATTCTGTCATCCAAAGTTCTGAGTTTGATTGACAAGGTGTTGGATGAATATACTCTCCTGAAGGCCAATAGGACAGGAAGAGTATATGCCTTAGATCTTTAAAGAAAATTAATCTAAAAGGCCATCCTTGCCTATTCTCCAAGGCTTCTCCTCAAGAATCTACTCTATGGCATAGAAGGCTGGGTCATGTGAATCTCAAAAACATGAATCAGCTGATACACCATGGTTTAGTAAGAGGGTTGCCTTTGAAGGAGTTCAAATGTGAAGACAACTGCACTGCTTGTTTCAAGGGAAAACAACGCAAAGTCTCATTCCTTCCAATAGAAGAACCAAAGTCCAATGCCTGCTTGCAACTTTTGCACATGGATCTTTTTGGTCCTGTCAGAGTGATGAGCATGGCAAAGAAGAAATACTGTCTGGTAATTGTGGATGATTACTCCAGATTTGTATGGACTTTCTTCTTGCACTCCAAAGATGAAGCTACAAAAGCTATAATGAACTTTGTGTTATATATGGAGAAGCAGTATTCCCTTCCAGTCAAGTGTGTGAGGAGTGACAATGGCACAGAGTTTAGAAATCACACACTTGATGACTTCTATCTGTCAAAGGGAATCAAAAGGCAGTTCAGCATTCCAAGAACTCCTGAACAAAATGGAGTGGTGGAGAGAAAGAACAGGACCCTCATTGAAGCTGCAAGGTCAATGTTGGCTGACTCAGGATTGCCACTGACCTTTTGGGCTGAAGCTGTCAACACAGCTTGCTATGTGCAGAATAGAGTATTAGTGAATCAGAGGTTGATGAAGACTCCTTATGAAGTACTTCATCATTTGGCCCCTTTGATTTCCTTCTTTAGAGCCTTTGGGTGTCCTTGTTTCATTCTCAACACAAGCAATCCACTCCAGAAGTTTGCATCAAAGGTGGATGCAGGGTATTTTGTTGGTTATTCATCAACTTTGCAAGGCATACAGAGTTTTCAACTGCAGAACAAAGATGGTTGAAGAGACTTTGCATGTGAAGTTTAATGAATCTCCAAAGGACAAGATTCCACAAAACCCTGTGGAGTTATTTGATCTAGACATACTGCAATATGTTCCTTATCAACCTCCAGCTGTTGTTCCTGTCAATAGTTCTCCACCTGGTGGTACTGATGATGATGTAGCCAGTACTCACCTTTTCAGGTTTAGTGACCACCTGCCTGAGTCAACTAAACCTGATGCTCCTGTAGCTTCAGCAGCTCCATCCATAACAAATGCTGATGAGATTTCTGAATCCTCTACTTCATTTGAGTTACCATCTCCTACTTGGTTTCAAGAATCTACATCACCATCTGTTGCTGCTGAAGGTCCTACAAACACTTGCACTGATCTTATTGTCTATCAAGAGCTGAAGAATCACCCAATGTCTCAAATCATTGGTGATATCAATGCTGGAGTTTCAACCAGGAGTCAATTGTCCAATTTTGCTTCTATGCTCTCTTCATCAGTCAGCAAGAGCCAAAGAATTATCATGTTGCACTAAGAGACAATGGATGGGTTGAAGCAATGCAGCTTGAGCTTCTTCATTTTAAAAAACAGCAAGTATGGGAGCTTGTTCCTTTACCCCAAGGTAAGTGTGCAATAGGCACTAAATGGGTGTTTAGGAATAAAATTGATGAAAAGGGTCAAATTGTCAAGAACAAGGCCAGGCTGGTTGTACAGGGGTTTGCACAAGAGGAAGGCATCAATTATGATGAAACTTAGCCCCTGTAGCCAGACTGGAGGCAATTAGATTGTTCTTAGCTTATGCTGCCTTTCACAATCTTTAAGTTTTTCAAATGGATGTCAAAAGTGCCTTTTTATATGGTAAAATAAAAGAAGTTTATGTGTGTCAACCACCAGGCTTTGAGGATAATAAACATCCTGATTGGGTGTATAAGCTTGATAAGGCTCTTTATGGGTTGAAACAAGCTCCTAGAGCCTGGTATGAAACATTATCTAATTTTCTTCTACAGAATAACTTCACTAGAGGCTCCATTGATAAAACTTTATTCATTAAGAATGTGGGATAGCATAAGCTACTTGTTCAAATTTATGTTGATGATATAATTTTTGCATCCTCTGATCCACAGTTGTGTGATGAATTCACTAAGCTAATGAAGCAAAAGTTTGAAATGAGTGCTATGGGAGAATTATAGTTCTTTCTAGGGTTGAAAATCAAACAAAGGGCTGATGGAACCTTCATTCATCAGTCCAAATATACAAAAGAGTTGTTAAATAAGTTTGAATTTACAAAACTATAAGCCCTGTTCTACTCCCATGAGCAGCACCACACAACTGGATGTTGATCAGAAAGGTAAAGCAGTTGATGAAACCCTTTACAGATGTATGATTGGGTCCTTGATGTACCTTACAGCTTCTAGACCAGACATTATGTTGCAACATGTGCCTGTGCTAGATTTCAGGCTGCACCTAAAGAATCCCATTTGATTGCAGTCAAAAGGATCTTTAGATATTTGCAAGGTACCCAATCTCTAGGTCTTTAGTATTCTACTGGGCATTCTTGCAAATTAGTTGCTTTCTCTGATAGAGACTATGCAGGATGCAAAGTCAGCAGAAAATCCACTTCTGGTGGTTGCCAATTCCTAGGCAATTGTTTAGTTTCTTGGCAGAGTAAGAAACAAACATCAATTGCTACATCCACTGCTGAAGCTGAGTACATTGCTGCTGTAAGTTGTACATCCCAGGTACTCTGCCTTCAGAATCAACTCTTGGATTATGGCATTACAGAGACTAAGACTCCATTATTAATGGATAGTGCTTCAGCTCTTTGTATTGTTAAAAATCCAGTCCAGCACTCTAGGACCAAACATATTGAGATCAGACATCATTTTATTAGGGAATGCTATGAAAAAGGTCTGATTGATCCAAAGTTTGTGCCTAGTGCTGATGAGCTTGCAGACATATTTACTAAGCCTTTAAATAGTGCCATTTTCAAAATCTGGTACTAAGGCTTGGTATGCTGCAGCTAGAATAATTTGACTAATACTGATGCTCTCAGCTCACAAGTACTGATAAGCATTAGTATGCAAAAGTCAAAAATAAGTACTGATGAGTAATTTAGTCTTCAGCATTTTTCATAACTACTAAAGACTAAAATGCTTCAAAGTACTGAAGTACATTATTTGTTGAAAACAACTGATGTAGGTACAACTACTGATGTGGTTATACCTACTGATGTATAGTTTTCAAATAAATAAGTACTGAAGAACAAATTTTGTTCACAAGTACTGATGTGTAATCTTATAAGTACTGAAGACAAAATTTGTTCACAAGCTCTGAAGTATAATTTATTTCATCAGGTCTTATGAACATTTGTTCAAAGAGCTGAGGAATAAATATTCACAAGAGCTGAAGGCCAATGAAACATCTGAAAGTCAGCCAAAGAGCTGATGAGTAAGTGTTGAGGTCAGCATGAAACAACTGAATTGACGACAACAGCTGATGAGTAATTTTACTCTTCAGCTGATTTCTTCTGCTGTTTCATACCAAACAACTGAAGGACAAAACCATGTCTTTAGTAGTTTTACAACTATGATGACTAACACCAAGTCCTCAGTTGTTTATAACAACTGAAGCCAAAACCATGTCTTCAGATGTCAGTAGTTTACAACTACTGATGACTAATACCAAGTCTTCAGTTGTTTACAACGTCTGAAGATGAAAAACATGTCTTCAGTAGTTTATAACTACTGATGACTAACAACAAGTCTTCAGTCATTTGCAATATCTGAAGGACAAAACAACGGTCGCAGTAGTTTCAACTACTGATGACTAACACCAAGTCCTCAAATGTTTATAACCTCTGAAGGTTAAAACCATGTCATCAGTCGTTTCAACAACTGATGCCTAACACCAAAACCTTCAGTCGTTTTCTTTCATCCGTTTCAATCCGTACCCTATAAATACCCAACCCTACCTTTAGAGTTTTTCATTCTCTCATAACCTAATATTTCAAAAACTCTGAAACCTCTCTCATACCATTAATGGCGACCATGCAGCTCAAGCCAAGACGCAACTGTGTCGCCTACCTTACCAAATCCCCATTTTGGACCAAGTTTCATAACGCCATAGATCTCATGGTCGATTCTCCTTACCAATCGGCTTTCCTCCTCAATCCCACATATATTCCGATTCCCTTACACAGTTCTGGACGAACATCACCTTACTGGAGAGAACGATGCTGCGGTCTCTCTCCAGTCGTTCGTCAACAACCAGAAGGTGGTTATCAATCCGGCAATCATCTGCCAAACCCTAAAATTGGATGATGCCACCTTCCCAACCGAATATCCAAAAGGCACCACTGATCTTTCATTTGCACACCATGGCTATCAGGGTGACCTTCATGCCTCTACCCTGCTCAAGAAACATTTCCATGATGCCAAACGCCTTATATTCCACATGGTGAATGTTTGCTTAGCCCTAAAGACCTCCTCATGGGACCAAATGTCATCAAGGTGGCAGCAGGTATTATTCTCTATCCTTGAGAAACAAAACTTAAATTTTTCTGAAATAATCTTTTTGGAACTTAAGGATATGGCCACAAAACCTTTTGCTAACCGTTGGATACTATATTCACGGTTCCTAATGGCCATAATAGAGAACCAGCTACATGCTGAGGGACTTGTTGGCCTCGGAGTCCCTGCCATGGCTGTATTGCCTGAGGTATACTCCAGGCACAACACTGACCAAACGTTGAAAAAGGCTGCCAAGCTACGAAAACCCACGCAGCTGGAACCCACAGCCTCCACCTCCAAATCCAAAGTCCCACCAAACCCAAACAAAAGAAACCCAAAAAGGCTACTCAGGGAGATGAGTCCCCTGAGGATGCCCCTGCAACACAAAGGCAGGAGATATCTACTGGCATTAATCCCCCAGTAGATACAAGGACTCAACCAGCTTCAACCGCTCAGGCATCCTCTCAACAGGAGCCTGAAGCAACCACATCAGGGGCACCCACACATCTGGAACCTTTCTCACTTGAGAAGGTTGCCATTGAAGAGCACCACTCTCCCCAGGTGCACACTGCTTCTACCCCATCTCCCATTGCAACGCCCCTCAAAGCCCTACTATTTTATTGCAAAAGTGCTAACTCAGCTCAACACTCCACCCTCTCCCCAGGAACCTATAACAACTGGGCAAACCCCAACCAATGAGAGGGAGGACACAAGTGTTGCTGAGAACCCCCAGCACAGGGATTACCATGTTTGATCTCCCAGTGTGGAAGAGGAGATCCGAACTTCTGGTGAGGCTGCCACCTCCCCTGATTCAGCACATGAACAGGATGAAGCTGGTACTATAGCTAAGTCCTCACCAGAGGCAACTGCCAATGAAGGTTCTAATCATAAGGCAGGAAGTCCCCAGTACCAAGAACAAGGGGCACATGTGATCACTGAGCCACACTCAGCACATGTACATCCTGATTCAATCAGGAGGTCAGGTGATTCAGTTACAACTGATGATGACCTGAGCTTTTTCTATGATGTAGTAGCTCAAAACACTATTCTTGAGGATGAGGTGAGTAGACTCAAAGAGCTACTCGCCAAAATAACTCAAGACCAAAGTCCATCTACCACCATACACCCACAGATGGCACCTTCACCTGAAGGTCTCACAAACACTCAGCCACTCCCATAAACTCAGCCACCTGCCCTTGCTTCTGGCACTAGTTCTCAGGGACAGAACCCCCCTGAGCAATTAGCTGCTATCTTTCAAAATTCCTTGCCTCTCATCACACCCATTATCACAGATATCATGATCAAAACCCTTGATGAGAGGCTTCCCTCTACTATACAGCGTTTGGTGGAAGCTGTTGTGATGAAGAAGCTTTCTGACAGTCAGCCCTTGCAACCAATGCAACCAAAAAGGGGGAGACTTCAGTGAAAGCTAAGAGAAAGAGAGTGGAGGAGGAAGTGAAAGAGAAAGAAGTTGAGGATGAGGTAGTATATGAGAGGGAGTTGGTGGTGGAGACTGAGAAGGTGAAGGAGGTTGAGAAGGGAACTGAATTGGAAAAAGTGACTGAAAGTCAAAAAGACTTTCATGTCACATACAAGAAGAAGAAGGGAGAGAAGAAGAAAGATCTAGCTGTCCTTGTCAAGGAGGCTGATGCTGAACATAGCAGGTCAATGGATAACATCATTGATCAGCTGTTCAGGCAAGGCTTTGATAGTGACACTGCTGAGCTAGATCAAGAGATAAGGAAGTTGGAGGTGAAAGAGATAGAATACCGATGGTCTTGTTATAGCCAAGAGGAAAAAGAGAGACTTGAGGCTATGACAAGATTCATTTCAAAGTATCTAGGGAGATCAGTCCTAGAGATCAGATCATGGCCTAGGGACAGCATCTTGGCAATAGCCACCAAGATCTGTTCGTCTGAGGTATTCACTAAGGGACTGATCATAAAGCCCTTAGTGAAGCCAGTGGTGGGAACAGGACTGAGTTAGCCAAACACACCAAATCTTCTCTCACATCTAAATTGCTAGCTCAGCCTGCCCAATTTCCCACACCAAAACCCAAACCTCCACCCACAAAACCAACCCCTTCACCATCAAAACCCATAGCTGATGATGCGCCCTTGAAGAGGAAGAGAAGGGTGCTGAGGCTAGAAGAAGAAGAAGAAGAGGATGATGAGGAAGAAGATAGGCTGCCTCTCTCTGCAGTTCTATCTTTTCCTAAAGCCAAACCTTTACCCATCACTCCTGCCTCACAGATGGAAGTTGTGAAGGTTAAAATTGAAGAAGAACAGCAGCATAAGCTACATGATGATGAGCTGTTGAAAAGAGTAGATAAAGTTTATGCTGCTTCCTCATCAATCATTAATATGAGGAAACAAGCTCTGAGATTATTCACTTTAAGGCATACATATCAATATCAAAAGGACAAAATGAGAATTTGGCCTGATCCCAGGGTGTCTCACAGGATCATTAAGAAAGAAATTCCACTGAGATACAATGGCCAAGTAAAAAGGATTGTAGATGAAGTGATCTCTTTGGCCATTGTAGTATCACCCTGGGAGATCATTGAAGATTTCAAGAAGGCCTATCAGGCTAACCTGCCACCACAAAAGATGTTGGAGGATAGGGTGGTTAAAAAGGGGGTAGTCTACAAGAGGCTTGAGAATCTTAGGAAAAATGAGCTCCAGTTGTTCATAGAGGGTAATCACCCTGATGAGTTTGCCTATAGGCTATAACAACTGTGGAACTCAAAAATGGTAAATAGGCCAAATTCATCTCAGAGTTCTATGGGCCTGAAGGATTATTTGAGGGTGAGGCAGAGGATCTTACCATGGAGGAACAAGTAATGTTTTTAGAAGCCTACACCAGAGAATCCTACAGGCTCATAG
The DNA here is from genome assembly GCA_024085815.1 of Flaveria linearis. Lineage (NCBI taxonomy): Eukaryota > Viridiplantae > Streptophyta > Magnoliopsida > Asterales > Asteraceae > Flaveria > Flaveria linearis. The sequence continues at coordinate 40,018,060 of CM044011.1, forward strand.
TTGGGAAGTAGGTCTCATGGATGGGACAACAACTCTGTGTCCAGTTCCCCAAAACAGAGTTCCCATCCATACTATGCCAATCAGATCCTTGAGACCTCTTCCCAGACCAGTGCTTATATGGGTCAACTTCTGAGCTGATCCAGAAGGAAATAGACCAATCATTCTGCCACAATAAGTGGGACCAATAATAAGCTTAGAGGTTTTGGCTGCATTGGTTCAGGGGGAGTTTGTTGGACCAAAAGAACCAATGAGCCAGATCAGAAAAACCTCTAAGTCCCACAAGACATCATAACAACTGCTGAAAGCATCATCAGCTGTTTGACAAAGTCTGAAGACCTCAACCGTTGAAGATCAAAGTACTGAAGAACATCAGCTAAAGACACAAGTACTGAAGACTCTAGTACTGAAGACCCAAGTACTGAAGACTATCAGCTGAAGACTAAAGTACTGAAGATCAACAGCTGAAGTACAAGGACTGAAGACAAAGTACTGAAGAACATCAACTGAAGACACAAGTACTGAAGACTCAAGTACTGAAGACTCAAGTACTAAAGACCCAAGTACTTAAGACTATCAGCTGAAGACTAAAGTACTGAAGATCAATAGCTGAAGTACAAAGACTGAAGACAAAGACTGAAGAAATCAGCTGATGACAACTACTGAATTCATCAGCTGATGAAACATCTGAAGTTAAAGGCTGAAGACAAGTGCTGAAGCTTCAGAGTTTGTCACAATAGCTGAAGAAGTATTCTTCAGTTGTTGTGATGGTTTATCTTTTAGCTTTTTCTTATCAGTAGTTGTATTTTTTGTTTCAGTAGTTTGTAAAATGACTGAAGAGTATGTTCTTCAGTCGTTGTAGTTTTCAGTAGTTTCTTTTCAGCTGTTGTAATAAGTTTAACACAGCATTTTGTAAGGAGATATCAGTTGTTTGACATCTTTAGTAGTTAAGGTAGTTTCAGTAGTTTGTTAAAATAACGGTTTGATGTCACTATCAAGTGACATCATCTGACGTCATTCTACCTATAAAAGGAAGATGACCTAATTGTAATCCTTGCCGAAGCCTATTGGATATGGTGCGATCTATGATGGCAAGAAGCTCATTGCCTCTATCATTTTCGGGTTTTGCTTTACTCTCCACGGCCCGTATTCTAAATATGGCCCCAACCAAAAAGGTGGAAAGGACACCTTTCGAGATATGACATGGAAGAGTTCCATCCCTACCATACTTAAGGGTCTGGGGTTGTGAGGCTTACGTTAAGACTCCCACCCCAAACAAATTGGAAGTCCGATCCACCAAGTGTATCTTTATTAGATATTCTAGAGATTCTATGGGATATTATTTCTATGATCCACTGGAACAAAAGGTGTTTGTTACCAGAAAGGGTGAGTTCTTAGAAGCAAAGTTCCTTATGGAAGGAACTAGCAGTAGAACAGTGGATCTTGAGGAGGATCAAGAACCACAACCCGATGCACGTTTGGTTGAAACTAGCACTCAACATGAGGATGTTGAGGATGATCAAGCGGTTGATCAATACACACAAAACGTTCGCAGAAGTGGTAGAACTAGTAATCCACCTGAAAGATACGGATTTTTCATGGATGGATGATATGCGTTAGATTCAGATGAACCAACCACATACCATAATGCAGTGTCCAATTCGGATTGTGACAAATGGCTTGAAGCCATGAACGTTGAGATGCAATCCATGTATGACAATCAAGTTTGGGAACTTGTTATACTACCTCTTAATTCTATGGAAGTTGGAAGTAAGTGGGTTTTCAAGAAGAAAACCGATATGCATGGAAACTTGGATACTTATAAAGCTAGACTTGTAGCAAAGGGTTTCACTCAAACTCAAGGGGTTGACTACGATGAAACCTTCTAACCTGTTGCGATGCTAAAGTCTATAAGGATATTGTTTGCCATAGCTGCTCATTATGATTATGAGATTTGGCAAATGGATGTCAAAACCGCTTTCCTAAATGGATATCTTGAGGAAGATGTCTATATGGTTCAGCCTGAAGGTTTTATCGATCAAAAATCCTAACAAAGTATGCAAGCTAAAGAAATCAATCTATGGATTGAAACCAGCATTGAGAAGTTGGAATCACCGTTTTGATGAAAAAGTAAAGAATTTTGGCTTCGTCAAAAACGCTGATGAGGCTTGTGTGTATAAGAAGGCTAGTGGGAGCACAATAACTTTCCTAGTATTGTATGTTGATGACATACTACTATTTGGAAATGACATTCCAACCTTGGAAGGTGTAAAACCCTGGCTTGGAAGTTGTTTTTCCATTAAGGATCTTGGTGAAGCCGCCTATATTCTGGGAATAAAGATCTATAGGGATAGATCAAGGCGGTTGATTGGTTTGAATCAAAGTGCATACATTGATAAGATCTTGAAAAGGTTCAAGATGGAGAACTCTAAGAAAGGTACCGTACCTATTCAAAGAGGAACAATATTGAGTACGACTCAATGTCCTAGCTCAAAGGATGAGCAAGATAAAATGAAGGCAATCCCATACGCATCTGCTATTGGATCCATCATGTATGCAATGATATGCACTCGACCGGATGTGTCATGCGCCTTAAGCATGACAAGCCATTACCAGCAAAATCCTGGAAACAGTCATTGGATGGCTGTTAAGAACATACTTAAGTACCTAAGGAGGACAAGAGATATGTTCCTGATCTATGGATCTCGTGATGATGAACTCGTTTTAAAGGTTACACGGATGCAAGTTTCCAAACCGATCGTGACGATTCTCGGTCACAATCGGGATATATTTTCATTCTGAATGGAGGAGCGGTCTCTTGGAAGAGCTCCAAATAGGATGTGGTGGCTCTGTCAACTACAGAATCAGAATACGTCGCCGCCTCATTGGCAGCTCAAGAAGCTACATGGTTGAAGAAATTCATTGCCGATCTAGGGGTTGTCCCTTCCATTCAGGACCCCCTAGAGATCATTTGTGATAACAAGGGTGCGATTGCTCAAATCAAGGAACCTCGTGCTCATCAAAAGACTAGGCACATTGAGCGGAGATTCAACTACATACGAGATGAAGTTGAAAAGGGAAAGATGTGTATTCGCAAAGTTCACACGGACCAAAACATTGCGGATCCTCTCACGAAGCTCCTTGAAAAGGCAAAGCATGAAGGTCATACTTGTGCCATGGGACTTCGATATTCTAGTGATTGGATTTGATCTGTAAATTTTGTATTTGGATATGTGGAACTCTTTATTATTTGAATAAAATTATTTAGTTATAATGTTTCAATTAATGTTCCAATTTAGCATGTTTAACCCATAAGTAAATTGTTTACTCTAAATGTTTGTAGTCGTTCATACTTGTGGGAACATGTGTGAGGGTAAGATTATTATGAACATGGATTGTTTGATATTCATAAGGATGAATATAGAGCAATAGGTTTCTACCAAGGTTCATAGATATTTGTGGGATACAAATATTGGACTAACCCGCATCTCAAATTTTACTACATTTATTGATTGATCATAAGTAAATTTGAGTAAAGGCGAATATCATTTGGTATCCTCCGACCTGAGATACATATTGGGTTTTGATATTCACCAAGTATTTGTGAGAAACGTATGTTGTCAAGATGGAATTTGTTCCTTGAGCTAATTCTTTACTGTCCTGAAATAGTGGACAGTATATAAGGGTATGTTCAGGTATGACACGAGGTGTTTGTGAGAAACGTATGTTGTCAAGATGGAATTTGTTCCTTTTATTCATTGAGAGCAAGATGTCTAAGGCCTGATTAAGTTAAATCAACAAGGAATGATCATTCTGTGTCCTTGGATTTAACATGACATTTGTAACAAAAGGATAGATGATTGATTCACCTAAATCATTTCAAGTAGGATACTTGAATGAGATGATGTTATTGAATGGCTATAAGTCATGCGTATTAAGGGTAGTAAACTGTTGTTAGGCGGTATTTACTGCTTGCATCAATCTTCTATGAATCTTGGGCAAGTGGAAGATTGTAGGATTCTATGTGCCCAAGACACGTAGAATATTGATGCGGTTAGTAGGGTTATGATCCAAGTCGGGTTATACCCAATAACAAGCTTAGCAAATGCCAATTAATATTTAATTGATGATATGGTCATGCAATTAAATATTTACACCAATTTAGAAAATGGGTTTTCTAAATAAGTTGCGTATGAGAGGGAACAACTTATTAGAATATTTTGTTCAATAATATTATTTGAAGTGTTATTTAAATAAGTTAGATAACACCAAATAATAATGAGAACTTATAACTTATAAGTTAAATGGTTAATTGTATAACTTATATATAACATGTACATACAATTAAATGGTTAATTGTATGTCTAGTTACAAGATTATTTTATATGTGTGTATGTTTGGTTTAAAGGAGGGAATGCTTTTGAATTGTAAAAATTCGCCCCCCCCCCTTGTTATTCATTGGACCTTTTGCCTTAAAAACATACACACATTAACTAGTCTTGTGAACTTGATTTTCTCATCCACTCTCATTACATGCAAGAACACAAAATAATCTCCTCTCTCTCACAAAAGCTACGGCCAGGGGCAGCAGCATTAGATGGTTTTGGAGTGCTCTTTTGTGTTGTTTTGGTGTTGAATCTTCCTAACAAGAAGGTGCTTTGCAAGGAGGCTTGGGGTATACAAGCTTGAGGGCTCCTTTTCTTGGAGTCTTGGCTGATTTTGGGCATCTCCATCTTCATCAAACATCCACCTCTTGCTCGACTATAAGCTGCATTAAGGTAGATTATGGCAGCCCTTGTGGCTGTCATATTATGTTGTTTTATGTACACATAGCATGTATATTCACATATAATGATCCTTTGATATATGGGTTTGTTTTATACATTAATATGGTCACCTAATGAACATATTTTTCAACTTATAAACAAGTTTATAAAGTTGTAATTCCGCTGCTTTTTTCAAAAAGTTTAAGAGGTTAAACTATGATTTTATGTTCTAACAAACCCATCAGGGGTGGGCCAATTAACAATAGCAGTAATCTTACTCGAATCAGTTGCAACTCCTCAACAATTGTAACACGGCCTCCAAATCCAACAAGTGCTGATCCAAGGAAGCACTATAAACCAATATGTCATTGAAAAACACCATTTCATATATTCGGAGAAGTGCGTTGAAAGTGGCATTCATTAATGCTTCGAAGGTAGTAGGGGTGTTGCTTAGCCCAAAGGGTAATACCAAGAACTCAAAACGTCCCTGATGGGTTCGGAAAACTGTTTTGTAGATATTAGGGGTGTGCATACGAACCTAGTGATACCCGCATCTTAGATCCAACTTAGAAAACACTGAAGAGCCCCCAAATTTATCAAGCAACTCATCAATTAGAAGATTTATGAAACTATTTTTAACTATAGCCTTATTAAGTTTCCTATAATCGACACACATACGCCAAGTCCTATCTTTCTTTTTTAACTAACACCACAGGGGCGGCAAAAGAGCTAGTACTCTCCCTAAAGATGTCCATATCCAATAATTCTTGAGTCACTTTTTCAATGATATCCTTTTGTGTAGCCTGAAATCTATAAGGTTTTTGCACAACAGGATTAGTACCCTCTTTAAGAGTAATTTGATGATCTATTCGGGTAGGGGTAAAGTGGTAGGCACTTGAAACACATCATCATATTGCCTTAATAGCTGAGCCATAACTGTAGATGAGGTTTCTCCAAGATCACTATTACATGCTAATAACCATCATCCGACTGACGATGTATGCTAAACAGCTGAGCTTGCATAATGTCTTTCTCATGACTTAGCAATTCTTGGATTCTTCCAGCTGAACATAAGGTATTCCCTCCAGATCTAGATCCCTCGAGGACATAGGAAGTACCATTGACTCTAAACTTCATGGTAAGCTCCTTAAAATTCCAAGTTATGCCATTTAAGGACCACAACCACTGAATTCCCAGTACCATATCATAGTTGGTGAGAGGAATAAGCAACATATCAGCTTCAAACCAATTTCCCTGCATAACCCATTGTAAGTTTGCAAACATCTTGTTACAAGCCATCAAATTACCATTTACCATCAGCTATTGTAATCTTGAGTGAAGGTATTTCTTTAACATGACAGTTAAGTTTCTTAGCTATGCCTTCATCAATGAAATTATAAGTAGATCCTCTATCGATTAAAATATGCACTTTCTTTATGCCCACAGCTCCAGTTAGCTTCTTGGTTGAATAAGATTATACCCATAATGGCATTAAGGGAGATCAGAGGGTCATGCATCTAGGGATAAAACAATCAACAGTGGTAACCATTTCCTCACACTCCTCATCTTTGAAATTTTCCACAGAGAATAATTGCTTGTTCTTGCAAACATGGCCTGGGGAGTACTTCTCAGTACATCCAAAGCATATCCCTCGAGCCCTTATATCCTCAATTTCCGTAGGAGAAAGCCTTTGGGTAGTAATGGGTTTGGCTTTAATAGGTGGAACCGGTAGTAAGGGTAGATTAGCAGTACTAATGGAAGTTACAACCTTAGAATAATATTCACTGCTTTTAGGCTCAACAAAACAAAGGTGCCAGCCTTATAAGACTTTGACCACGTAGAAGTCTGAGTGGCTTTAAGATTCTCATCTTGCATTCTAGCCAACATATAAGCTTCAGGAAAATTCTTGGGTCTTAATAACCTAAAGGGATTACCTATTTAGGTTTAACAGCCATAAAAATAAGCTAATAGCATATTCATCACATATGGTTACCTTTGTAAAAGCAAGATCAAATTCTTGGCATCAGTCTTGCAATGATCCGCTTTGCCCAATAGCAGCCAAAGCCCCCATTGCATCAGGTCCCATCATAGTTGCAAATCTTGTAGATACGAACCCCTTGTATTCTTGCCAAGGCATTCCCTCAATCGATCCTCCATGAGACTTAACTTATTTAGTTTCAATTTTCTCATCTTATCTTACTTGAATCAACCAACACACAAACCTAAACAAGACTAGGCTAAATATCACCCCCACCCCCAATCTTGTTTTGTTCATTTCTATCTTCATAGGTAATCATCGTCAAGGGTCAAGTTATGATATGAACAAAAGAAGAAACAAAGGAGAAAGAGATTCGATCAACCAAACTATCTTTCTCATTAACCTTCCCGCCTATTAATAGGCTAAGGAACTAACTAACAATCATTAGTTGAAAATACAATGGATTAAGGAATTTACAGAATAGACCCTCAATTATTTATTGTTTACAATTTCTACCCTCTAACAAACATGATAGTAAGAAGTTAGCCTCTCTTTTTGTTCCCACTTCAGACGTTCTACAACGGAACCACATAATGCCTAAGCTTTTGAAACACCGTATACAACTCTTGTCACGCTCCCTTTGAACTTTGTTTTGTTGGAATCAACCATCACTCCTTTGACCAGTCTTGTGACCACCAACAATGTCCCGTCCATAGTTTTCACAATTTCTACCCAACCGGTGAGAAAACAAGTCCGTTTGCATTCCCATTATACTTTGAAAGTAACAACTTACCATATGGATCTCCACCTGGATCAGGTCCCTTGAAATACTCTTCGTAGGCTGTTAATCTCCCAACAACTTCATCGAATTCCATACAATCTAAACCGAAGCACTGATCAATTGATGCTACAATCTGGATGAAGGATCTAGGCATAAGTCCAATAGTTTTCTAACCGGTTGTTTCTATTCTATTGTAGTTTCAAGACGCTTTGCCTTTAACACCATACCGGTTAGTTTTCTAGTGAATGTATCCACAAGATCACCTTTCTACATCCGATGGTTTTCTTTCCCTCAAAGTTTGAAGATATGCCACTCTTACCCAAACCACCCAAGAAATCTTGTCTTCAATGCATCCCAAACCTGCTTGGTATCATTGTAACCCGCCAACTACAACACGATATCTTCAGGTATTGCTTGAAACAAGAAAGTAATTGCCTTTTTTATTTTTTTGGAGTTGGATCTACACAGCCCTGGTTTCAGGTTCAACGGCCTCTGAAAATCCATTTGCATCCATGATTATCCTAACCCTTACAGCACACACCAGATAGTTCGTAGGAGTTAAAACATAACATTAATAATTCATGTAACCCTCCTACGAAACCAGTATAGTTACCGCTTTTGATTGATCTTTTCCACTTATAAACAACAGAGGAATAGCTATTCTTGTTCATAATATTCCTAAAAACTCCCCTAATCGATCTACCCCATGCTATCGACCTCCAACATGACGAGCTCCTAGCTATTTTGTCTTCTTTAGTTGCTAAACGATCGCTTGCAGCACCTGCTGTTATTGTTCTTCTGCACCCAATTCCATTGATTGTTATTTGCCAAAAAGAATAAACACCCACTGCTTTTCTTTCTTGCTGAAACTGATCTTAATTAACCCTTTTGTTGTCGTTTACACGATCGCCAAAGGTGGTTGTTTTCCTCTTTCACATGTGAGTTCGATCAAAATGGACGAGTCAAAGCTTTGATACCAACTGACAGCCCAGGTCTTTAATTTCAGCTGAATATAACTTGAAAATAGGAAGAAAACATAATGTAGGAACGGTTTTTATTGAATATTGAAAAGATATATTTGCTGTATTACAAACCTATTTATATAAAAAAAGCAATATGCAAACTAATAATTTACATATAACAAGTTGAGGAATATGCACATACATTATCTCTAAATGGGTGACAAGTGGACTCTATTGTTTTTTCTTATATTATCCAACTTATTTTAGGTTTTTCAATTATCTTATCTTGCTTGAATCAACCAACACACAAACCTAAACAAGATTAGTCTAACATAGTAAACCCTAAATTTAGACATATGATCACGACCACCCTAAATTTAGACACATGATCACGACCACCCTAAATTTAGACACATGATCATGACCCCTCCTTAATTGGAATATCATTGATCATGTTGCATCTTGAACTACTACAATATCATTTCATTTTTATATTTGGGTATTTCACCCAATGATAAACAACACTAAAACACAAAAAAGTCAATGCATCGGTTCTAGATGAGTGGTGTTTCTAGGCAGGAATTAGGAGAAAAAAGAGGCAGCAATGGTATGCACGGCAGTGTGTACCGAGAAGAAGTAGTTGTAGAGTGTTAACTATTCTAAAAACGACTGGGGAACCCCAATGCACAAGGCTCCCGCATGTGGTGGGTAGGGCTGTTCAAAAAAACTTGCAGCTTGGTCTTTTTTTGGCCTAATGTACACATCTTTACCTTGCATTTTTGCATGAGTTTGTTTCCACGACTCGAACCTATGACCTCTTGGTAGGGTTGTTCAAAAAGCTTGCGGCTCGTAGCTTGCTCGAAAATAGTTTGCTTTAAATTGGCTCGTTTTATAAAATAAACGAGCCAAGCCGGCTCGGCTCAGTTTGTAAACGAGTCGAGCCTAAGCCAAGGTCAGCTCTGCTTGTGGCTCGCTCGTTGTCTTGTTTGTTGGCTCGTTTGAATTATAGGCTAAATTATCAATTATAAAGCATATTTATATCTTATTATTTAAATAAATTATACACATGGTCCATTTGATACTTTTTTAATCACAAAACCTAAGCATAAAAATATATACCATCATCATAGTTTATGAAACACTAATCTCAAATCATTGTTTCAACGAGTTAGAAAAAACCAATATAAAAAATAATTTATTTTGATTTTTCTTATATGAAAATTTGTTAAAAAAATTGCAAAATCATTTTTCTAGAATAAACTGAAGGGATTTAACAAGTTTATCAAAGTTCATATAAGCTTGTTTATATGAAAAACACAGCGGATTATAAGTTTAAAACTTGTTAATAAGTTGATTATTAAACCCATTTGATAATTAAAACCCAAACCATGGATCCATACACGAAATGCATACAATAAAGACAACCATAGGATTTTTAGAAGACAACCTTTCTTGTTGTTAGAAACCGAGATTATTGAGGTGTAGATGATGAAGTTAATGGCTAAATCTTCAAGCAAGAAGACTTCAAGAAGATGATACCCCAAGCTTCCAACAAAACACCCTTGATACTAGGATTTCACAACACCAATTTTCAGCCTTTAAAACACTTTAAAACAGAAAATTCAGCCTTCTTTTCTTGGTTATTTTTCGAGAGCAAGAGAGAAGAGAAGAGAGGATTATGCACTCTTGACTTGAGAGAGATTGAAGTGGTTTGCATGTGTCTTGCTTTTAGGTGAAAAAGGCTTCTATAAAACAATTGGTTGGTCTCTTTTCACCCCCCCCTTGGGCCGAGAACTAGGCTGCCACCAATAGGTGGGCAAGCTTTTGTTTTAACATCCAATTTGTTTTATTAGAACCACAAAATAAAATATGTAACACTTACATTTTATTTTGTACACCCAACTAATTCTACCATGACATTAATTAAAACCCAAGTTAATTAATTTGTAACACCTTACATGCCATGTTATCATTTTATTTTATAAATGTTAATTAACCATTAAATAACAATTATAAAGTAATCTCTCAAAATAAATAAACTCATGTTATTTATTAATTTCTTTAGTACATCTAATTTAGAAAACCATTTTCTAAATGTTTTTGGTGTTGTTATTTATTTAACTGATCAAATCAATAAATAAATATTGCAGGTGTTTGTCTAGCCTGCTATTGGGTATGACCCGACTTGGATCATATCACACTAGCCACATCAATTTAATATGTATCTTGGGCAGATCGAATCTTACAATCTCCCACTTGCACAAGATTCATAGAAGATTGATGCAAGCAGCAAATGACGCCTAGAAACGGTTTGCTACCCCTAATGTATATGACTAAGTGTCATTCAATAATATCATCCCATTCAACTACCTTACTTGAATATGATTTAGGTGAATCAATCATCTATCCTTTTGTTGCAGATGTCATGTTAAATCCCAGAGACACAGAATTGCCATTCTCTGATGATTTAACTTTAACAGGCCTTCGACATTTAACTCTCAACGAATAAGGGGAACAAATTCCATCTTGACTACATACGTCTCTCACAATCACCTTATATCATACCTGAACTCAGCCTTATATACTGCCAATCTTTCAGAACAACAAAGTACTAAGTCAAAGTACAACACTTGGTGAATATCAAGACCCAATATGTATCTCAGATCTGAGGATACAATGATATTCGCGTTTACTCAATATCTCTTATGACTAATCACTAAGATTCCATGTAGAAATAATTGAGAGCGGTCAGTCCAATATCTATATCTCATAGATATCAATGAACCTTGGTAGCAACCTCTTGCTCTATATTCATATCTTGTGAATATCAACCAATCCAAGTTCATTATAGTCTTACATTCATAGTTGTTCCCACAAGTATGATCGACTACGGACGTTTAGAATAACTTACTTATTCATGGATTTAAACATGCTAAAATAGAAGAACAAATGAAAATTATAATCATATAATTAAGATAAATAACATAAGTTCCAATATCCAAATACAAAATTTGATCAAGTACAATCACTAGAATATCGAAGTCCTAAGGCACAAGTATGACTTTCATGCTTTGTCCTATCTAGGAGCTTCGTGAATGGATCCGCAATATATTGATCGGTATGAACTTTGCGAATACATATCTTCCCCTTTTCAACTTCATCCATTATGTAGTTGAATCTCCGTTCAATGTGCCGAGTCTTTTGATGAGCACGAGGTTCCTTGATTTGAGCGATCGCACCCTCGTTGTCACAAAAGATCTCTAGGGGGTCTTGAATGGTAGCAACAACCCCTAGATCAACAATGAACTTCCTAAGCCACGCAGCTTCTTGAGCTGCCAATGAAGCGACGATGTATTCTGATTCTGTGGTAGATAGTGCCACTACATCTTGCTTTGAGCTCTTCCAAGAGACTGCTCCTCCATTCATAATGAAGACATATCCCGACTGTGATCGAGAATCATCTCGATCAGTTTGGAAACTCGCATCCGTGTAACCCTTTACAACGAGCTCCTCTTCACCAGATCCATATATTAAGAACATATCCTTAGTGTTTCTAAAGTATTTCAAAATACTCTTAACAGCCATCCAAAGACTATTACCAGGATTCTGTTGATATCTACTTGTCATGCTTAGGGCACATGACACATCCGGCCTAGTACATATCATTGCATACATGTGGATCCTATAGCAGATGCATATGGGACTCCATTCATTCTTTCTTGTTCAACCTTTGAACTAGGGCATTGAGATGTGCTCAATAAAGTCCCCTTTTGAATAGGTACCAAACCTTTCTTAGAATTCTCCATCTTGAACCTTTTCAAGATCTTTTCAATGTATGCACTTTGGTTTAAACCTATTAACCGCCTTGATCTATCCCTGTAGATCTTTATTCCCAAAATATAGGTGGCTCACCAAGATCCTTAATGGAAAAACAGCTTCCAAGCCAGGTTTTTACACCTTCCAAGGTTGGAATGTCGTTTCCAATTAGTAGAATGTCATCGACATATAATACAAGGAAAGTAATAATGCTCCCACTAGCTTTCTTATATACACAAGCTTCATCAGCGTTCTTGATGAAGCCAAATTTCTTTACTTCATCATCAAAACGGTGATTCCAACTTCTTGACGCTTGTTTCAATTCATAGATTGATTTCTTTAACTTGCATACCTTGTTAGGATGTTTTGGATCGACAAAACCTTCAGGCTGTTTCATATGGACATCTTCCTCAAGATATCCATTAAGGAAAGCAGTCTTGACATCCATTTGCCAAATCTTATAGTCATAATATGCTGCTATGGCAAACAATATCCTGATAGACTTTAGCATTGCCACAGGCGAGAAAGTTTCATCATAATCAACCCCTTGAGTTTGAGTGAAACCTTTCGCTACATGTCTAGCTTTATAAGTATCCAAGTTTCCATGCATATCGGTTTTCTTCTTGAAAACCCACTTACTTCAACCTATCTTGGACTTAAGAGGTGGTGTAACCAATTCCCAAACTTGGTTATCATACATGGATTGCATCTCGACATTCATGGCTTCTTGCCATTTGTCAAAATCAGGTTTTGACATTGCATCATGGTATGTGGTTGGTTCATCCGAATCTACCACATAGCATCCATCCATGAAAAATCCATATCTCTCAGAAGGAACACTAATTCTACTAGATTTGCAAATGTTTTGTGTATCTTGATCATCCATATGATCATTCTCAACATCCTCATGTTGATTGCTAGTATCAACCAATTGTGTATCGTCTTGTGAATCTTGAACCTCTTTAAGTTCCACTCCTCTTCCACTAGTTTCTTCCGAAAGAAACTTAGTTTCCAAGAACTCTGCGTTTCGAGCAATAAACACTTTCTGCTCTGTCGGATCATAGAAATAATATCCAATACAATCTCTAGGATATCCAATGAAGATACACTTTGTGGATCGGGCTTCCAGTTTGTTTTGAGTGTATTGCTTAGGATAAGCATCGCACCCCCAAACTTTTAAATATTTTAATGATGGAACCCTTCCATACCATACTTCGAAAGGTGTCCTTTCCACTTTCTTGGTTGGGGCCATATTTAAAATACGGGCAGCGGAGAGCAACGCGAAACCCCAAAATGATAGAGGTAGTGTACTTCTAGCCATCATAGATCGAACCATATCCAATAGAGTCTGATTCCTCCTTTCAGACACACCATTATGTTGTGGTGTTCCAGGTGGAGTAAGTTGTGAGACAATCCCACAACTTCTAAGATACTCTTGAAATTCACTACTTAGGTATTCACCTCCTCTATCTGTACAAAGAATCTTGACCGTTTTGTTGAGTTGATTTTCTACTTCATTCTTGAAGATTTTGAACATTTCAAAAGATTCATGTTTATGTCTTAACAAGTACACATACCCATAACGACTATAGTCATTGGTAAAGGTAATGAAGTATCTTTCACCATTCCTAGTTGTTGGTTTAAAAGGTCCACATACATCCGAATGTATGATCCCGAATAAATCCTTTGCCTTTTTATTAGTCCCACTAAAAGGGGCCTTTGTCATTTTACCTTGTAAACAAGACTCGCATACATCAAATGAATCATTTTCATTAGTTTTTAAAAGACAATTCTTTTGGATTTTTTGCATACGATTCTTGTTTATGTGACCAAGGCGACAATGCCAAAGATAGGAATCACTCAAATCTTGTTTGAGCCTTTTGGTGGTTGCTTGGTACATTGAGCTATCATATGTGGTGTTATCATGAACCAATTCATATATACCATTACAAGGTATAGCCTTGAAATAAAACATATGATTCAAAGAAACATGAATATCATTGTCAACAAACTTGAAATCATAATCATATTATCTCAAACGGGAAACAGAAATAATGTTCCTAGTCAAACTAGGAGCATATAATACATTCTTTAAAATGACTTCCCAATCACTTGGAAGCTTCAAAATGTAGTCTCCTTGGGCTTCCACGTGAACCTTTGCACCATTGCCCATGAAGAGACTTATTTCCCCTTTTGCATAATGCTCACTTCTTTTGAACCCCTGCAACAAGTTGCAAATATGAGTTCCACATCCGGTATCTAATACCCATGTGTTAGAAGAAATAACATTCAGCTCAATATGTATCATAAAGATTGTACCTAAGGTTTGCCCCGCGTCCTTCTTCGATCTCAACGCTTTGAGATAGACCGGACAATTGTGTTTCCAATGGCCTACCTCACCACACTCAAAACACGGGTCATCTTGAGCAACCTTTTGCTTCTTTTCTCTCGGTTTGGGCGGTTCCACTTTTGCTTTACCCTTACCCTTCCCTTTGACGTGCCCCTTCCCTTTGGCAACACTTGCCCTAGGGTTGGGGAGGTGCCTCTTCCTACTACCACCTTCATTGATTGTAAGGACCGATAGAACCTTTCTACCCATGCCCGCCTCGGCCGTTTTGAGCATTGAATGAAGCTCACCAATGCTCTTGTCCCATCCATTCATGTTATAGTTCATGACAAAGCTATCAAACTTCTTGGACAGAGAGTTGAGGATCAAATCCGTTGCCAACTCATTTGACACGCGACAGTTAAGCCTTTCGAGGCGATCGATGTGGCTCTTCATCTTAAGAACGTAAGATGACACCGATTGGGTTTCGTCCATCCGACATGCATGGAGTGCTCGAACCGTTTCGAAGCGCTCCACCCTTGATTGTTGTTGGAACATTTCCTTTAACTGGGTGATCATGTCATAGGCATTGTGGTTCTCAAAGTCCTTTTGCAAATCAGGAATCATACTCGCTAGCATGAGACATGAGACTTGCATAGAGTCATTGGTGTACTTGACCCACTCGGCAAAGGCCTCAACGTCATTTTCATCGGGTTGATCGGGAATGGGATCGTCTAACACATAGGACTTCTTTTCTTGCTTGAGAACGATTCTCAAGTTTCGGTACCAATCCATGAAGTTCCCATGGTTTAGACGTTCTTTTCAAGGATAGTTCTTTGTGATAGGTTATGGACGGTCGGGATTGCGTTGTTGTTGTTAGCCATCTACAATTTTACAAAGTTCAAATTTTTAGTACTTTTAGTATCAATGTATTTTGATTATTAACACCCTTTTTGTCTCATAGACAATTAATAGTCAAAATTTAAAATCCAACGTTACATTTAAATGTCGGTTATGTGACCTTTATCCCTTTATTTAAATTAACAAGGTAGTCAATATTTGATAATTGTAACCTATTACAATTTCTAGTGTATGGGATCGGTTAAACATCTTATGTTTTGTTTGGCATGTTTATCCCATCAACACCCTTTGTACGTCATGCTTCGGTGATCCTAATGAATGATTTCCAAATTAAGTCGTCCTACTTAGACACACGTGTGGATTTGCTAATATAAGTGGTTAGGTGACCTTTATGCCATAAATATGGCAAACCCACCTCAAACTCATAAGTTCCCTTTAATGTGGTTAGGTGACCTTTATCCCACATTAAGTTCTCAAATGATTCGAGTGTTGTATAATAGGATGGTGTTTGACTTATTTTAAAAGGGATTTGTGTTTTACAAAATTCTAGTTTGGAAAACAATTTTCATACCTTGCATTTGCATGCATTCAAATGCATGGTAGTTTGTTTGAAAACTTATTTCAAAGTTCCTTTTAATAACTCATTTAATTTTGAAATCAATAACCTTTGGTAAAAACAATTTTATTTCCTATTGATTTCTAAGGAACCAATTTTATGCGAGTTGTTGATTTCTTGTTGTTAACTATCCAATTCCACAATAAGATAATATGAACATAAATCAACCATACATGCATAATTAAACAACCACAAGTTCATAACCATAGCCAACGGATTTGGCAACACTTGTTGGCCAAAACAAATGTGCCAAGAGGGTCTATTATAAAGCACAAACATGACACAAGGCATTGAGATGGTGTGCTCCCACTTGATCCCGCATCCTAATGCATCAAGTGTCCATTTTGTGTTGTCATCATTTTGCTTTATTTGGGCTTTCTTTTGGGCTCCAACTTCAGGTCCTAGCTTCCTTGGGCCTCCATGCTTTGGGCTTTGGTTAAAACCAATCTTGGGCTATGAGGCCCATTTGGGCCTAAAATGGCCCAAACCAAAACCCAAGTCTTGTTGAACTTTCTTTTACAAAATATATCCTAATACATTTTTACTAGTAAAAGAAATACAACTAATCTACTTATTATTACAAACCAACATAAATAATAAATAGATTACAAACCCAAATAAAATAAATATTACAACCCAATTTGAATAATCAACTAATATCACAACACAAAATACATCCAAACATACATCCAAACACAAGGTATTGGCTAGGTTATGAACATTAAAATACACATCCAAATATGTAAGCATTTCAAGTTCAAATGGTTCCCTTTTGAAACCTTAAACTTTCGGCCAAGGTTAAACAAACCGAAAGTTTTGGTTTTGTCCAAACAAAACAAACATTCCATCAATATGACTTGGTTTTAAAGATTACTACATGCATGTAAAGTATAATCTTTAAAATAAAACAAAAGGGTAACCATTTCAGCCCTAAAATCTCGGCCATATGGTGTTACACACCACAAAACCCTGAAATTGTATAATCTATACATGTATGCATTTGTATAAGTGGCTCTGATACCATTGAAGGGATTTAACAAGTTTATCAAAGTTCATATAAGCTTGTTTATATGAAAATACGCAGCGGATTATAAGTTTAAAAATTTGTTAATAAGTTGATTATTAAACCCATTTGATAATTAAAACCCAAACCATGGATCCATACACGAAATGCATACAATAAAGACAACCATAGGATGTTTAGAAGACAACCTTTCTTGTTGTTAGAAACCGAGATTATTGAGGTGTAGATGATGAAGTTAATGGCTGAATCTTCAAGCAAGAAGACCTCAAGAAGATGATACCCCAAGCTTCCAACAAAACACCCTTGATACTAGGATTTCACAACACCAATTTTGAGCCTTTAAAACACTTTTAAAACTGAAAATTCAGCCTTCTTTTCTTGGTTATTTTTCGAGAGCAAGAGAGAAGAGAAGAGAGGATTATGCACTCTAGACTTGAGAGAGATTGAAGTGGTTTGCATGTGTCTTGCTTGTAAGTGAAAAAGGCTTCTATAAAACAATTGGTTGGTCTCTCTTCAGCCCCCCTGGGCCGAGAACTAGGCTGCCACCAATGGGTGGGCAAGCTTTTGTTTTAACATCCAATTTGTTTTATTAGAACCACAAAATAAAATATGTAACACTTACATTTTATTTTGTACACCCAACTAATTCTACCATGACATTAATTAAAACCCAAGTTAGTTAATTTGTAACACCTTACATGCCATGTTGTCATTTTATTTTATAAATGTTAATTAACCATTAAATAACAATTATAAAGTAATCTCTCAAAATAAATAAACCCATGTTATTTATTAATTTCTTTAGTGCATCTAATTTAGAAAACCATTTTCTAAATGTTTTTGGTGTTGTTATTTATTTAACTGATCAAATCAATAAATAAATACTGCAGGTGTTTGTCTAGCCTGTTATTGGGTATGACTCGACTTGGATCATATCACACTAGCCACATCAATTTAATATGTATCTTGGGCAGATCGAATCCTACATAAACAATTGACTTGCGAGCCGGCGTGGCTCGGCTCGTATATAAATGAGCCAAGCCCGAGTTCATATTTGGGCTCGTAAAGATAAACGAGCCGGCTCGGCTCGATTTTTCTAACGAGCCGAGCCGAGCCCGATCCTTGACTCGGCTCATTTACAACCCTACCTCCAGGTCACATGTTTACATGGCTCCAAAGTCCACCCCTCATAGACTTAATGCTATAGACAAAGGTTAACGTGCATAGATAATGGGAATATCTAGGCAAGTATATTATACTTGTATATTTGTGTTATTAAACAAAGTTGTTACTGAGTTTCCACCCAACCAACCTTAACAACACCGCCTTCACAAATTAAGATATTTTGTGGCTTCATGTGACGATGAATTATACGGTTTGGAGTGCCAATAGTGCAAGGCCCTCACCTGTATATTTTGAGGTAGCATAGACATATTAGATGTTAATGTCATAACATTTTAATAAAGAAAACTCAGCAACATATGAACTGTTTAAGTAGCTAAGAAGTATGAATCCGTTTTCACTGCCTCAAAAAGCGCAAATTTTAATATGGATGGACACAAGTCAAGCTTTTGAAGCCAATTGCGCAAAGAGAGTTACAGTTACCTTGTATATAAACTTTACATAGTTTATAAATGGTGGCAACAAGAATAAATAAATAGCTAGGTTAGTAAAGTACCAACTGTTTAGCAATTTTCTGCACTTCATCTTCAGAAACGCACCTATCATCTTCAAGAATCTCAAATAAATCACCCTGGATGAAAATGCAGTAAATCCATATGAGGTAAAATCTTAGTGTGTTAAAAAAACTATTTATAATGCCACACTGCTCTTTTGTTTTTACTGGGTAATAAACAGTAATGTAAGTATAAAGGAAAGTAAAGAAGAGTTAAGAAGAAAGCTAGTTACTTGGGCAAATTCAGTAACAACACACAATTCCTGTGAACTTTCAAAGGAGTCTAACATATGAATAACATTTTCATGTTTCAGTTTTCTCAAGATCTGCAAAAGGTATGAATCATATGCGTTACACCCCAACACAAATACTAGATGAACTAAATATATAAGGAATAAAATATACACCTCAATTTCTTGTCTCAGATTTTAAGGTCATTTTCGCTTTTACCGTACTTCAGTATGAATTTCATTGCAACAGTCTATTATAAATAGAGAAAAATATAATCAAATCAAACTAATACAACTACCACATTAATAATAACCAAACAATTAAAAAGAAGGAAGACTATTGAATTACATATACCTGGCCAGTAGATTTTCTTTTTCCCTTGTAAACCTTACCAAAAGACCCTACCCCTACAAGTTCTATCACATGATAATTCGCCACTCCTATCTCTAGATCTTTGAACTTTACCGCGGCCAGTGATTATGAACTGCATTAATTAATCACCGGACCACTCATAAACATCAGTTCATTATAGTTTAGCTAAAAAACTTTGAATATGAATCATAACATGATATGAAACTAGTATGCAACAAATTTTTTATCAAATAAATAACTCGCCTATAAAAGCTAGAGAGCACAATAGGGTATTGTCAAACAGCAATCTGACAAATAAGAGAGAAGTGTTTGAATGGTGGTACTTGAAAACTCTGCCCGCTTTGAGTAAATTACAAATACGCTCTGCAAAACGTTTAAATTGTATCGCCTCACTAGAACAAAGCGAAGGGGCAACAATGGGGTAGAAGAAAAATCATAAAATGGGTATTTTTTTAACCAAGTTGGGGGTGTTAACCTCACAAAGGTAAGGGGCCATCAAGCATACAGAGTGCTATGACATTTTGTATAGTAGATATATGATCCTAGAAACTTCTTATTAGTAAACAAATAAGTAACTTGGCATTGAATTAAGTAAGTGTATAACGGGGAGTGTAATATGAAAACTAATTTCAAACTGGAATTGAGGGGGAACAGCATCAAACCATCATGTACAGACCAAGTATTCGTCAGACTTCAGAAATAAGCTACAACTACAATATAAAATTAAACAAACTTAACCATGAAAACAAGTAATAACAACAATACAAGTGTGTAGAAATAACAATGTACCAAAACAATGATTTCTTTTGTCAAAACAATGATTTCTTTTGTCAAAACAATGATTTCTTTTGTCAAATCAATGGATTAACGTGCTTGAACTTTAGACCATCAAAGATTTATTGGATAATAAGAAAACTCAGTTGAAGGTAACAAGAAAAGCATCTATATATAAGTATGAAATCATAAATCAAGCAGGATCCTAGTGGCAGATATTAGTAGAAGACACTCGATCAAAATATAGGGTTCCTAATCGAGTTCTTGCTTCTCAATTCCCAAAGACAAAGCCTTTTTAAAAACGCATATACACAAACATGCTAAAAGGGAACGTGAACATGCAGCTAATAGAACTACCTACCATTAAGATTGAAAACAATTTAACAAATAAAATAGATGATGATGAACGTGGATGGGGATACAGAAAATCGATAAGGAAAGGAGGAGCTGAGGTGGGTGGGTATGTATGAGTTCCACATGGAGGGTTGATTTAAGTTTAAAGACTCACCTTATGGAACGCAGAAGATGAAGCGATTATCAATTCAGACGAACAAAAAGCACATTATTCAATTTGGGTATTAAAGCGGTTAGGGTTTCAAAACTTGAGCAACAAAATATACAGAAGATTCAGAAAGACGTACCAAGGGAAACCCAGATGTTGAAGTTGAAACTGAATCCGAATGATGATGATGATCAAATACTTATTGCCTAATCGATCGATGGACTTTAAATCATACTCTTTCCCGCCCGTTACCGTTGAACCCCCTTCCATGATCACGCCTAATTAACGTAAATAAAAGAGTAAATTACCATTTACATACATGAGGTTTGATGATTTTGATCATTTGCATCTCTACAGTTTAAAAATCCTCATATACACCCTAACGTTTCATTTTTGTTCCCATTTGAATCCAAAACACTAACACCGTTAACTTATTCTGTTAACTTTTTGTAAAAAGACTAAATTGTCCTTTCTCTCTTTATCTATTTCTCTCTCTATCTCTTAACCCTTAACCCACAACCCCCACCCACTCCACCACCACAACCCCCACCCACTCCACCACCACAACCCCCACCCACTCCACCACCACAACCCCCACCCACACCACCACCACAACCCCCACCCACTCCACCACCACAACCACCGTCACCACTTCCACCACCGTCATCCAGCACCACCGCCATGACGCTAGCTCGCCTACTCCTCCGCACCCTCCGCTGCATATTCAGAAGTCTGTATATAGAAGCCAACATGAATCAAACCATCTCATATCCTCGATTGCTCCAATTGCGCGGACCTATCGTGAAAACAAAAGGAATTCCGCAGTAGATAAATAGCGATCACGGCAACGAAAACGCCGATGACGTCAGCAACAGCGTCCTTGTAGGAAGCACCGGCAGATTTGAAGAAACCGAGTTCGTCGGCGAACTCTTTGGCGGCACCGGCGGTGAGTGAGAGGATGCAACCGACGGAGAAAGGTGCAGCAAATGTCTTAAAGAACTTACTCTGCAATCGAATCGATCAAAACAACAAATTCAATCATTCAAGGGTCTACAACTACAACCATTAACAACCCATATACATTAGAACACAATACAACTTAATATTCTGATAATGGGATCAAGAATTTCATTGAGGCAATAGGTCGAACACCTGGAGGGGGTTGTAAGGTGAAGGTGCATCAGAGCCATAAACATCCCATTGACCAGTGGTGTTGCCCAAATCTTCAAGATCAAAGTATACACTTTTGTCACCGTATTTCGCCACCACAGCTCCAGTTCTACACATCCACGACCACCCATAAAAAAAGCCCCTAAAAGCCCAAAGATTCAATTAAGCATTCATGAAGAGGAATTGAAGTGAAATTGAGGAGAAATTAGGTGTTTTAGTACCTGTACGATGTGGGTTTGATGCTCCGGTGAGATGGGCGGAGGTTGAGCTTGGTTCCGGCGAGGGAGCTGCCGGCGAGGCCGTTAATGGCGGTGGTGGGTGCGAAGGTTGCAAGAGACGTCATTGATCACAAAAAACAGAAGCTTGATAGTTGATAGCGTGCGGTTCAGTTGATTTTGTGATTATTGTGAATCGGATTGATGGATGCAGAGGACGAAGAGAAACCCAATCGTCTCCGGTTTCCATCTCCGGTGAGGGGGGGGGGACTTGTAGTTGTGAATTAAGGGCATTTTTGTCATTTTATAAAAAGTTAACAGAATAAGTTAACGGTGTTAGTGTTTTGGATTCAAATGGGAACAAAAATGAAACGTTAGGGGGTATATGAGGATTTTTAAACTGTAAGGATGCAAATGGTTAAAATCACCAAACCTCAGGTATGCAAATGATAATTTACTCTAAATAAAATTTTAATTCCGCATACCTGTCTGAATAAATTTTGTATTAAATGTTATTTTTTTGGCAATATTCTCATTTTGATTATTGCTTTTATGTTTGTATTAAATGTTATTTTTTTGCCAATATTCCGTTACGTACGTCTCCTTTCAATTGCTCATTGATCGCGACAATCCTTGTCCTTATTTGGTTTGTTTCAATGCCCTGTGGTTCCCTCCCCCATTCACTCTGCTTCCATTCTATTAGTCGCTTGCCTTCAATCAGCAACTGCATGACCATTAAAGTCCCCCATTTTAACCCCTTGCTCGATGCCAATTCATATGTCCCTCGGTGTCACTGTACTCGGACCTCGTAAACTCAGGTAAACCTCTGATTTCGTTCCCTTTGGTTTGATTAATTTAGTGTCGTATAGGTTTGCGTATATATGTGTCTTCAGTGTTTGTATTCTATAGATATATTCCTATGTGCCTTTTCTTATATCTGTTATGTAATTTGTGAATCAGTGAACCACATGCTTCCTTCAATCATATCACTTCGCTTTTGGTCTCTGCTTTTTCAGGTACGAATGCTACAATTTACTTTCCTTTGGATTTTGTTGAATGCTTGACTCCAAGATTTGTTAGTTAGTTCTTGGTGAATGTACCTGATGCCTTCAAATTCCTTCTAATTCAAGAATTTACTTTCTCAAGTATTCCATTCTTTGGCAATAATAGCAACATTATTTACATGATTATGAAAGGTAACAAAATAGCAAGTACTTTACTAATAGTTGATAAATTTTGTAGTGTTATTATAACTGGTGAAACAGGTAGCATCTTGCTCTTCTAAGCAATTAACCTAATATAGTCTTCTCATAAATAACACCTTAACATATATAATTAGCTTTAAGCAATTTGAACCCATATACATATAAATGGCCTTCTTCAGGTTATGCTAAAACTTTAATGTATCAAATAGGCTAACTTACATCATTTAACTAAAATAGAAAAAGGTGCAACAGGTTTTAAATCATCGATGATGTTTTCAATCTCATAAATCATGTCAAAAAAATAAGTATTGTTAAACTAATAATATAAATTCCAATCATATTCAACAAATTAGTTTCTTATAACTTGTAAGGTTTAAAAATGAATAATAAAGAGATTGTAGGTTGACCCAACCACTTAAACCTGTCGCCCACTGCTTATGTCTAAAAGACTTGTAGAAGTGACCATGGAAATTCATGATTATCTCACCTCCCCTCTTGTAAGTATGGTCAAATTATTTACATTAGCTCCCCTATTATTTTCAAAATCAGGAGCTTTCACATACCTACAAATAGAAATTATATAGTTTGTCTTGAATTTTTAATGGAAAATACAAACGAAGGTTAGTAAAAGAGTCAATAAATAAGCAACCTATGGATGGATCTGAAACCTTAAGTCCAGCTTGACGCTTGTTGATGATAAGCATTCCTAGGCGCATTCTAAAAAATGCATGCTATGCATTCCATTAGTTTTTCGTAGTTTTTCTTTAACTAGCTTCGTCTATTGCCAAGTGAACGGGTCAAAACAAGTAACAGATACATCAGCTTTCTGTAGCTTTCTCATTCTGACCGTATTCATGTTAGAAAAAGACTTATCAATTTATTTGTAAACAAAAATTGAGTGTGACGCTTTCTTATATAAACTTAGTAATAGGTGTGCTTCTAATAGATTGTTTGCAATGACGGATTACCCAAACCTCTATGCTTTGCCTGAATTTATCTGAATATATGTATTTTCAAACGATAAAAGTACCCAAACCTCTATGCTTGGTTGAATTTATCAGAATATATGTATTAATCTAAAACTTTGTTGGCTTAATCTTGATGGATCACTAGTTACGGGTCATCTAGGTTATTTAGCAGTTTATTAAGTTTGATTTATTTATGAATTATGTACTAAATCCAGTTTGAACAAATAGTCAAAGTGTATATAACATGACTAGGTATTAGTTTGTTTTAACTTCTCGGTTATTTTGGAGGAATCCACTTGAAATAGCGGGTAGAATCTTTGATTTTCATATTCAAGTGTTAGCCTATTTAAGGCATGTTTTAGTATGAAATAAATAAAATACTTTACGCTTTCTCTTTTCTTCTCTACAATCACATATATCTTTTAATAGTAAAACTTCATATATTAAACAAAAGGAACATAAGAATTTCTTAGTTTCTTTTCTTTTGTACGAGTGTTTTCAAGTGTGAACTTTGAAGGGCCTCATCCAACATTTTGTATCAGAGCCCTAGGCTCATAGCATTGGAGGGTTCGAAGGAAGCAAGTGAAGCCTTGATTTTATGTAATCAAACTGTGAGAAAGAAAGCAAGTAGCAAAGGAATTGATTGGTTAAAGCCAGTCGATTGCTAGTAAGTTGAAGCAAGAGGCAGCAAGGTAAAGCAAAAGGTGCCAATATTAAAGCAAGAGTAGCAACAAATTGAAGTAGAGAAGTGAACGTAGGAACCATCACAGTTCACGAACAAGGTAATGTACCACTTCAATATCCTAAATTAACCAAAACTAACTATACTTTATGGTATTTTGGTTGAGACGGTGTTAAGGGCATATCATTTATGGAAGTCAATGGATCCTGTAACCGGACCAAGTATGGAATTGAAAAAGAACTACACCATGAAAGCCGTTATCTTTCAAACTCTATGAAAAGACATCCTTCTACAAGTTGCAAAACACAAGGATGCGAAAGATGTTTGGGAATCAATTCACGGGTTCGGTATTTAGAAGTCAATCGGGTCCAGAACAAGGTTGCAAACTCTTAGGAGTGAACAAGAGATACTAAAAATGAAGGAAAACGAGACAATCATTGATTTTTCAGGTAAGATTAGTGGCATAGTGTGACAACCGACCTTTAGGTCATAATTCTAACCCTAATCTATCTGCATCATTACCCATCATATTAATATTAATGATAGTATCATTCTAATATTATCAGTAGTATCAGAATCATCAATTGCTATTAGTTCCATTTTTATTATTTTATGTGACTTTTAGTGACCTTTAACTAGTTCAAGCTTTAATTTAAAGAATTATAGTGATCCGGGAAAGTCAATTAGTCACCCTTGCATAGGAATTAATTCATAATTGAAACAATTGACATGTGTATGAACACATGATTCTCGGCTTAATGCATGCATATCCATGCATAATACTTAATCAACTAACTAAAACTTACTGCCTAAAATACTACCTTATACTACACACTACATAATTACATTACAATTAACAATTAATTTAATCAAAATACCCACTACCCTCCAAGAATCTCGGCCGCCCCCCTCTTGGCCAATCCCCTCTCTTCTCCACCACTACACACCACCACACCTCTTCCTCACTATCAATTCATGCAATATTCAAACTCACACACTCCACCTTCATTCCACTCTCCTCTCTCTCAGTTCTCTAGCAGAAAACACTCACCAAAACACCAAAATCCTCTCAACTTACAGCTCACATTCGAAGAACAACAACATCACCACCTACGGCCGAGCATAAACAAGCAAGAAGGTGATATTCCATGGACCTTTGGTGCTTGATTCTTGCAAAACCGAGACTCTCCAGACCTTGTTCGGGATTCTTCAGCTCATTTTGCCCCTCTAAACTCACCAAATCGTGAACAACACCAAGAGTAAGCCACCTTATACCCGATTTGGCTATATCTTGTGTTTTCCTACACTTTTCTTTTAAAAACCTTACCATATCTTGTTCTAACAGAAACATACTTCCACCACCTTGTTATTGAGGAACTTCTAACATCCTTGAATATATCTCACTTGATATGATAGTTATTCTATGGGTAGAACACGATTTACACCTTGAAAACCCTCTTTTGA
Organism: Flaveria linearis; assembly: GCA_024085815.1. NCBI lineage: Eukaryota > Viridiplantae > Streptophyta > Magnoliopsida > Asterales > Asteraceae > Flaveria > Flaveria linearis. The sequence continues at coordinate 40,044,445 of CM044011.1, forward strand.
GTGATTTTGGCATCATTGAATCTTATGTCTTGTAACCCACCAAAACTCACACTTGTAATATGCTTGTTAATGACTCAAGAGACTATTAATAACTTTTTTGAAAGTTACAAAAGGATTTAGGAATGTTTGAACATAAATAATGATGGTTTACACATATGTGAGGTCGATTATGGCATAATCTCCATATTGATAACTTGTTGTGTTGAACGGTTTAACCTCGAGTTAGGACCATGATTTCAGAAGGTTTTGGGTAATATTAAGTGTATAATGTATGGTTAATGGCTGGAAATAAAAGTCATGGTAAAACTAGGCATTTTTGGTTATTTTCGGGACCCGAAACATGGTGAAACAACTTAAAAAATAAGAGATCTTAGACTTTAAACTTTTTTAAGATAATTCCAGTCTCAAAAAGGGTTAAAAAGTGTTTTAGATCTGATTTGTGACTAAATGGTCAAAGTACATTTTAAAATGAGATTTTTAACTAAAAACGGGTCGTAACCGGGTAACGTTTGAGGGTAAATCTTGAAAATAAAAAGGTTAAACCAAGAACCTATAAAAAATAATATTTTAGTAAGTTAAAGATTATAAAATCCAAAATAGTGAAAAATTGGGCAAACAAGCTTTTAAACGGTTAAATTCGGGTAAAAACGCGTTTTAACGGGTTAAACGTAAAAACGAGGCTTTCAACTATAAGAGGCTAAAATTTCATATTCAACAGATTAGAAACTTATAAAAATTTCCTTAAAATGATATTTAAAGGTCTAAGACTCAACATATGGAAATCCATACTTAACCGTTAAAACCCTTTGGTTTTACCATAACCGGGAACGTAAAACATAAGAATATTAGGCCCGGACCTACATTCTGAAAATTTGGTGTACACTTAATTAAAATGAGTTACTTAACTTCAAGAACCTGATTTTGGCCATAAAAGTCAAATAATGCTAGAAAACAAACTTTGGGGCAGAAATTGAAAATTTTGAAACTTGAGGGACTAAATTGTAAAATTCTACCAAACTCCATAACCGACTCATGTGAAGCTACTAATCACTTGAACAACTCTATTTAACTTGTATCATTAACTAATGGTGTAAAAATCCTTAATTACATAAGAAACCATGACTTTCCATAAAAGGAAACTTTTCATACAAACCTTAACGAATCAAAGCCGAATCTGACAACCAACTCCTTGGCACACCTAGTACACCTTATATAAGCTTAGAACCAGTAGCTTACTACTTAATTTTGATGCTATGGTGCTAGGCTTGAGACTTCCCGGCACGCGGAGAATATTAGCTTGAATCTTAAAGTGAGTTCTAGTGATTCCCTTTTTACTACTGTTTTTGGGATGAAGCATGCTATGTTATAACTGAACTATATCTGTGCTTTACTTAATGTCTGCATATGGGATATGTGATTACCTGCTGATACTTATATCACAATCATTAATTCTTGTGTGAACCGCTTGTTTTATATGGATAGATCTATTTGGGGAATCCCCCACACACAGGGGCTTCCGTTTAGGAAGGGTACCCCACTGAGATCCTGAGGAATCGTTTGTGGCATATGACGGGTTTTTATAACAAACTATGGTGAACCATCCGGCAGATATGGTACACTGGTTTGGAGCTCAGTTCTTCCTTCAGGATTAACCGGTAAAATATGATTTTAGAATAGGCTAGCCGGGACTGAGTGCAGGGTTGATTATTATCCCCCACAATATTAAAACTACGATTTCTTTAAAATCAAATGAGGATTTTATTTAATCCTTTGTTTTTAAACTTTAAGCACTTCAATTCACCAACTTTATAGTTGACACAAATTTTCTTTGAGCATGTTTCAGGTAACCCGTAATGGATGTCTAGCTGTTGTAGAAGGCCTCGACTTAGCTTCACGACCCATGGCATTGGCTTATTATGTTTTTAAAACATTTGAAACAATTTACTTTTGATATTGATGAAAACACTTTGTACTGATGAATTGTGTACCTATGATGAGGGCTAGGCCTGTCACTAGCCCGACATACTTTAAACATTTATGCCATATGATGTTCTCTCCTTTTGTGCTCTTATGATGGTTTGTTTCCGCAGCCACATGTTGTTGCTAGTCTGTGCGTCCACCCTACCTGGGCCCGGGTGTGACAGATTGGTATTAGAGCCAAAGTTGTAGAGAAGTTGGGAATACCATAGTAGACCCTAAGCTACAACCCTGACACCTTAGGACTATCCTTGTGGGAAAGTGTTGGGATGATCGGGTTGGGTAAATTGATGATTACACTTGATCAACGTAACCATGAATTTATCGGACGCGTAAATTCCAGCATGGACCTTTAGGTAATGATTGGACCTTCTTTGTTTGAAACTTATGATTTCTGAAATTTCTTTGAATGGTCTAAAGGTTTTCATAAGATAAACCGCTTTGCCTGTTATTATTTGAAGAAGCTAATGATATCTGATACTATTACTCATTGAGACATCTGGTTATGGATACTATGGAATATCTGATACTACTGCCATCACTACTATTACTAGTACTATTATTATGACATGAGCTATGAGAAACAAAATTACTCATGACAATTTTTACAGGATAACCAGACTATGGCTGACAGAGGTAAAGCACCTGCACGCCCTGTTGATGAGACTGCTCCCGTGGGACCCTTAGGAGGACGAAGCCACAGATTGAGTATGTGGCATATTTACGGAGATGTGGACACCCTGGCTGGCTATCCGCGACCTCTAACGACACTGAGCCATCTGAAGACTCATCCCCAAACTCACCACATGTCGTAGCTCCTAACCACTCGCCTATTCCACCTATTAGGAATAGGGGTGCCCGTGTTGTCGCTCGACCTAGGAAGAGTGCTAGACCAGGACTTTCGTTTTCTTTTAGGATGCCTCCTCCCCCACCTCCACACGCAAGGGCCCCGACACCAGCACCTTCTATGCTTGCCCCACCTAGACGTCTGCCTCACGAGAGTACTGGATGCCACCTAGGCATAGTATGTATGACCGCCCTAGTGTACTCGCTGGAGATCAGTTCTCCCAGTCTAGCCGTCGGGCTAGTGACTTCGGTCTGTCAGACCCTACTTTGAGTGAGATACTGAAGACCATCCAGCGTCACGAGTTGACCCTCCAACACGCCACACGAACTTCACAGTCCGCTCAGTTTCAGGCGATGATGGCATCACATGGAGTGCAACGCTTGGAGCAAGAGCAAAAGAAGAAAAGCTCAGGTTGGTTCGGATGGTTGAAGAAGAAGTGGCAGGGGTGATGTAGCTAATATTTGAATACATGACAGTAGGCTACGAGACTATTTGAGAAACTATCTATCTATTTATTTCAGAAACTATTTCTATTTATGGGGGTGATGGCACCTCCCAGTTTGTGAAACAATGACGCTTATTATGTATGGTTGAAACTACGTTTGAACTATTTATGAAAACTATTTGGTGATGATGCTAACTTTTGCAGGGTGAGTTATTTGAAAATGTGCTAATCCTTGTGTTGCGTAATTGATAGTTACTTATAGGTAGTTATCTCCGTATACTTTGAATGAAACGTAAATACGTGATTGTAGTGTATAATAGGAATTATGAGATACAATGGAATACTTGAAACAAAATGTATGAGATGCTAAACAAATTTATCTATGATACTATCAGAATGCCAACTAGGAGATGAACTCGATTCGGAAGACGAGGTGCTACCCGAGGTGGGAACCAACCACCTACTCCACTGGAAGCAAGCATGTGTGTTGAGATTTTATGATTTTTATGTGTTAGTTTATGCCTAGAATAGTTGGATTTAACTTGGACTAGGCTAATATGATGTTGGGATTGGAAATAATATAGAAACACTCAATAGGTTGCCCAACCGCCTAAATAGTACCCCAACCGCCTAAATTTTGCCTTAGAAAGTTTCTAAGTCAGCCCATACACCCAAACAGTGCCCCAACCGTCTAGAATATGCCTTATAAATTCCAAGCGTAAGCCCATGCATCTGAACAGTAGCCCATGCGTCTAAGATTTAAGACAGACGCCTAAGTGTGGACCAAACGTCCAAATAGTGCCCATGCGTCTGGGATGGTCCAAAAGCCTAAGTGATGAAACACCAAAATAGTGCCCATGCGCCTAAACAGGCCTCATGCGCCTGCATAGTGCTCATGCGCCTAGGACACTTAGAATATTTTCTAAAATTTTGAGAAAAACAAAATCATTAGAGTTTGACCCAAGTTTGACTTAGGGTTTCTGATTGCTATTATATTTGCATTATTATAAGTTGTGCCTATGGTCATATTGATTATTATTGTGTGACTTATGTGGTGTGCCTATGATCATAAATGCAAGTATTATTATTAACAAAGTGAAAGAGCAACAATAAAGAGAAGTGAAACTTAATTAAAATGTTAAAAAGTCTTGCAACCATACCAGAGGTGCACGACCATATTGTCCTTAGCTCAACTGTGTTGCGGGTTAACTACCCCAAAGGTTGCACACAGGGCCAATCAATTGAGGTTGGCGGACCTTTGCAGCATACCCTAGGTGACTGGGTCAGGCTTGTGTACAGAGATCATAGCCCATTGAGAGACCAGAGGCCCAGCACCAGTTTCCCCGCGCATATAGTTTAGGGTATTGCTCATTGGTCCACATAGACAGTGAAAGATAAAGTTAAAAGAGTACGAAATGAACAGGGGCATAAAGTAAAGAAAGAAAGCATTACCTTGTTGTATAGTTAATGCGTGCTCACGTACAAGAATAAGAGATGTATTTTTACAAAAAGAGTATCTTCATCTATATACACTACACAAGGTATTTTAATACTTTTAAAACTAGAACTCACTCAGCAACGCTGACTTTTATACATTTTCAGTTGGCAGGTAATTGTTGCTGAGGATGGCACGAGGGTGAAGCTACTCGGCAGGGAAAAGACTGACATCCATTCCTGTGATATGATATTGTTGTTTTGTAATGCAATTAAACAATCTTTTGGAACTTGAACATTATTGTATTGCTTAACAACAGTATCTTTTAATAGTAGAGAATGGCTTTTGCTAACGAAATTCCGCTGTTTATTTTATGAAGAGTATATTAATATGTTTTATGTGCAATGAATGACCAACTGTGAGGTGCCCGGGAACGGGGCCTTACAAGTTGGTATCAGAGCCATAGTTTAAGTGAACTGGGTAAATATTTTCAAAAGAAACCTAAACTTAAACTGAAAATGGGACAGAAATAGGGATGTCAGCCCGAGTAGCTACGTGCCATCCGGTATTTCTTTTCTTAAAGTTAATCAGTATTATGTGTGTGTGCTATTTGACTTATGTGTTCTTAGTAGATTTAGATACTGATGTAGTCAGGATAGGAAATGCTTGGGGTGTGAAAAGTAAAGTAAGTGGCTAATCACAACTGGCCACTGTAATTAGGGACTTACTATACTTAACATAAACTGAGCAATTGCCTTGAATGATTGTGTTAGTGTTTGAATCTTATAGCATTTAGAAAATGGCTGGACAAAATCTTCCAAGGCTTCTAGAGGCAGAGGTCAACCACGTACGACTAGGAGTAGTGCTAAGGCTCCTGAGATAGCTCACGAGAACCCTGAGGTTCATGGCCGGAGTGAGGAGAATAAGAATGCTAGCCTGAATGCCTCAGCTAGGGAGGCGATTGCTAATGAGGTGCACTAGGTCATGTAGACAGTCTTACCGTCTGTAGTGACCAAAGTCATCAGGGCTGTGAGGAATGAGGAGAGGAAGGAGAAGGAAGATAAGAAAGGTTCAATAGGAAAAGGAAGCAAGGAGAAGGAGGAACGACCGGAGCCTAAGACCGTGTTGTCCAATGAAGAGGATGATGATTTAGTAGGGGTGACGACCAAGGGGTGCAGTTATGGGGCACTCTAGAGGTGTAAGCCCCCGACCTTCGATGGCAATGGCAATGTTGCTGCCGCTCACCGCTGGGTAAGGGAGATGGAGGCGGTGTTAGAAATCAGTGAGTGTCATGAAGACCAGAAGGTGAAGTTCACAACTCACTCTTTTATTGACTCAGCATTGTGTGGTGGGACAACATTGTCCAAGCTGAGGGTGCCAGAGCCATCGGGAAGATGCGATGGAAGGAGCTAAAGCAACTAGTGATTGAGGAATTCTGTCCTCACAGGGAGCTCGACGGGATCGAGAGAGAGTTCCTGCAACTTGTGGTGGGAACCATGACCCATCAGCAGTACACCACCAAATTTAACGAAAATGGCAAGGCTGGTGCCGGATCAGGTGACGCTGGTGTCAAGGAAGATCAAGAGGTACATCTAGGGACTGTCGGTGGATATTCGTAGGCATCAGATCGCTGCTCAGCCAGGTACCTTTCGATCGGTGGTGGACTTGGCGGGCAGGTTGTACGATGAACGGGAAGAGGCAGTGGTAGAGGTGAAGAGGACGGGTGGTGGTGATAAGAGCTGGAGCGGGAAGAGCTTTGGACGTGGTGGTTTCGCTCCAAACAACAAGAAGGTGAAGGTGGATGACCGTAGGGTGTCATCAAGCTCAGGGTTGAAGAAGTGTGGCAAATATGGAAGGGAGCATACCGGCGAGTGTAGATTGGGACTAAATGTATGCTTCAAGTGTGGCAAGCCTGGCCACATCACTAGAGACTATAGGTGCTGAAGTGTTATGTCTTTGGCGAGGAGGGCCACGCGACCAAAGACTGCAAGAAGCCGAGGGCGGAGAGCTCTGGGGCGAAGAAGAAGTCGGAGGAAAGAGGACAGAGGGCGAGTGCTAGAGCTTACACCATGACCCGGGAGGAAGCCAGAGTAGATCCCGACGTCGTGTCAGGTATGTTTCTAGTAAATCAAACTTGTGCCTATGTATTATTTGATTCTGGTGCTAGTAGGAGTTTTATTTCTACTCCTTTTTGTGCTAAGTTGTCTGCTAGTAGTAGAAGTATTAGTTAGCCATTCGATGTAGAAACTGCTATTGGTAAGTCCACTAGAATTACTGACGTGATAGAGGACTGTGCCATAGAACTAGAAGGTCATAGGTTTGCTGCTAAGTTACATGTGATGCCCCTAGGTGGATTTGATGTAGTACTAGGCATGGACTGGTTAGCAACCTATGAAGCAAACATCATTTGTCGTAAGAAGATGATTCGACTAGTTGCGCCCGATGGAAGTTGGTGACGATTTATGGAGATCGCGTCACTACGATCCCGAAGGTGATTTCGATGACGGTGGTGGGGAAGTGCATGAGACGTGGATGTAGTGCCTATCTGGCCTACGTAAAGGATGTGGATGCATCGGTACCACAATTACCCGATGTACCTGTGATGTGTGGCTTTCCGGACGTATTCCCGGAAGATTTACCGAAATTGAGTTTCAAATTGATTTGATACCCGGTGCCCAACCCGCTGCCAAAGCACCATATCGATTAGCTCCGACTGAGATGAAGGAACTCACGGAACAATTGCAGGAGTTAATGGATAAGGGATTCATTAGACCGAGTATCTCTTCTTGGGGTGCTCCGGTCTTGTTCATGAAGAAAAAGGATAGTAGTATGCGAATGTGCATCGACTACCGAGAACTGAACAAGTTGACGGTGAAAAATCGGTATCCGTTACTGAGGATTGATGACTTGTTCGATCAGCTCCAAGGTGCCAGTTGGTTTTCGAGAATAGATCTTAGATCTGGCTACCATCAATTGAAGGTGAAGGAGCAGGATATTCCTAAGACAACTTTCGTATGCGTTATGGACACTACAAGTTCCTCGTTATGTCTTTTGGATTAACTAACGCTCCAACTGCCTTTATGGATTTAATGAACCGAGTGTGTCGGCCGATGTTAGATAAATCAGTGATAGTGTTCATTGATGATATCCTGATTTACTCTAAGAGTGAGGAAGAACATACCGGCCACATACGCGAGGTATTGGAGACACTTAGGAGAGAGAAGTTTTATGCTAAATTCTCTAAGTGTGCTTTTTGGTTGCGCGAGGTTCAATTTTTCGGTCATGTCTTTAATGCTGAAGGAATCATGGTGGACCCGGCAAAGGTTGAGGCGGTGATGCAATGGAAGTCTCCAAAGACACCATCCGAGATCCGTAGTTTCTTGGGCTTGGCGGGCTACTATAGAAGGTTCATTCAAGACTTCTCCAAGATAGCCTCACCTTTGACTAAGTTGACTCGCAAGGATGTGAAGTTTGTGTGGGGTCGAGAGCAGGAGCGTGCTTTTGAAGAGTTAAAGACGAGATTAACTCAAGCTCCTGTCTTGACATTACCCGAAGGGAGTGATGACTTAGTGGTGTATTCGGATGCCACTTATTCTGGGCTAGGTTGCGTGTTAATGCAACGTGGAATGGTGATAGCCTACGCATCCCGACAGTTGAAAACTCACAAAGTCAGCTACCCTACACATGATTTGGAGCTAGCGGCTGTGGTTTTCACGTTGAATATTTGGAGGCACTACTTATACAGGACGAAGTGCACCATCTTCACCAACCATAAGAGCTTGAAGTATTTCTTTGAGTAAAGGATCTCAACATGAGGCAAAGGACATGGTTAGAGATCATCAAAGATTATGACTATGAGATCCATTACCATCCGCGCAAGGCCAACGTGGTGGCCGATGCCCTTAGCCAAAAAGAGAGACCCGAGCCGATTCGGGTGAAGGCGTATCAGTTAGTGATGACCTCGAACGTGATGACTCAAGTGAAAGAATTTCATAATAAGGCGTCAAAAGAAGATCGCCTCAACTCTGAACGAATGAGAGGTCTAGTCGCGGAACTGGGAGGGAAAACACCCACGGGGTTAGAACCCGCTTTGGACGAATGTGGATCCCTCGTTATGGAGATCTTCTAGGGAGAATCATGGATGAAGCTCACAAGACTCGATACTCCATTCATCCTGGTGCCACCAAGATGTATCAAGACATGAAGAATGACTACTGGTGGCCGGGTATGAAACATGATGTGGTGGAGTATGTGAGTAAGTGCGTTACTTGCTTGCAAGTGAAGGCAGAGCATCAGAAGCCTTACAGAAAGATCCAACCATTGGATATACCCGAGTGGAAGTGGGAGCATATCACCATGGACTTCATTACGAAGTTACCCCACCACAGCAAGGGGTACGATGTCATCTGGGTGATTGTTGATCGTCTAACCAAGAGTGCTCTTTTCTACCAATCCGCGAGACGTATTCATCCGAGAGACTGGCGGATCTGTTCATCAAGGAGATTGTAGCTCGTCATGGTGTGCCGGTGTCTATAGTGTCGGATCGTGACACCTGATTCACATCGAAGTTTTGGAAGAGATTCCATGATGCAATGGGACGAGGCTACACATTAGCATGGCTTATCATCTGCAGACAGATGGTCAGTCTGAGAGGACGATACAGACGCTCGAGGACATGCTTCGGGCATGTGTAATCGATTTTGGAGGAAGTTGGGATGGCCACTTACCGTTAGCAGAGTTCTCATACAACAACAGTTACCATGCTAGTATTGGCATGCCACCATACGAGATGCTATACGGTAGAAGGTGCAGGACTCTCGTATGTTGGGGAGACATTGGGCAGAAAGAACTGGGAGGTGTCGAGGTGATCGAGACTATGACTGAGAAGTTAGAAAAGATCAAGGCTTTCATGAAAGCGGAAAAAGATAGACAAAAGTAGTATGCCGATAAGAGGCGAAGACCGATAGAATTCAAGGTTGGCGACCGAGTTATGTTGAAGGTCTCACCTTGGAAGGGGATCATCCGATTCAGGAAGCAAGGTAAGCTAAGCCCGAGATACATGGGACCTTTCCAAATCTTCGCGCGAGTAGGAGAGGTGGCCTATCGACTTGAATTGCCAGATGAGTTAAGTGGAATTCATCCCACATTCCATGTATCTCATCTGAGGAAGTGCTTAGCTGATGAAGACATGATTGTACCACTAGAGGATATCGAGGTGGATGAACGGCTCAATTATACGGAGCAACCAGTGGCGATCATCGATCGGAAGGAGAAAAGGTTAAGGTTATAAAGTGGTTCCTCTTATGCATGTACAGTGGAAGCACAGGAAAGGATCCGAGTCTACGTGGGGACTGAAAAGGAAATGAGGCAGCATTACCCTCATCTGTTTGATGAATAACAGGTTTTGGGGACGAAACCTATATAAGGGAGGGTGGACTTATAACACCAGGATATTTTAAGAAGTTGTAAAAAGAAAGTATAAAGAGGCAAATGCCATTTAACCCAAGTTGAGGGGTTAAAAATGTCCAAAGTACAAATATATATATAATGTTGTACAAAAGTAGCATGGCCGCCCATGCCATGCTACTTTTCACCTTTCTGTCGAATCTAGAGAGAGAAAGAGCTGAGAGCTCTCGGATCTTTGAAGAAGAACAAGAAGAAAACCGGATTTAAGGTAAGATTTGTTTTTTTAAGTTGTTCTTGTCTAGAATTAGCCTTGGTTATATGTTTATATGTAAATGTGTTCGGGTTTGTATGTTTTAGACACATCTAGTTGTTCAAATCCTTTGGAAAGTTCAAGACTTGGAGTTGAGACTTGAGAGTAGCAAAGGTGAGTTCTAGACCCCGTAATTTTACATGTTTAGACATTCTTGGGGCTAGAAATGTATGTAAAATCATTTTTATAAAAGCTATATGAACACCGTATGTAACCAAGCATGTGTGTTGAGATTTTATGATTTTTATGTGTTAGTTTATGCCTAGAATAGTAGGATTTAATTTGGACTAGGCTAATATAATGTTGGGATTGGAAATAATATAGAAACACTCATTAGGTTGCCAACCGCCTAAATAGTACCCCAACCCTAAATTTTGCCTTAGAAAGTTTCTAAGTCAGCCCATACGCCCAAACAGTGCCCCAACCGTCTAGAATATACCTTAGAAATTCCAAGTGTAAACCCATGCGTCTGAACAGTAGCTCATGCGTCTAAGATTTAAGACAGGCAAGTGTGGACCAAACGTCTAAATAGTGCCCATGCGTCTGGGATGGTCCAAACGCCTAAGTGATGAAACACCCGAATAGTGCCCATGCACCTAAACAGGCCTCATGCGCCTGCACAGTGCTCATGCGCCTAGGACACTTAGATATTTTCTGAAATTTTGAGAAACAGAATCATTAGAGTTTGACCCAAGTTTGACTTAGGATTTCTGATTGCTATTATATTTGCATCATTATAAGTTGTGCCTATGGTCATAGTGATTATTATTGTGTGACTTATGTGGTGTGCCTATGATCATAAATGCAAGTATTATTATTAGCAAAGTGAAAAAGCAATGATAAAGAGAAGTGGAACTCAATTAAAATGTTAAAAAGTTTTGCAAGCATACCGGAGGTGCACGACCATGTTGTCGTTAGCTCAACTGTGTTGTGGGTTAGCTACCCCAAAGGATGCACACAGGGCCAATCAATTGAGGTTGGCGGACCTTAGCAGCATATCCTAGGTGACTGGGTCAGCCTTAAGTACAGAGATCATAGCCCATTGAGAGACCAGAGGCCCAGCACCAGTTTCCATGCGCATATAGTTTAGGGTATTGCTCATTGGTCCACATAGACAGTGAAAGATAAAGTTAAAAGAGTACGAAATGAACAGAGGCATACAGTAAAGAAAGAAAACATTACCTTGTTATGTAGTTAATGTGTGCTCACGTACAAGAATAATAGATGTATTTTTACAAAAAGAGTATTTTCATCTATACACTACACAAGGTATTTTAATACTTTTAAAACTAGAACTCACTCAGCAACGCTGACTTTTATACATTTTCAGTTGGCAGGTAATTGTTGCTGAGGATGGCACGAGGGTGAAGCTACTCGGCAGGGAAAAGACTGACATCCATTCCTGTGATATGATATTGTTGTTTTGTAATGCAATTAAACAATCTTTTGTAACTTGAATATTATTATATGCTTAACAACAGTATCTTTTAATAATAGAGAATGGCTTTTGCTAACGAAATTCCGCTATTTATTTTATGAAGAGTATATTAATATGTTTTATGTGCAATGAATGACCAACTGTGAGGTGCCCGGGAACGAGGCCTCACACTCTCCCACATCCATGAATTTCTCTCCATATTCTTCAACATTTCTTCACCTTCTTCCTCTTTTCCCAGCCATATTCGAAGTTCCCATCAAGGACAACACAAATTTGGAGCAAGTTCAAGCTACTAGGTGACTAAAAGGTGTAGTTTCTTGCAAGAACATCCAAGGACAAGAAGCTCCAGCCATATTTCATGAACCATCAGCTCATCTAGTCTTCTAACCTTCTTAAAAACATGGAACATCCAAAGAGTAAGCATCATTATACTTGAATGAGGCTATTTGTTGAGTTTTAGTCCTCTTAACTATCAAAAATTCTACTTTTCTTCTTCTAAATAGAAACTTACTACTAAAATCTCATTCTTGAAGGACTCATAACTTCACTCAAGGTACATTCTAAGGGAAATCCGTGAACATAGGGTTGATGCACAAGGCTTCACCTTGAAAACCCTCTTTTTATGCGTTTTAGCACCATCTATCCACTTGTCTTGAAAAACCTCCCAACCAAAGTTAAAAACCGGTTTTAAAACAGTAAATAAACATTATTATAATCTGGCTTGAAAGTTACAAAAATGTTTGACTATGTTTGAGCTCAAATTATGACGATTACACAAATGTAAATGGTGTAAAACACCCTTCATATGCAACAATGGTGCCATGAATGTGTTGATACATATGTACCTAGATTCTGAGCTAAATGTAATATCTTTGTAATGTCTTACTTATATGTAATTGAAAGTTGATTAATGAAATGCAAGTGGTTGTGGATGCTTATTATGTTTAAATGTTTCATTAATGGGTTGTGCAATGAATGGTTGATAGATTATATAGGTAGATGGTTGTTTGAATTGATATGCTTAATGTTATGATAATTAACACATTCAAACCTAACATTATGAAGTTATCATGCGAATGGGCCATGCCAATGGACCATACGCATGAATAACTTCATGCGAATGGCTCAGTTGCACGATTGAACCAGGAGACTGGATCAGTCGTAAGACTGAAGCATGAGATTGAACCAGTCATATGACTGAAGGCTTAGTCGTGCGTATGGATCAAACGCATAGTTCAATCGCACGACTGAACCATGCGAATGGTTCAGTCGCACGAATGAGAAACCCTTACCTATAAATACCACCTAATTCGTAGAAAAAGACACTTCGAATACTTGAAACCCTAGTCGACCCACAGCGTCCTGTTCGTCCATTCCAACTTCATAGAACGTCTGAGATCAATCCTAGTCCGTTCTTAACGTTTTCTAATTGTTAGGTTTGATCTTGATTACGTTCTCCCTGATTGGATCACCAATCAAATAGGATTCCGCACTATTTGATCCGGTATAACGAAGAATCAGTTAGTACTCCGTACATACACGGTCCTAACAAGTGGTATCAGAGCCTAGGCTCTTGATTCTTCGTGGATTCAATCAAGTTTTTGATAAAGTCAATGTTTTTACGCGAAAAGATCTAATCTTTCTGCTAAAAATCAAGTCTTTACGTGTGCATGTTCTGAAAAATCAATATTTTTCGACTTTCAGCCGTCTAGGGTGTCAAAACTTGCGTTTTAGGTCAAAAATTGCGAAAAACCTCGTTTTCAGCAGTCTCAGTCGCACGATTATCTCAATCGTACGACTGAAGTCCAATCGCCTGTTCATTCGTCCGATTGAGTCAGTCGTCTAGTCCAATCGTCCGATTGAGTCAGTTGCACAGTTCAGTCACCCAGTTGAGTCAGTCGGCCTGTTCAGTCACCCAAGTGCCTCAGTCGCCTGTTCAATCACACGTTTGAGTTCAATCGCATCCCAGTCGTACTTCCTGATCGCATTAACAGTTTGTTTTCAAGGTTAAGTCAACATTCATTATGGACTCCGAAAATTTCGCGTTCTCAGCAGGGAAAGACTCAAGGATTCAGAACTTACTGCTTCTGGAGAATGAGATTGGTAACCACAATAAGCCACCTAAGCTTCTGTCTATTGATGAATTTCCGCAGTGGAAGCAGAGGTTTGAGATTCATCTCAATGGTGTGGACACTAATCTTTGGAATGCTATTGAAACTGGTTACACCATGCCAGTTGGTGCTGATGGTTTGCCATTAACATTGAGTGGAATGACTGATGCTCAAAAGACTGCCTACAATGCTGAAAAGAAAGCTTACGCGATGCTCACCCAGTCTATTCCTAAAGAGATCTTCCATCAGTATTCTGATCATAAACAAAGCATGAAATTCTGGAAAGCTCTCGAGAAAAGATATGAAGGTAGCTCAAGTCTGAAGTCTTTGAAGGCCAAAGCACTTAAGAAAGAATTTGATAATTTTTCAGCAATTGGGAATGAGAGTTTGGACGACATAATTGACCGATTCTATCATCTGATGAGTGAACTTCACACTCATGGGGTAACCACGTCTAAAGAAGAAAAGGTCTCCAGTTTGGCTGATGGACTTCCTGAAAAGTGGGATTCATTTATTTCCACCTTGAGACACAATTCAGTTCTTGAGACATTGGATATAAATGACTTTATCCTGAAACTGCGAGAGGAAGAAGTCAGACACAAGTACAAAGCAAAGAAGGGTACCTATGCTCAGGATCCTACACTCTACAATGTGACTCCAACTCCTATTGCCAAGTCTTCAAATGCTCCTCTACAAACAGCTTTTGTTACTAATACATCTGCATCTGGACAAAGCTCATCATCTGTTAGTGAGTCAATGGTCTCATCAGGGGTTCAACATAGTATTACTGAAGCTCAATCAACTAAGTTAGTAACAGAGAACTTGGGTAAGGTAACTGTGGAAGTGGCCAAGGAACACATGGACCTACTTGCTGCTGTGGTCCATTCCTATGATGGTTTGGTTGCTGGGAAGATAGGAAACTGCCACTTGGCTGATGAAGATTACGAGCAAGTGGATGAGAATGAGTTGGAGAGGATGGATATTATGTGGGCTCTTGCAAGTGCTGTGCGACGAGCAATGAAATTTGTGAAGAAAACAGGTCAAAGTTTGGTGGCTACAAAAGATACTACTTTCGGCTTCGACAAGTCAAAAGTCACCTGTTTCAACTGTGGGGAGAAAGGACACTTCAAGCGGGAATGTGTAAAGCCTAAGAAGACTGGGAACGGAAATCCATTCTCCTCGTTCAACAGACAAGATAAGGATAAGAAGCCAGCTTCAACCAGCAGTGACTCAAAAGCTATGGTGGCGTAAGGTGATGAAGGACAGGACTGGTCCTTTCGATTCCTATCTGATAGTGAAGCCAACATAGCATCCGTTGATGATCTAAATGAAGACTTAGCCAGTGAGGGGGAGCACTCGGCTGAACCTGACACAGCTGAATTGGATGAAGTCACATCTGCTGTTGATCAACTTATTGAAAATGAGTTGAATGCTGAATCTGAAGCACATTCTGAACCCCAAAATGCTTTCATGGCTGGAACATCTACATCAGCACAGGTAGAATCTAAGGATGATTTATTTATTAAACATGCATGTGTTGAATGTGAAAAGTTTAGAGAAAGCATTCACCTGAAATTTGCTAGGTTATTAGATCACAATGATAACTTAGTAAATGATTTAAAATTGTGCACTGAGGCAAACAGAATCTTAAAACAAATGAAAACAGCTATAAAGAAAAGATTGAAGCATTAAAGAAACAGTTAAAAGAAACTGAGGTTGTTGCATTTAACCAAGAAAATGATATCAAGTTTTACTTAAAAACAATCGAAGAAACTAAAAAGGAACGAGCGGTTTTACAAGTTGAAAACGAGTTTTTGAAACAAAAACTCCACAGTCTAGCTAGTTCCTCACGTATTTTGAAAAACTTGGTTAAAGAACGCAACAACGGGGAAGGTTTAGGATATAAGGTTGTGCCTCCACCACATGAGATCCTATTGAATACCAAACAACGTCCAATTAATAATAACCCAATAAAGGATCATGTGGTGACAACTCCTCTGGTCAGCGATCCGGACACAGCAGTTAAATCTGCCCCTCCGGCCACTGATCAGAAAGCATCTACATCAGGCACAACTGACACAAAAATCACTGGAAACCGGTTGGAAGAAAATGTTGAAGCAAACCTTGGGTTGGGTCAAAAATCGACTACCACACAACCTAAGAATTCCAAATCCACTCAATCTAAATCAGTGAAACAAGAATCCCATCATCTCCCAAGACAAAACACACATAATGTTAAACAAGTTAAATTTGTCAAGGGAGGTGAAAGCCTTAAAAGTGAGAACAAGAAGAAAGAACCAGAAGTTTATTCACCGCCCCACAAGAGATCTCCTAGCCCCGATGAATGGAGATCCTGCTATACTTGTGGACAGCGCGGTCATATTTCGACAAATTGTCCTCGCTATCAGACTCCAAGAATTAAGGTTGAGCTGAACAACAAAGTTAATTTAGATTCAAAACAGCGATCTAAGACTCCTGTTAGATCGAAAACACCTATTCAGTCTAAAACACCTTCTAGGTCGTTTTTGTCTCCTCCACATCAAAGGCAACACAGACAAGTCACTGACAAGTCTGTGATGCCAGCGACGAAACCTGTTTCTGAATCTAAACCATATGCTCAAACTGTAAATCAGTCTAAGGTTTACCACAAACAATCCTTTCACAGGGATGGTTTGTGGAAAGCCAAAACAAGTGATGAGTCTGAAAGCAAGGACAAGCTAAATGTTGAGATTCCACCCACTGATAAAGGACAGTGGGTCAAATTCATGATGGTTGATTCCTCTAGAAAACCCAAGCCAGTCAAGGCTTGGGTCCCCCTCCTTAACTGATTATTTTCTCTTATGTGCAGGTTGTCCGCTATAGTGCGTCTACAAATACATGGATCGTAGATAGCGGAGCTTCCAGGCACATGACAGGAAATAAGTCTCTCCTTTTCAATGTCAAACAAATTAAAGGGGGACATGTTTCCTTTGCTGGAAACAAAGGAGGATACATTACCGCTCAGGGAGAAGTAGGTAATGAAAAGGTAAGGTTCGACAAAGTCAACTTTGTTCAGCAATTAGAAAACAATCTGCTTTCTGTGTCTCAGATTTGTGACAAGGGCTTCAAAGTCATGTTTGACAATCAAAATGTTACATTCTGAAGAAAGAAATGGATATTCCAGAGGAGCAGGTATTAATGTCCGCATTTAGATATAATGACTTGTATGTTCTAGATATGTCTAATGCTTCTACTAGTACTTCTATTGTTCAATGTTTCTTATCCAAAGCTACAGAGAAGGACTCCATTTCGTGGCACAGAAGAATGGGACACATTAATCATAGGAAGGTGAATCATCTGATTCATAACAACTTAGTTGATGGAGTTCCTGTCAAGAACTTCAAGCTTCCTGATTTCTGTGTCTCATGCAAGAAAGGAAAGCAAACCAGGAAATCTCACAAGACCAAGAATGTCAATTCTATCGAGATGCCCCTGGAGCTACTGCACATGGGTTTATTTGGTCCAGTCAGCACGAAGAGTATCACTGGAGACTGGTACTGCTTCGTAGTCACTGATGACTACTCACGATTCTCGTGGGTGATGTTTCTGAAAGCAAAGTCAGAAACCTTTGAGTCATTCAAAGTATTGGTCACCACTCTAGAATCACTCTACAAACTGAAGGTGAGAAAGATTCGCTCAGATAATGGAACCGAGTTTAAGAATCAGTGGATGGATGCTTTCTGCAAAGAAAAGGGAATTGTTCATCAATTCACCTCTGCATACACACCACAGATGAATGGAGTTGCTGAGCGAGAGAACAGAAGCCTGATCGAGACCGCCAGGACTATGTTGGCTGACTCAAATCTGCCAGTGCAGTTCTGGAACGAAGCTGAAGCCAATGCCTGCTACACACTCAATCGTGTGTCAGTAGTGAAAAGGCATGGGAAGACTTGCTATGAGTTACTACAGAAGTGTAAACCAAACTTGGAGTATTTGGAACCTTTCGATGCTCCTTGTACACTTTTGAAGAAAACTCAAGAAGGCAAGTTTAATGAAAAGGCAGATCAGGGGATCTTTCTGGGATACAGTATACCAGAAAAATGAGTTTACAACAACTCTACTGGTCAGGTAGAAGTATGGTGCAATGTTGATGTTCAACGTTTCACTATCCCCCCTGCTGGAAAAGGTCCATCGTCATTCTTTGACTACGATGGCTTTTTCAAATCATTCAATCTTCCTCAGATAGATTCAGATGATGATATTGCTACTCAGATGACGCACGACGTTCTAAACTCACCAAATCTGGATACTAGCAATGTAACACCTGCAAGTGGTTCATCAGGATCTGCCACAGCTGATCGGGATGATAGTGAGGACTCTTCTGATGAAGAAGAAGCAACTGAAACCAGCAATGCTCCAAATGTTGATCAAGAAGGAAGCTCTTCAGCTGCTGAACCTGCATCTGGAAATACAGATACTGAACCTCCAGTCACAACTTTGGACTCTGAAGTTGTTGTTCCTACAACTCCTTTGACTAGGATCAGTACGAGTCATCCGCCAGATGCTATCATTGGTGATCTCCACTCCGGCGTGCAGACTAGAAGTCGATTGTACATTGCTGATTACGCTGAGGTAATGGAAAAGGGCTACGTGAATGATGGAGCTTACAGATGTTTTGTCTCTCAAATTGAACCCAAACACGTAAGTGATGCCCTTAAGGATGAAGCCTGGGTCAATGCTATGCAAGAGGAGTTGCTACAGTTCAAGAAACTTGGAGTGTGGACTCTTGTTGACAGACCCAAAGGAGTCAAAGTAATTGGTACCAAATGGGTACTTAAGTGCAAGAAGGATGACCAGGGTGTTGTTATTAGAAACAAGGCACGGTTGGTTGTTCAGGGCTTCAGACAAGTCGAAGGAATCGACTACAATGAAGTCTTTGCTCCTGTAGCTAGAATGGAAGCTATTCGCATCTTTCTAGCCTACGCCTCTTACATGAAGATCAAAGTCTATCAACTAGATGTTAAGAGTGCATTCTTGCATGGGGAAATCCGTGAAGAGGTATATGTCAGTCAACCCAAAGGATTCGAAGATCCATATCATCGGGACAGATCTACAAGCTAGACAAAGCTCTGTATGGGCTACATCAAGCTCCTCGAGCTTGGTATGAAAAGCTCTCCACCCATCTGTTAAAGCACGGCTTTCGCAGGGGTGTGATTGACTGTACATTGTTCATCAAAGAAAAGGATGGTGATTTGCTTCTGGTGCAAATATATGTGGATGACATAATCTTCGGTTCACAAACGAAGAGTTATGTAAAGAGTTTGAATCTGTGATGAAGGCTGAGTTTGAGATGAGTGCCATGGGAGAAATGAAGTTCTTCCTAGGATTACAGGAGGATCAAACCCCTACTGGCATCTTTTTGCATCAGACTAAGTATGTAGGTGACATTCTTAGTCGCTTTGATATGGAAAATGTCTCTGCTGCTGGTACCCCACTCGCCACAAATCATGATGTGGCTCCTGATGAGAATGGGGATTTGGTGGATGCCACCATGTATCGTGGGATGATCGGATCTCTCATGTATCTCACTGCCTCACGTCCAGATATCATGTATGCCACATGTTTGTGTTCTCGATATCAAGTGAAACCCAAAGTAAATCATCTGATTGGAGTCAACAGGATTTTTCATTACCTGAAGGGTACTCCAACACTGGGGTTGTGGTATCCTCATGATGATGACTTTGAGCTAACGGCGTATAGTGACTCGGATTATGGAGGCTGCAAAATGAATTACAAGTCTACATCAGGAGGATGTCAATTTTTCAGGAGAAGATTGGTAACTTGGCAGTGCAAGAAGCAGACATCAGTTGCTCTATCTACCTGTGAAGCTGAATACGTTGCCGCCGCCAGCTGCTGCTCTCAAATCATTTGGATACAACAGCAAATGTGGGATTACGGTTTGCATTTCACTTCTACTCCTATATTTGTTGATAATTCTGCTGCAATTGCAGTAACTAAAAATCCGGTCCAACATCCTAAGACCAAACACATAGGCATCAAGTATCACTTCATACGCGACTGCTATGAAAAACATTTAATTGATGTGGTCAAAATTAACACGGATTTTCAACGCGCTGACCTCTACACCAAACCATTTGATAAACCCAGATTTTTCTATCTGCTAGAGGTCAACGGGGTTAAAAAGAAAAGTGATGTTATATTAGAAGAAACAGATACATAGTCCGATACCGTTTTTTTTATTTTTAATTTTTTTCGTATTTCTTTTATTTTAATTTTTTTTAATTTCCTTGTTGTATAAAAATCCAAAACACAAAAAGATTTTCTGTTTTAGAATTTTAGGGGGAGATTATTTATGTTAGTATTCAATTACTTAAAAAAAGGTGGGGGAAGGTAAGTAAAGCTGAAAAGGCATAGACAAAAAGACAGGAAATATGACTCAATAAAATGGAAAGTGATAGTACAACAGACATCGGGTTACTTGGAACACCAAAAGGATTTTCGGTTTTGCAAGGTTAATTAAATCACAGAAAAATTATAAATCCGAGAAGTCTGAGTTAACAAAATGGGAAATTGATAGTACGCTTGGTTGGTATTGTAATTACACGGAGAAAGTTGATCTAGGGAGGTGCTAGTTCACTATACGATGTGTCGGTAGATTCAACACAATAGACGAGTAGACGTCATTGGTAAACTCAATCTAAACTAAATGGTTCAATCAACTGTGGGTTCCCATCTTATCACTGGTTAACATAATCAGCCATTTCCGATAAGGGATAACGAGCAAATAAACGCCACCAAAGGTGTGCGTGTGACTACAAAAAGAGCAAAAGAAAAAATGAATACAAGCGCAATCATGCTGATAACAAAGTGTTGTTGGTGCGTTATGTGAAAAAGAAAAATAAGAAATGCTCTAACAAGGAGATAGGTTGTGTTCCTCTTTGCTGTGCAATGGCACTGACCTGAGGATAAGCATAACTTACATATTCTAGAATTCATTGTTGTTTGCCGCCTCTCTGCTGTGCGATGGCACTGACCTGAGGCTTGGCTTCTCTTTGAAAGCTCTAAGAATAGTCTCTTCTTGTCAAAATACCTATAGACCGCTCGAAAGTCCTCAAAGGAATTTTGATTACCATATAAGCTTGGGATCCACAAATGTTAGTTGAAATAATATAACTTAATTCTTTACCAATGCGTGTCAAAAGTCTGTGTATGGATTTAAGTGGACAAGTATACTGACAATCGTCGTGTATGCACCGACTGAAGTTGATAATCAAAGTACGTTACGTATCATATCAAGTATGATTCCCAGTTAGATCTTAGAAGTCTTAGATGAGTGAGAAAACTGTGATATGAAATTTATGCAAGTGTTTAAAGTTAAATACAAATCAACGGTTCCAAGTAATGTTGTTTATGCCTGTCTGATTCCATATGAGTCTGTCCTTAATATAATGTCAATGCTAATAGGCTACACAAACCTGCCCTAACAAAAATCACAAAAAGATGTTCATTTTGTTCGTAGTTTAAAATTTCTTTCAATTTATTAGTATAAGTGTGTCAATGTCGGACTGCGTATATTGTTATTTGTTAATGTCACTAAACGAGCTTAACGTTTACTTAAACCAATTGTTTCTGAAAGGTTAAAAGGATCACGGCTGAGGTGATCAGATGGACAAATGGATCACATCTGAGGTGATCGGGTGGATAAATGGATCACATCTGAGGTGATCGGGTGGATAAATGGATCACATCTGAGGTGATCGGGTGGATAAATGGATCACATCTGAGGTGATCGGGTGGATAAATGGATCATGTCTGAGATGATCAATTGCATATAATGTTTTATCAATTGTTTAAGAAAACTAAGTGTCGGTAAATGAAATGACTAAAATGGCACAAGTATAGCCCAATCGCACGACTTCATGATGAGTATGATCCTGTCGTACGAATGGGATATACGATTGAAGACAATCGTACGATTGGGCCATGCGAATGAGCCCAATCGGCCGATTGAAAGTGACCGACTAGGTCAAACGTGCGAATGGAGGTCAATTGAGCGAATGAAACTGGTCGATTGAGTGAATCGAACGACCCAGTTTCAATCGCACGACTAAGTCATGCGATTAGACTCGGTCGTACGACTGGAGATTAAATCGGCTGAATGAGTCGAGAGAATGGGTTCAGTCGCCCGACTGAGATGAGTTTTAGTATAAATAGGGCACTCAGTCGATCGCAGACCCCATTCGCCCTAAATCTCAAAATCGCACCGTTACTCTGCCCAAATTTGATTTGAACTCAAACATCCATTATACTTGATTTCTGACATTTTGGCACTGTTATACAGGTATTACGCGAATGATTGATGATGTTTACAGTCGAATGTGGCGTTAATCCGAACGTAATTGACCTAGTTTTGAATCGACAATAAGTTTGAACAATAAACTACCTTAATCACATACAATGTTAAAATCAATGGATTAGGTGGTTCAGATACATGATTGCGAGTCTAAAGAACCTAATCATAATGTCTAACTCGCAATATTGGTTGATCTGAGTCTTAATGGAATCGAACAGTGAGTCATGCGAATGGACTCCAGATTGAACTTCAATCACACGATTGAAAGGGGCGACTCATTCAATCGGCCGAATGAATCATGCGAATGAGTTCAATCGCACAATTGAACTGAACTGTTATTTCTGATTTGGTCAAACTATGTTTTTCATGTGTTCTCACGTGCGTTTGCTATTTGTTACAGGAATATGGCTAATCGTTTGTCCATTAATCCAAAGCACAATATTTGTGCTCACTTGGATTCCACCTCGAGGAATGGTGGTGAGTTTGCAGGGATCATCGACTTTTTGAGGAGATCATGGATATATAGAGCCATATCTACACCTTGCACTCCCTACCAGTCCATTCAGCGATCATTCTGGGAGGGAGCATCGGTTGATCGATCAGTGGAACCCTACCGCATCCGAAGTACTATCTTCGGTAGGGAGATCGAGATCACAGCGGCAGATATTAGGAGAGTATTGGGATTTGGAGATGATGAGGATCATCCACTCAAGCTGCATCCTCTGACGGTTCAAGGTTGCTTTATGAGGATCGGGTACTGTGGGGACATCAACTCGGGTGTGCTGAACAAGAGCAACCTGAGCCCCCAGTACAAGTACCTAGCACACGTCATACTGAAGTGCATAGCATCCAGGAGGGGTGGGTTTGATGATCTGTCTGACCAAATCCAGAATGCCTATGTTGCATTGGTCCTAAACCACCCCTTCAGCTTCTCCAACATGATCTTCTCGTATCTGATAGAGAATTTAGAGGCAAAGGGGAAGGAAGGCTTCTGCATGTACCCTCGATTCCTACAGCTGATTTTTGATGAGAAGTTGCCTGATCTGCCCAAGGAAAAGAGTGATTCAGTGGCATTAGAGATCATGGATGACACCACTCTTGGGAGAATGAAGGTGTATAGGGGCAAGTAGGTGAAGCCAGTTATAAAGAGGTTGATAGGGCATCTGGCCCGGGCTGATTATGTTGCGCCAAGGAGACGCAAATGGCGTCATGACGACAGTGATTCTGACACTGAGGTGATTGCTATATCATCTGATGACTCAGATGATGAGGATAGTCATGACGGAGACGGTGGGCCAGTTTCTTCTGAGGGCCCTTCTACTCATACAGCTCAGCCATCACCACCATACACAGTCACGGCAACTGCCGGGTTTGTACATGATTTCTGCTCTCCTGATGATGATAAAGAGAGCGAAGAAGAAGGATTGACCCAGAGGGTTGGCAGCAAAGTGGTTGCCACCGAGAGAGGAATGAGGGCGGTAGGTGGACGCCCAGTGGAGTCCGGGGATGCTGCAGCGGCATCAGATCCCTCATATGCCCCGGATCCGATCAGTAGCCAAAGGGGAGCCTCTGCATCTAAGGGTAAGAGGAAAAAGTCTATGGCTCGTCCCTACAGCAAGAAGGGAAAGAGATTGAGGTTTACCTTGACATCATCCACCACTTCCACCACCACTACCCAAACCACTCAAACCACCAAAACTCCTACAACCACCACTACACCCATTCCACCACCGGTCACCACCATACATCTCAACACCACCACTGTACCCCCTACTACATCATTCCCATTCTCTCCCATATTCAACGCAGCCACCACAACCACCACTACTCACCAAACCGGACCCTCATCAGCTCCAACTAGCTCATTCATACCACCTGTCTCAGTGGTAGAGTAGCTTGCAGCACTCAACGGCATGGTGGTCAAGCTGCTAGCCTCTGATGAGGCGAAGACTGCTCAGATTCAGCAGTTAAGAGAGCAGTGTTCCTCCCAGACAGCTGAGATTCATCAGTTAAGGGAGTTGACTTCATCTCAAGCTCAGCTGATCGCTGCACAGACTGATCAGATCACTGGTCTATTAGAGCACGAGATTGAGACGGATAGGAAGTTGGAGGAGTTAAAGGCTGCAAACAAGTCTATCTTGCTAAAGTTGAAAGGAACTCAGAGTGAGCCCCTCAAGATTGGTGAAGGGGACGATGATGAGGAGGACGATGATGATGACGATGATGATGATGAGGATGATGAAAGTGAGGAAGGTGATGACAAGAAAGATGATGATGATGATGAAGGAGGAGAGGCTGCAGGAGAACAAAGTGATGAAGCAGCAGACGAGAGGCATTCTAAACACCGTCAAGACCAAGGAACCTCTACGTCTGCCCCACCTGAAGATACTCATGAGATTCAAGACAAAAGTACTGATTAGTTATTTATGTTTCTGTATTTAAAAGGCTTTTGTACTTGGAAAAATTGTGTAACACTTATGTAATTAATGTTTATATCTTTGTCTTAATAATGATTGTGTTTGATTACTTACTAACAAGTATTGTGTTGCATGTTTAAATCAAGCAGATCTAAACTTTCAAAGAGATGAATACGATGTCGAACCCCTACAACAGGTCAGGAGTCAGTTAACAATGATTCTTGATCTGCAGGGTATCGTAAGGAGATCGTTGAGTATACCCCAGAAGAGGGAGAGATTATTCACAGCTTCACTAAGGAATAGTTGGCAGAAATGTTCAAACTCAATGCCGACGACATAGTGAAAGACGCTCCCGAAGTCCAAGTTGATAGTGATGAAGAACTACACGACGTAGATGAGATTAAGATAGATGATATAACAGACCAATGCTATCCAGAGTACACTGACACTGAAGGGCATGTCATTCCAAATCTAGATGACAATCTGGTCAGCGAGACTTTTGATACTCTGGATAAGATGGAAGAAGAGTCCAACAAATAAGAAGATACAGCCAGAGCTACTGAGGAGGAAGTCAAAGAGAGAAAGGCTGAATGGGCTGCTTGTTTTGCGGATCTTCGTGCCCAACGAAGTGCTCCAACGTCTGATGCCTACACCAAGCTCTACAGAGTGAAGAAACATCAAAAGGTGTCTGGCAAGATTATATTGTGGGCGTATTTTGATGACCTTAACGCTTATGCGGTTAAGAGAGAGAAAGGTATCGAGTATTTTAGATTCCCACACGATCTAAAAACTCTACCTGGTTTTGAGCTCAACCAACTGGCAAAGCTGAAGCTACTTTATGCTGATCCCAGAAAGATGTCAGGTTGGTTCGAAGCTGCGTTAAAGAAAGAGTACCACACCCGGTGGGTAAACTTCAGGCCTCAGCAACCTACGAGGTACATTCGAAGGTCTGAAGTGGATTCACGAACCGGGAAGCCGAAGATTGTGTTGAAGTGGCATCCTCCACGTACTATGTCGAAGATCCCTCTTAGGGAAATGCCTCAGGACATCACTCCACACTTCAAGTGGTGGTACTATGATTGGAGAATAGCAGAAGCAGTCATAGTTCTGAACAGAGATGGACAGATGGATGTCATCAGGGTATTTGACCCAATGTGGCTCACGAACTTGTCAGAGAATGATGTTTATACTCTCTACAAGTGGCCACTGTTCTATGACTCGCAAGACATCGTACAAGCTCTCCAGTTCTAGAATGTCATACGCATCTGTTTTGTATTTGAAATACATGCAGGTGTAACCAGAGAGGAGAAGTTCAAGAAGTACGAGGAAATAATGGGTAAAGCAAGACATTAGAGGAATCTAGGTCCAAGGGGGAGTTTGTTGATACATGTGTACCTAGATTCTGAGCTAAATGTAATATCTTTGTAATGTCTTACTTATATGTAATTGAAAGTTGACTAATGAAATGCAAGTGGTTGTGGATGCTTATAATGTTTAAATGTTTCATTAATGGGTTGTGCAATGAATGGTTGATAGATTATATAGGTAGATGGTTGTTTGAATTGATATGCTTAATGTTATGATAATTAACACATTCAAACCTAACATTATGAAGTTATCATGCGAATGGGCCATGCCAATGGACCATACACATGAATAACTTCATGCGAATGGCTCAGTAGCACGATTGAACCAGGAGACTGGATCAGTCGTAAGACTGAAGCATGAGATTGAACCAGTCGTACGACTGAAGGCTCAGTCGTGCGTATGGATCAAACACATAGTTCAATCGCACAACTGAACCATGCGAATGGTTCAGTCGCACGAATGAGAAACCCATACCTATAAATACCACCTAATTCGTAGAAAAAGACACTTCGAATACTTGAAACCCTAGTCGACCCAGAGCGTCCTCTTCGTCCATTCCAACTTCATAGAACGTCTGAGATCAATCCTAGTCCGTTCTTAACGTTTTCTAATCATTAGGTTTGATCTTGATTACGTTCTCCCTGATTGGATCACTAATCAAATAGGATTCCGCACTATTTGATCCGGTATAACGAAGAATCAGTTAGTACTCCGTACATACACGGTCCTAACAGAATGAAAAAAATCCTAGACTTAAGTTTTGTTCCAATTTTTGTTACATTAATCATAGAAAATTCATGGTTTATGTTGAATATGTAAAAAGAATGAGAAAATAGACCTAATAGGATTGTTTGGTGACCCAAAAGGGTGGAAATAATTCACGAACTTGACGAAATCATGATAAACTTAGAAATTAAATATATTAAGGCCCTAAAAAGTATTTTGGTGATAAAATTCAGATTTGGTGATTTATTGGGTCAAAACGTGGGTTTTATGGATTTATTTAACAAATAAAGCCTAAACCGCGAGAATTTTTGGTTAAATTCTTAAAAACAAAAAGAGAAGCTCAAAATCTATAAAATCACATTATTTCAGTAATTTAGAAACCCTAAGTTAACATTTTGATGAAAAGTAGGCTAAAAAAATATTTGGTTGATCGGTTTCGGGTAAAAACGAATTTTAACGGGTTATCTTAGAAACTAAGCTTTTTACTTTCGATGACTCAAAAACACCTTTTAAATAGATTATTGAGCTTATTAGAAGTCCTTAGAATAATATTTAATTCTATGGATCATATTGGGTAAAGAATTCGCGAAAAAAGCAAACTTTAGGGTAAAAATTGTAAATTTTGAAACTTGAGGAACCAAAGTGTAAATTCTATAAATATAACTAAATTTCAGTAACGATATGACCAGAAACTATTATTAAACTTATTTTTATGTAAACAAATTTATGAGAACCATAAAAACTTGTCATTCATATGCCAAAACCCTAACTTTCCTAAAAAGGAAACTTTTGACGCAAACTTCTAAGAAACGAAACCACGTGAACTTATAACCATAAAATACACTTAGTTACACTTCAAATAGTATAAGAATTGTAGCTTCCTACTTGTACATTGATCATAGGATGCTAGGACTTGAATCTTTTCTGTGACTGAAGAACTGTTGATTTACCTAAGGTGAGTTCTAGTGTTCCCCTTTTCTACTGTTTTGGGATGAAGCATGCTCTATTTGAACTGAAACTATTACTGTGTTATTATGTGATGCTATATGTTATGGATAATGTACTTGCTTAGACTTGTATCACAATCATTTATTCTTTTGTGAATCGCTTGTTTTATATGGGTAGATCTACTTGGGGAATCCCTCACACACAGTGCCTTTCGTATAATCAGAAGGATACCACACTGAGATCCTGTGGGATTGTTTGTGTCATATGACAGGTTTTATAAGATACTATGGTGAACCATCCAACAGGTATGGTGCACTGTTTGAGGCTCGGCTATCCCTTTGGGTTAACCGGTATAAACACAACTTTAGGAGAGGCTAGCCAAGACTGAGTGCGAGGTTGATTGTGACCCCACAACAGTGATATTATGATTCTAAATTTTCTTATGGGTTCTAAAGAGCCCTTTTCGTTTTTGAAACTTTAAGCACTTTAACTCACCAACTTCTTAGTTGACACAAAATCTTTTTTAACATGTTTCAGGTAACCCTTGATGGAAGTCCAACTTGATTAGAAGACTTATGGATGACCTAGCACCATGACCCCATGGCATTATTTGACTCGACTTTTAACTCTTGGACAATTTATGTTGATGTTACTTGAAACTTATGTTAAACTTTGTTTTGAAACATTTCTGTTGTAACTGGGCTCGACTGTTATATCCCGGATTTGTTAAATTTAAGTAATGCCATGTGACTTCTCTACTTATGTGCTCTTATGATGGTTTGTTTCTGCTATCATGTTTGTTGCTAGTCTGTAACATCCCACCCTCCTTAGGCCCGGGGCGTGACAATAATAATAGAACATATACTTCAAATGTTATAAATTGATTTATGCATACATATAATTTGAAAAGTTTACAAAAGATAATAAATTAATTTGATTGGATATCTCATTCGTAAAGAGTAAATATAAATTACGTGAAGATATTAAGATCATATGGTTAACATATCAAACAACGTGAACGTATTTCAAGAGTCAAATTTGTAACATAATAAATTAATGTGTAGGCCCTCATGTTAATTAAGGAAGTCGTTATATTTCGTGCTAACTACATAAAAGTTAAGGTACGGATTCTGACCCTTCCTCTCTCGTAGCATGAACCTCTTGTTTCGTGATCTTTACTTTGAAATTCTAACATGATTGTGTGATTATTAAATTCTATGAGATTATTGATTATTGATGATAAGTATTGATTGATCACATGCGATAGGATTTAATTGCTTGTACTCATTGTCGCATGTCCCAAAATTGCTCAATTATTAGTTATGACTAATGACATTGATTAAAGGTTATGAACCTAAGTGTAAATTATTGTCTTCTTTTAAGTTGATTGTATTGTATCATTGACTTCCATACCCGAGCACATCCACCTGTGGGGGACATAGGGCGTCATTGTGACACAAGTGACGTGCTCTATCTGTGGCAGAATGATTAGACCATAGCGTCTCTATATTATTATTGTGTGCTAGGTTGTTGCAAATATTGATTAGTGTTAAAGGAGGCGTATGGATAGATCCTAGGGTATCATTGTTATTGTTTATTAGTGAGATGGTTACGTGTGTGTGCCCATATTCCTATCTCACATATTGGTGCATTAAAACTGCAACTGATGGACATATTGTTAAGTGTTTACTGCCATTGGCTCATATGGGTATTCCTTTTAGATGATCATTCTTATTTGATTTTCAACTTGATCATCTTATCGTTATCGTTATTGACCAATGTATTGCCATTGTTTACTTCTGTTACTGAGAATTCTTTAGCTCAGTCGTGTTTTCTTTTATGATTTTCTCTTACGTTTATAGCAGGTACCCAAGGGTCATAAGAGAACGAGTGAAGAGAGTTAACTCAAGAAGTTACGCTGAGAACATTTGGATTAATAGGACTTAATAGTTTTTATTTTTTAAGATTTTATTTAAATTATTTTGAACTTATGTAAGGATCAGAATGTTTCTTACTACTTACATTTTATCATTCATGAACCTCTGATTACTGTTTATGTGATACATCAGCCCTACTCGGGTTGGGGTATTACAAACAAATGAGTCCTCTTTAGATAAACATTTCAGTATATATAAATAAAATTATTAAAAAACAAATTAAAAAACTAATATAAGAATACTTAAGAAAAAAAGCAAATATACCTATTCCTCTCACCTTTCTCTTCTTTGAATGATTGGTGGTGGGTTTCTTGGACATCGTCAAATCGATGACGATGAGCCAAAAAAATAATCAATAGGTACTTAAAGCTATGGTTCCCTTGGTTAATTTACCATTCATATGCAGAAAACAAACAATTGTGTTATGCTATTTGAAGTTGAAGTTTTTATTTTAAATATTTTATTCTTCTAACTCACATCCCACTTTCCTAAAAAACTTTGGATTTCAAACTCATATTAGACAAACCATCGATGCTTTCATATTCTTGTAACTTGATGCGGGCACGGAGATAAAGAAGATTATTTGAGAGAAATAGGGTAGATAAATTAGGGATGCTTGTGATAATTCCTGATTTAAAAAGAGGATTTTTAGGGAAGGTTACATAAGAATTAAATTAAAATTACTATAATACCCAAATCATTGTAATTTGATCTCCTTAATCTCTGATTTATTTACAAACATACCATTGTTGTTTTTAGCCATTGATTAAACGATTAGGTTTAGATGAGTTCTTACGGGTCTAAAATTATTTAGGATTTATGAAATGGTCCTAACCATATGTAGGGCCAGTATCTTTTCAGGACTTCTAAACATCGCGAGAATCTCGAGAACTCATCCAAGCCATTGATTTATATAAGTTTTATTATATATTTATTTATAATAAAGGGTAGTATTGAAATTTAATATCATAGATTTAAATAAGTTATTAATTTATCTCCTTTTGATTCTCCAAATTAAAGTTTTATTTTTGATAGTTACTTTTCTAATTAAAGCCATGTTTCTCTCTATCATAATTGATTTTTTCGATTTGCATGAGAGTATCCTATTCATTAACAACAAAATTATTAAACTTTTAATAAAGACGACGATGGTGATTCAAACTTCAAAGAAAAGAAATTGTAAGTTGCATTATAAAAACAATAATCACGAAGAAATCTCAATAGTTTCCTTTTGCAAATAATATACGCATTCTTGTGAATATTATGTTCTTTCTATAAAATATAAAAGTAATTATTAGTAAAAAACCTAATTATCTTAAATTTTATTATCAAAGAAAATTGCATATCTTTATTTTTTTTTTTGGCAAATTGTTATAAGAAAATTATGATTTTTATACATATGCATTAGGTAATTTACAAATATGTAAATAGTTAATTAGATTAGGTGGCATGGTTGTTATCTATAAATTAATTTTTATTCCCTAATATTTATTTCTACATTTTAATACAATGTTTGTGTTTTTTTTGGGCTTTTAATCTATTTATCTATTTAAGGTGTTCATATTACTTTAGAAATACTTAAAAAATCATCCATAAAGAAAAAACCTAGTAAACATGTAGATGTGTATTATTTCTATTCTCTGCTAATATTTGTGTTTTTGAGAATGTATTTTTATATTTATATCTTTTTTCTCTATGAACATACGGTTGAGATTGTTATTAATACATTTCATTAGAGTGAATGTGTTATTGTTTTATGTTGTAAATTGACCTTAAATTTTTTTTAATTTTTTATGTTTTAAAAAGTATATTTATATATTTATCGACATTTACACATATGTAAATAAATAATCAATTTGAAGAGTTACATATATTAATAAAACTTTTACACATTTGTAAACATTTACCTATATGTAAATAAACGAGATTGAAAAATTACATATATCTAAATAATTAGTTATAAATAGAGATTGGATGGTCAGTACAAAGATTGACATTTATGAAAAAGATATACAATGATGTTAGATTTGTGATATAATTTTTTGAAATATCGAATTTTACTCCTAAATGCCACATAACATATTTTATATACATGTAACTAACATATTTACATACATGCGGGTGTCATATTTACATATATATATATATATATATATATATATATATATGTAAAGGGTGAGGTTATTCTATAAAGTGTATTTTTGCTACAAAGTGTGAGAAGACACAATGAACCTAAAAAAGTCATAAAAAATTAATATCTCACAATCAAAACCTAATTTTAAAAAAGTACTTTGGAGCCTCTGTTCCTCTCGATGTCCTCTTTCAGAAAAAAATAAAAAAAATAAAAAAATTTCCATTGTGTCTTTATAATGACACAATGACGTCATTGTGTCTTTTATATTGACACAATGACGTCATTGTGTCTTTTATATTGACACAATGACGTCATTGTGTCTTTTATAATGAAAAATTAAGTCATTGTGTCTTTCATAAATGACATAATAAAAAAAATTAATTTTTTATTTTTTTTAATTTTTCATTTATTTTTTTCTTAGTGAGGACGACTAGGGGAATAAAAGCTCCGAATTACTTTTTTAAAATTCGATTTAGATTGTGAGATACAATTTTTTGTATCTTTTTTTTACTCATTGAGTCTTCTCACACTTTGTAGCAAAAATACACTTTGTATTTGAACCTTTTTCATATGTAAATATGTTACATATGTAAATAGGTTATTATGTACGTGACGTGGGCCAATTTATGAATATATAATGCCAAATGGGTACATATGTGTAATTTAAAAGTTAATTATATATGTAAAATATTATTTTATATATGTTTAAGTAAAAGCCATTCAAAATAATATTTACGTAAAAACCTATGTCATTTGTTGTTAATTTAAGTTACTTGTAACACCCGAAAAGTCAAAACGAGTCATCAAAAATAATGGGCTTAATTAGTGGGTATTTAATAAAGGAAGGAAATGGGTTATGGGCTAAATTAGGCTTATGGGCAAGAGCCTAAGTGATTAAGGGCCCATAATCAGCCCTTTAACACATTCAACCAGCCACCATCTCCCTCATTAGAACCCTAGCCTCCCAA
Organism: Flaveria linearis; assembly: GCA_024085815.1. NCBI lineage: Eukaryota > Viridiplantae > Streptophyta > Magnoliopsida > Asterales > Asteraceae > Flaveria > Flaveria linearis. Next base: position 40,077,265 of record CM044011.1, read on the forward strand.
ATTCGTAGAGAGAGAAATAGAGAGAAAGTAAAGAAAACTCAAGATTTGGAGCTTCAAAGGTTAAGGGATTGAAGATCTGGGTGTTGAAGCATCAAACCATAAGAAACGAGCAATAAATCCAGGTAAGAATCAGCCTTTAAACCGTTCTGTAGATCAAACCCGGATTCTAGGGTTTTGGGTTTTGAAAAGTTGCAAAGAATCGCATAAAGGTCACATTTTTACGTATGAAAACATGTAAAAAGATTAGATATAGCCTCATGGATGATAAACTAAGAGATTGGACGTAAAAAGTTGCGATTATGGGTAAAAAACGGGCTGGTTCGTAATTTTTATACGATCTGCGAAACTGTCTGCGAATCCAGCGAAATTGCATATTCAAGCTGCGAAACTGTGGGTTTTTGCGAAACTATAGTTTCGCAGATAATTTTGCAGCCATGGAATTCTAACGAAAGTTGGGCGAAATTGTCATGCGAAACTGGCAGCGAAACTGGAAGCAAAACTATCAGCGAAATTGGCAGCGAAACTACCAACGAAACTGCTTATCTGGAAGCGATATTTGCAGCGAATTTAGGCAAAAAAATTAACCCCTTTAAGTGTTAACTTATGTGCAGGCTGGGTAGTGTGATCCTAGCCTAGAAAACTTAGTTTAGAGGTTACTCACGGTATCCAAGTGAGTTTTAGATCCCCTTATTTAAACGTTTTCCCATGTTTTTAGGCTATTATGCATAGTAAACATAAGGTTTTCAAGGAAAGATTTCAAACGGTTCTAACAAGAAAATAAATTTTCCTATAACAAAATATGCTATATAAAGTCCTTAAAATAAAAATTTTGCGCGCTGACCTGGTAGCCCGACCCCCGCCAGGGGCGTTGCCCCTTGGACCCCACTAGGGGATACTGCCCCTAGGACCCCGCTATCAGGGGCTGCTGACGGGTGGTTCAAGGAACAACCCTTTTATGATGTTAAAACACGTGATATTCTCATATTTGGTAGTGTAATTATCTTGAATTAGATAACTACAGTTGCTTTTGTTTCAGACACATTATGGAGATTAATATGAAGAAAACGCAGCTGTGGACGGACCTCGACGGGATAGAGCAAGGAAGGATGGGAAGAAGGAATCAAACAAGAAAAGTGGGGGTCTACCGTAACTTACGGTAGCCACCGTAAGTTACGGTGGCCCCCTAAACACTCTTATTTCCACCGTAATGCAGTGGATTTCCACTGTACTGATTTGGTTTCCACCGTAACTTACGGTAGCTACCGTAAGTTACGGTGGATGCTGACGAAAAAGTGCAACTTGCCTTAATAAAATGGTTTGAGTGGTGCCTTTTGCTCATATTCTGGATCTGACGAATTCTTTCCATAAAAGAGGCAAAAGTGGCTGTTCTTGCATCATTCCAAACATTTCTCAACATTTGATTTGTGTTTTTGATTCATATGAACATGATTCATTGTGTGAGGATGAAGATTCAAGTCATGCTTGGCTAAACTTGTGGTGATCATCCTAGATGTAAGGTTTGCTTTTGAAACACTATGTTTGTGCTTGAATTTCTAGAATGATAACTTTGAATGTTTGTTTGAGTTATTATGGTGTTTGGATATTTGTTTGTAAGTTGTTGATTGTTGTTTGATGTTAACCCAAACCATACGTTCTTGGTGCCATGGGCAATCGAGATATCATGGGAGGGATTAAGGTTGGATAATTGTCAATTGATCATCGAGTAACAACCTCGTATTTTACAATCCGAGTACTTAGTTCTCTTTCATCACAAACGACTATTCAAGTACGAACCATGTCTATGTGGTTCTTTCCAGTAAGCATAAACATAAGTGTGGATTAAAACCTGAAATCTAGGGTGATCACTTGTTCTTAATCTGTACAAAGGTACGTTGTGATTTGAAATATATTTAGTGTTATTAGTTCTTAAACCAAAACAATCCAATTCTTGATATTTACTTTATTGTCATTTTAGAACAATTGTAGTTAATTTACAGGACTATAAGATAAACACATATTCCACAAACTCCCTGTGTTCGATACCCACTTACCGCTAGCTAATTAGTAGTACTTGGTTTTAAATTTGATTGAGACTTCGACCTCACGTCAAATTTTGGCGCCGTTGCCGGGAGTTGTGCGCAACGTGTGTTTGCTTATTAGTTTTGTTTTGTTATTTCGGTGTTACGCTGGTTGTGTGGAGTGTGCAGGTTTTGTTTCAGGTGTATGCATACCAGAAACTTGAGCTCATCATCACCATTAGTGTTTGATCCAGAAATTGAACGAGCTGCTCGTAGAAACAGAGTATTACATCGACAAAACAAAATCAGTGGTTCACCAATAGCACCTACATCACCGTTACATCACAAAACACAATGGATCCGCTTTTACCGCCTCCTACTGCGGGTCAAACTACACCATCCGAGCCTTTACCTAATCCTCCTACTACATTACCCCCTGAGACTAAACCAACCCATACCCCATTACCTACAAGTACCCAAACCGAACATTCTTTTAGCTTTGACCCATCAGCACCCATTCCGCCCTTTTCATATTTCTTCCCAACAACCGGTCAATCATCATCGTCTAGACTAGTACCAACACCATAACCATATCAATCCAACCCATCCATATTTCATACTCCTCTACTTCTCAAGTGCAACCGGATACACAAGACCAACAACCTCAAGTTGTACAAACATCGGAGTAGGACGAGCTGGTGTTGATGGTGGTTATGGTGATGAATTTAGGAGATATGAGGAAGAAGGGTACACGCACGAAGGAGATGTTGATCAAGGAAATTATGTTTATAGTCAAGGACAAGCTATGCAAGGATATGGGAGACTACAACCACAAGTTGTGCAGCAACAAATTATACCACAACAAATACAACCCCAAGTGAGGCCACATGGGCCACAGTTTCAAGAGCAGCTTCCTCCACAACATGGGGGAGCAATCTTTCAACCACCGTTTCAACAATTCATGCCTCCAGGACCACAAGTTCAAAGACCAATGGGTCCCCAGCGACCAAGAGTTAGGTTGGGTGTTCCACGAAGGCATAATTGGGATGCGGCTAGGGGTATTGAGGCACACTTTCGTCCAATCATCATAAATAATCCTTCACCTGTGGTCATCCCTCAAAACAATCAAGGGAGAACGTTTGAAGTCCGAACAAATTCACTTCAAAGTTTGTTAAAGTACAAAGGGTTAGCAACGGAAGAACCCTATTTTCATTTGGAAGCTTATGACTCAATTTGTAACACAATTAGTGGTCAAGGATTTTCTGCGGATGATGTCAAGTTGGTATTGTTTTAGTTTTCATTGGAGGATAAGGCAAAGAGGTGGTTCTACACTTTGCCATCCGCTTCAATTTACACATGGGCTGAGATGCAACAAAGGTTTTTGGAAGAGTTTTTCATAGCTCAAAAGACTAATGATGCTAGGAGAAGCTTGAGAAGCTTCCAACAGCAACAAGGTGAAATGTTCCATGAGGCGTTTGAGCGGTTTAACATGATGATCAAGAATTGTCCTCATCATGGAATTGAGTTATGGGAGTTGTTGAATGCTTTTCATGAGGGGCTCCATTCTGAAGATGCTCAGGATTTAATGTCTATCACAAATGGTACATTTGGTACGAATTATGAGCAAGACGATTGGGCATTTTTGGAACAAATGGCGGTTACATCGAAGAGGAAGGCTCAATCATCAAGACGAGCACGACCGGTTATTACACGAGCTCCAGTTCATGCGGTGGATGATGGTAATGTACAAGCTACAAATCAAGTTTACAATGTTTGTACAAATTGCAATGAGTTAGGGCATACTGTGGATTCTTGCACGGTAACTTTTGAACAAGTGGAGGAAGTGAATGCTATTCAAGGTCAAGGGTTTGGTGGAAGAAATTACAACATGAATTCAAATACCTATCATCCGGGTTTGAGAAATCATCCCAACTTCAGTTATGGGAATCTGGCCAATCAATCCAATCCGAATTTTCAAGGAAACACCCAAGGTAACTATGTGCCTCGCCAACAATTCAATAGTCAAGGCAATTACTGGGGTGGGAACAATCAAGGTTTCCAAAGGCAATCCCAACAATCGGGTAATGAGCAAGGTGGTGCAGCGGGTCATGTTACTTCAAGCGGGAATGAAGTTATGGATATTCTTATGATGATGCAACAGGAGATGCAAAAGAGAAATCAGCTGGATGATGCTCGGGCCTAAAAAGATGAAATTCATGACAAGGCCATTTAATCTTTGAGCATCCAAATGGGCCAACTCGCAACAGAAGTAGCAAACTTGAAGAAGAACAAAGGAGAGCTGCCAAGTGATACTGTGGTGAATCCTAATCACCAATCTAGTTCCAAGAGCCTAAAACAAGTACACATTAATGCTTTGGAATTCACATCTCAGGTAAGTGTTCCTTTGTTAGATAAATTACCCCTAAAACTCCCAGATCCAGGAGTGCCATTGATTCCAATTCATATAGGAGACATTAAAATTGACCGGGCACTTTTAGATCTAGGAGCATGTGTTAGCATCCTCCCCGGGCATTTATATGACAAATTTGATTTTGGTCCATTGAAATATGTTGATACCCTAATAATGTTGGCTAACCAAACACCATTAGGCCCAGGGGTATGCTAACAGATGTCATTGTAATGGTGAGAGATTGCTACTACCCAGTGGATTTTCTGGTACTGGATTACACTTCTTCTATTGAGAATGCACCACATTCAGTCATCTCGGGTAGGCCGTTTCTAGCTACTGCACAGGCAGTCCTAGATTGTGAGCTAGGAATGGTGAACATGAAGTTTGGTGAGAAGGTTTTGAACTTAAATATGTTTTCTATTGTTACTAACCCTTCCATCAAGGAAGCATGTTTTGCTGTTGACATGTTAAAGGAAGTGAAAGAGTTTGCAACCAAAGAAAAGAAGAGAAAGAGAAAGAGAAGAGCGAAGAAAAAGAAGGTGGAGAAGACGGTTGAACAAACTGAGATGGATAGTGAAGGTAAGAAGACTGGATGCAGCACACTTGTTTCACAAGTGTGGGGATGCGGGAAGGTGTGTCAAGTTTCCCGGCAAGAGTTGAAACATCCCATAAGGCCACCATAAGTCAAGCTATTCAGGTTGCATCTTCTCTTGTATAGTTTGTTTCTTGTTTTCTTTTGAGTAGTTCGGTTGGGTGGTAGGGTGGAGCTTATGATATGTTAATGTTTATGTGTCGGGGTTGAATTAAAGAGGTGTTAGTGTCATAAAAACAAAAAAAAATATTTTCAATTTTGTGAGTCTTTTGTTTTGTTTATTTTGTTCCTTTCAAAACCATACATTGGGGACAATGTATCTCAAGTGTGGGGATGGGAGAAATTTTGAAGTTTTTAAAAAAAAATTCAAGCAAAACATTGTGAGAATTTGAACACCTTGGATTAACTCCAAATGATGCATCGGCAACCTTTAATCATTCTTATTCTTGGTGAGAGTTGAAGCCACACTTGTAGATAAATAACACATTTCTTTGTGAGAGTGGCAACAGGTGGGGGTGCATTAGAACTTGTGCTTGAATACGATTCGAGACTTTAGTTGGATGTGAATGTGAAAGGAATAAGGGCATTTAGGTAGCCTCGTCTTTGATGTGTGCGAGTGTGGGATTTGGGAGGTTGGACCTCATAAATTATATATATGAGCTTGGTTGCGAGAGGGGCGGGGGTTTGGACATTTAGTTGCCCAATTTTGTGCCTAAAAGCCTATCGTTTGTTACCCCTTAGCTAGTTACTTCAAAATTTACCTAACTTGACTTGGTCTTATAGTGTTATTAGTTGTTTAGTAATTGTAATCATCTTCAATGCTATGTTGAAGATTTGCGTGAAGATTTGTGTTTGTTTTATTGTTATTAAAAAATATATATATATATATATAATTTTGGAAAAAGCGATAAAAAAAGAGAGAAAAATGAAAAGAAGAAAAGAAAGAAAAAAAGGGATTGAAGTTGAGTACCTTGTTCATAGTATTAGGTTTGGTAGTTAGTTGTTTATGTTATTGTGTAATAAAAGACCAGGTTAAGTTTTCGCTTCTTCATATATATTCCATTTCCTACCCATACACTTAGCCACGTTACAACCTTGAAGTCCCTTTGATATGCATTCATGTTTGGCAATTGTTAAGAGAAGGGTCGATTTAGGTACAAGCTTATAGTTGTGCAACCGCCGTTTGCCTTTTGTGTGTCTAGCTCACGGACGCTAGTGCTTACTTGTCGCCGAGAGGATTAACATAGCGAGGGGTGTGTCATTCTGGATGTTAAGAAAGGGTTAGTAAAAGTATTACATGTTTATGCTTGGTTTACATTGATCGCTTGTTTGAAATCGATTTGATATGTTGCTTGGGACAAGCAACGGTTAAGTGTGGGGATGTGACGGGTGGTTCAAGGAACAACCCTTTTATGATGTTAAAACACGTGATATTCTCATATTTGGTTGTGTAATTATCTTGAATTAGATAACTACAGTTGCTTTTGTTTCAGACACATTATGGAGATTAATATGAAGAAAACGCAGCTGTGGACGGACCTCGACGGGATAGAGCAAGGAAGGATGGGAAGAAGGAATCAATCAAGAAAAGTGGGGGTCTACCGTAACTTACGGTAGCCACCGTAAGTTACGGTGGCCCCCTAAACACTCTTATTTCCACTGTAATGCAGTGGATTTCCACCGTACTGATTTGGTTTCCACCGTAACTTACGGTAGCTACCGTAAGTTACGGTGGATGCTGACGAAAAAGTGCAACTTGCCTTAATAAAATGGTTTGAGTGGTGCCTTTTGCTCATATTCTGGATCTGAAGAATTCTTTCCATAAAAGAGGCAAAAGTGGCTGTTCTTGCATCATTCCAAACATTTCTCAACATTTGATTTGTGTTTTTGATTCATATGAACATGAATCATTGTGTGAGGATGAAGATTCAAGTCATGCTTGGCTAAACTTGTGGTGATCATCCTAGATGTAAGGTTTGCTTTTGAAACACTATGTTTGTGCTTGAATTTCTAGAATGATAACTTTGAATGTTTGTTTGAGTTATTATGGTGTTTGGATATTTGTTTGTAAGTTGTTGATTGTTGTTTGATGTTAACCCAAACCATACGTTCTTGGTGCCATGGGCAATCGAGATATCATGGGAGGGATTAAGGTTGGATAATTGTCAATTGATCATCGAGTAACAACCTCGCATTTTACAATCTGAGTACTTAGTTCTCTTTCATCACAAACGACTATTCAAGTACGAACCATGTCTATGTGGTTCTTTCTAGTAAGCATAAACATAAGTGTGGATTAAAACCTGAAATCTAGGGTGATCACTTGTTCTTAATCTGTACAAAGGTACGTTGTGATTTGAAATATATTTAGTGTTATTAGTTCTTAAACCAAAACAATCCAATTCTTGATATTTACTTTATTGTCATTTTAGAACAATTGTAGTTAATTTACAGGACTATAAGATAAACACATATTCCACAAACTCCCTGTGTTCGATACCCACTTACCGCTAGCTAATTAGTAGTACTTGGTTTTAAATTTGATTGAGACTTCGACCTCACGTCAAAAATTTTGCGCGCTGACCTGGTAGCCGACCCCCCCAGGGGCGTTGCCCCTTGGACCCCACTAGGGGATACTGCCCCTAGGACCCCGCTATCAGGGGCTGCCACCCCCGAACCCCCGCTGTCCCGCGGAGGGTCGGTTATGTGTTATGATGACTTGTACTTGGTATGTTATGTTCTTAATAAGTTATGTATTATGTATTATGTGAAAGATAATATTAATGAGAAGTGGAACTTAACGAATGTTACCCCGGGCCCGTTTGATGATGAAAAGTCTTGCAAGCACTATGATACACTTCACTTAGGTGAGTCTGACATATAATGATGGATATGTATTCATGAGCGGGCTATGTGCATTGCAGTGTGGATCAACTGTCGGGGTTAGCTACCATGATGATGTGTACCGACGGGGATCGACATTCGTTGTCGATCAACATGGAGCTCTTGCTTTGTGCAATCTCGCTTATGATGAAGTGAAAGATAATGAAAGAATGAAAGATAATGAACATGCTTAATATGATGCAAGAAATGTTATGTAGTATGATGTATGCCTGGTCATTATATGGAGGATAAAGCTTATATTTCCTTATTTATCTAAAACTAGAACTCACTCAGCAAAGCTGACTTTTATGCATAATAGTGGGCAGGTAAATGCTGATGCTGAGGATGGCACCAGGGAGCTACTTGGCGAGCAATGGATGACATTTCTATCTATGAAATCTTTATTGTAAATTAAGACCACGAACTATGTTTTTATTCTATTAAAGACAAATGTATGAGTACAATATGATTTCCAAGTTTTAAATGAACGTTTGTTTAATTCCACTGCAATGTTTTATTTATAAAGTGATCTTATGCTATGATTAACCAACTATGAGGTTTCCCGGGAATGGGGCCTTACAAATTGGTATCAGAGCCAAAGTTTAAGAGAATTGGGTAAGTAGTTTTGAAAACCTAAACTTAAACTGAAAATGGGACCGAATGAAGGATGCCAATCCAAGTAGCTACGTGCCATCAGGTAAACGTTTTCAAGTAAAACTGGGATTATGTGCGTGTGTTATGTGTTCAATATGCTTCTAGATTTGAATACTGACATGTGTTAGAATAGTGATTGCTTGGGATAGGAGAGTAAGGTAAGTAGTTAATCACACTTGGCCACTGTAATTAAGGACTTATTGTACTTATAATGATATGAGCAATTATCTTGAATAACCATTTTGGTGTTTGAATCTTATAGGAATTAGTTATGGCTGGTAGCAAATCAGGGAAGGCAACTCGAGGAGGTGCTCGTGACTACTGAGCCACGTGTCACCCGGAGCAAAGCTAAGGCTCCCGAGACTGTTCACGAGGAGTCAGACCTCCATAGTCACCCGGAGGGTGAGGGATCAGCCACCCTCAAATCAACTGTAAAGGAGGCTATCGCCAATGAAGTTTACAATGTCATGCAAAATGTCTTACCCTCGGTGGTGACTGAGGTGATCAAAGCAGACAAGGATGGAGAGAAAGCTGATAAGAAGGGGAAGGAAAATAAGAAGAATTCGGGAAGGTCCACTGGGAGGACGGAGGAATCTGAAAAGGAGCCATCAAACCCTAAGGTGGTAGTCCATGATGACAACAGTGATGAGGAGTCTGAGAGAGAGACGACTAGGGGGTGCAACTATGGGGCGTTTCAAAGGTGCAAGCCCACGACCTTTGACGGTAATGGCAATGCTACTACCGCTCATCGTTGGGTCAGAGAGATGGAAGCGGTATTAGAAATTAGTGAGTGCCAGGAAGATCAGAAAGTTTAGTTTTCCACTCATTCTTTCGTCGACTTAGAGTTGTGCTGGTGGGACAATATTGTCCAGGCTGAAAGGAAGCGATCGATAGCTAAACTGAAGTGGTCTGAGTTGAAGGAGTTAGTGCTGGAGGAGTATTATCCCCATCGGTAATTAGGCAAGATTGAGAAGGAGTTCTTGTATTTGGAGGCTGGGAACATGACTCATCAAGAGTATACCTCCAAGTTCAATGAACTTGCAAGACTTGTGCCAGACATGGTAACGCCTACATCCAAGAAGATCAAGAGATACATGCAGGGTTTGCCCATGGATATCAGGAGGCACATGATTATGGCTAGACCAGGCACGTTTAGTCTGTGGTGGATTTAGCTGGGAGGTTGTACGATGAGAGAGACCCAATGCCTGTACAGAAGAAGGTGGAGAAATGGAGTGGGAACAAGAATGGAAATAGGAAGAGGTTCGGAGGTGATAACTTCAGGAGTGGAGAGAAGAGTATGAGAGTTGAGGATCAGTCTGGGAGATGGGGAAATATAGGTGAAGGAGGTGCTTGTAGAAAATGAGGAAAAGGTCATTCGGGGGAGTGTAGAGTTAGGACTGGAAAATGTTTTAAATGTGGGGGCGAGGGCCACTATGCTAGGGATTGCAAGGCGGTGAAGTGTTACCAGTGTGGCGAGATTGGACATGTGGAGAGGGACTGCAAGAAAGGAAAATCAGGAGGATCAGGGACTGCAAGAAAGGGAAAGGGTAACGGTTCGAAGGCAAATGAGAGGGCATTCAACATAACTTGTGAGGAGGCCACGGCAGATCCAGAGGTAGTTTTAGGTATGTTTCTGGCAGACCATGAGTATGCTTCTGTGCTCTTTGATTCTGGTGCTAGTAGGAGTTTTGTGTCTACTGCCTTTTGTCGTTTGTTGCTTGATAAGAGTAGAAAGTTAGATGAGCCTTTCTATGTAGAAACAGCCATTGGTAAGTCCACTAAGGTAACTGAAGTGGTTGAGGATTGCCTGATTGAGTTAGAAGATTGTAAGTTCCCTGCTAGGTTGCATGTTATGGCCTTAGGAGGTTTTGATGTGGTGTTAGGCATAGATTGGTTAGCTAGATATGAAGCCAATATAGTATGTAGCAAGAAGGTAATTCGTCTAATAGCGCCCGATGGTGGATCTGTTACGGTTCATGGGGATAAGGTGTGCTGTGAACCGAAGGTCGTGTCGATGATCGCAGCTAGAAAGTACTTGAGACGTGGGTGTAGCGCTTACTTGGACTATGTAAAATATGTGGATGCGCCAGAGCCACAATTATCAGACGTGCCGGTAGTGCGCGAGTTTCCTAACGTCTTTCCTGAACACCTGACTGGTGTGCCGCCTGACCGTGAAATCAAATTCCAAATTGATTTGCTACCAGGAGCACAACCCATCGCTAAAGCACCGTATCGATTAGCTCCTTCGGAGATGGTAGAGCTGAGGGACCAGTTGCAAGATTTATTGGATAAGGGCTTCATCCGACCGAGTATCTCTCCATGGGGTGCTTCAGTTTTATTCGTCGAGAAGAAAGATGGTAGCATGCGGATGTGCATTGACTATCGCGAGCTCAATAAGCTGACCGTAAAGGATCGGTATCCGTTATCAAGGATCAACGAACTGTTCGATCAACTTCAGGGTGCCAGCTGTTTTCAAGGATAGACCTGCGATCTGGTTGCCACCAACTGAAGGTGAAAGAACAAGATATCCCTAAGACGGCGTTTCATACGCGTTATGGACACTACGAATTTCTCGTCATGTCCTTTGGTTTAACCAACGCGCCAGCTGCTTTTATGGACCTTATGAATCGGGTATGTCGGGCGATGTTGGATAAATCGGTAATAGTGTTCATTGATGACATCTTAATTTATTCAAAAAGTGAAGAAGAACATGCCGATCATATTCGAGAAGTATTGGAGACGCTCAGAAGCGAGAAGTTATATGCTAAGTTCTCTAAATGTGCATTTTGGCTTCGAGAAGTTCAATTTCTAGGTCATGTGGTTAACCCCGAGGGGATTAGGGTGGACCCTGTGAAGGTTGAAGCAGTGATGCAATGGGAACCTCTAAAGACGCCATCTGAGATTCATAGTTTCTTAGGTCTGGTAGGTTACTATAGGAGGTTTATCCAGGATTTCTCCAAGATAGCTTCTCCTTTGACTAAGCTGACCCGGAAGGACGTGAAGTATGAATGGGACACTGATCAGGAGAACGCCTTCCTAGAACTGAAGATGAGGTTAACTCAAGCCCATGTCTTGACGTTACCTGAATGGAACGAGGACCTGGTAGTCTACTCAGATGCCTCGTATGCAGGATTGGGTTTTGTGTTGATGCAACGAGGGAAGGTGATAGCTTATGCTTCTAGACAATTAAAGGTCCACGAGACCAATTATCCTACCCATGATTTGGAGTTAGCTGCAGTGGTGTTTGCATTGAAGATTTGGAAGCACTACCTATATGGGGTGAAATGCACCATCTTCACTAACCATAAAAGTTTGAAGTATTTCTTCGAACAAAAGGATCTCAACATGAGACAGCGGAGGTGGTTAGAGCTGATTAAGGACTATGACTGCGAAATTCACTACCATCCTGGTAAGGCAAATGTGGTTGCTGATGCCCTTAGCCGAAAGGGACGACCCAAACCGATCCGGGTGAAGGCTTATCAGTTGATCATGACGCCCGATATTATGAAGCAAGTGCGAGAGTTCCAAGATGAAGTGCTGGAAGGTAATAGAGTCAACTCTGAAAGGATGAATAGACAGGAATCAGAATTGGGAGAAAACACCATTGGTGTTAGAACTCGATTCGGGCGGATGTGGATTCCTCTCTATGGGCATCTGAGGGAGAAGATCATGGATGAGGCTCATAAGACCCGATATTCCATCCACCCTGGTGCCACAAAGATGTATAAGATTTGAAGAGAGATTACTGGTGGCCAGGAATGAAGTGTGGTATGGCTAAGTACGTGATCAAGTGCCTGACTTGTTTGCAAGTGAAGGCAGAGCACCAAAAGCCATATGGGAAGATCCAGCCTTTGGATATTCCTAAATGGAAATAGGAACACATCACAATGGACTTCATCACGAAGCTACCTCGCACGGCGAGAGGAAGTGACGCTATCTGGGTGATTGTTGACCGTTTAACAAAGAGCACCCATTTCCTACCAATTCGTGAGACATTTTCCTCTGAGAGGTTGGCAGAGTTATTTATCAAGGAGATCATGGCTCGTCACGGTGTTCCAGTGTCTATTGTTTCGGATAGGGGTACGGTTTACGTCCTAGTTCTGGAAGAGGTTTCACGAGTCAATGGGGACTAGACTGCATATTAGTACGGCTTACCACCCCCAGACGTATGGTCAGTCGGAATAGAACGATTCAGACATTAGAAGACATGCTACGAGCGTGTGTAATTGATTTTGGAGGAAGTTGGGATGAGCACTTATCGTTGGCGGAATTCTCATATAATAATAGTTACCATGCCAGCATTGGTATGCCACCTTATGAGATGTTATACGGTAGGAAGTGCAGAACGCCCGTGTGTTGGGGTGACATCGGGCAAAAGGAATTAGGAAGTCTTGAAGTGATTGAGGTCACAACCGAGAATTTAGATAAGATTAAGGCATTCATGAAAGCTGCAAAGGATCGCCAAAAGTCTTATGCTGATAAGAGGCGTAGACCGATAGAGTTTGAGGTTGGTGACAAGGCTATGCTCAAGGTATCTCCCTGGAAAGGGATCATCAGGTTTTGAAAACGGGGAAAGTTAAGCCCAAGGTTCATAGGGCCATTCCGTATTGTCGCGAGGGTAGGGGAAGTGGCCTACATATTAGAACTACCTGATAAGTTGAGTGGAATTCACCCTACGTTCCATGTATCTCATCTTAGGAAATGTATGGCAAACAATGATGCAGTTGTACCATTAGAAGACATTGAAATCGATGAACGACTGAACTATGTAGAGCAGTTGGTGGCCATCCTTGATTGGAAAGAGAAGCACTTACGTAATAAAGTGGTTCCGCTAGTACGAGTACAGTGGAGACACAGAAAAGGATCAGAATCTACATGGAGACCGAGGAGGAGATGAGGAAATTTTATCCTCAATTGTTTGATGACTGACAGGTTTCGAGGACGAAACCTAAAAAAGTGGGGGAGACTTGTAACACCTGAAAAGTCAAAACGAGTCATCAAGAATAATGGGCTTAATTAGCGGGTATTTAATAAAGGAAGGAAATGGGTTATGGGCTAAATTAGGCTTATGGGCAAGAGCCTAAGTGATTAAGGGCCCATAATCAGCCCTTTAACACATTCAACCAGCCACCATCTCCCTCATTTGAACCCTAGCCTCCCCAATTCATAGAGAGAGAAAGTAGAGAGAGAAAGTGAAGAAAATTCAAGATTTGGAGCTTTAAAGGTTAAGGGATTGAAGATCTGGGTGTTGGAGCATCAAATCATAAGAAAGGAGCAACAAATCCAGGTAAGAATCAGCCTTTAAACCCTTCTGTAGATCAAACCAGGATTCTAGGGTTTTGGGTTCTGAAAAGTTGCAAAGAATCGTATAAAGGTCACATTTTTACGTATGAAAACATATAAAAAGCTTAGATATAGCCTCATGGATGATAAAGTAAGAGATTGGACGTAAAAAGCTGCAATTTTGGGTTAAAAACAGGCTGGTTCATAATTTTTATGCGATCTGCGAAACCGTCTGTGCATCCAGCGAAATTGCATATTCAAGCTGTGAAACTGTGGGTTTTTTGCGAAACTATAGTTTCACAGATAATTTTGCAGCCATGGAATTCCATCGAAAGTTGGGTGAAACTGTCATGCGAAACTGGCAGCGAAACTGTCAGCGAAACTGTCAGCGAAACTGGCAGCGAAACTGCCAATGAAACTGCTTATCTGGCCGCGAAATTAGCAGCGAATTTAGGAAAAAATTAACCCCTTTAAGTGTTAACTTATCTGCAAGCTGGGTAGTGTGATCCTAGCCTAGAAAGCTTAGTTTAGAGGTTACTCACGGTATCCAGGTGAGTTCTAGATCCCTTTATTTAAACGTTTTTCCATGTTTTTGGGGTTATTATGCATAGTAAACATAAGTTTTTCAAGGTAAAGATTTCAAACGGTTCTAACAAGAAAATAAATTTTCCTATAACAAATATGTTATATAAAGTCCTTAAATTAAAAATTTTGCGCGCTGACCTGGCAGCCCGGTCCCAGCCAGGGGCATTGCCCCTTGGACCCTACTAGGGGCTGCCGCCCCTAGGACCCCGCTGTCAGGGGCTGCCGCCCCTAGGACCCCGTTGTCCCGCGGAGGGTTGGTTGTGTGTTATAATGACTAGTACTTGGTATGTTGTGTACTTAATAAGTTATTTATTATGTATTAAGTGAAAGATAATATTAATAAGAAGTGGAACTTAACAAATGTTACCCCGGGCTCGTTTGATGATGAAAAGTCTTGCAAGCACTATGATAGACTTCACGTAGGTGAGTCTGACATATAATGATGGATCTATATTCATGAGCGGGATATGTGCCTTGCAGTGTGAATCAACTGTCGGGGGTTAGCTACCATGATGATATGTACCGACGGGGATCGACATTCGCTGTCGATCAACATGGAGCTCTTGCTTTATGCAATCTCTCTTATGATGAAGTGAATGATAATGAAAGAATGAAAGATAATGAACATGCTTAATATGATGCAAGAAATGTTATGTAGTATGATGTATGCGTGGCCATTATATGAAGGATAAAGCTTATATTTTCTTATTTATCTAAAACTAGAAGTCACTCAGCAAAGCTGACTTTTATGCATAATAGTGGGCAGGTAAATGCTGATGCTAAGGATGGCACCAGGGAGCTACTTGGCGAGCAATGGATGTCATTCTATCTATGAAATCTTATTTGTAAATTAAGACCACGCAATATGTTTTTATTCTATTTAAAGGCAAATGTATGAGTACAATATGATTTCCAAGTTTTAAATAAACGTTTATTTAATTCCGCTGCAATGTTTTGTTTATAAAGTGATCTTATGCTATGATTAACCAACTGTGAGGTTTCCCCGGAATGAGGCCTTACATTACTTTTCTATATTTGTTGTAGATATGAGAGATGAAATATAAAAGATAATTAATTATTAGTCAACTAATTGGAGAGAGAAATAAGATAGTAAATTACTATTATACTCTTTTATCTACTTTAAACATATTAAATGATCTACTAGTTTACATTGTTAATATTGTTTAATCACAACCACTGATAAAAACTGCAGGATCGATATTATTTTCTCAACACTAAGTATTTCTTACAAACTATTAAATATCACTCATTTGATGAATGCAGAATCAAGAACTCAGTTGATGATAATATAATAAGTAAAGAACACAAGAAATGGTTTTCAAGATACTTGTATATATTATCTCTTAACTAAGTATTACAAGACTCATGCAGAAACATGGATACTAAGTTACAATGAGCGACTATATATACTACTATCTACAACTTGTTATACGTAGATAACATGCTGGGACTTACTTCTAAACAAATACTACATTGCTAGAGGTTGGGTATTTTAAATAAAGTATTATCTAAAATAAGGTAGTCATGACAGGTCCATGACTTACCTTTTGGTCACCAACTAAAGGTGGCAGCTGTACTAGCTAAGGAATAGTGAACAGTGGACAAAAGTAAGGTCAACCACATGAACGTGGAAAGCATCTTGCAGAGAATCAGAGTAGGCAGCATGTGTCAGTCGGACCATGCTTTATCCACTGGTTCATACTGTGATTCTTCCGAACTTAAAATGGCTTTGGAAGAATAAGTTCTTCCGAAAAGACTCAGCTTTTTCCGAGGCTTTGCCTTCGGAAGACTTTATCTTCAGTCTTCTAAGTGTCTACTTCAGAAGAATATCTTCTAAGTCTCAGAAGACTAAGTTTAGTCTTCGGAAACTCTTCAGAAGATCACTATGTAAGCTTCGAAAGTTGCAGCATTGCCTTCGGAAGACTTCTCTTAGCTGTACAGATTTCTTCTAAGTGTTGTTTTGGTTGCATCAACCTCAATAGATCCAACAAACTCCCCCTAAGCTGATGCTACCAAAACTACACTTCCTTCTTCAACTTTTAACTCCTCTTCAGTTCTTACCTTTTGTTTAATTCAGTAATAGGAAGGCTATCGATATATCTTCTGATGTGAGTAGCTATCATGGAGTTAGTGGAATTGGTGAATGGTCTCTCTGCTAACTCAGCAATATCAAATCTGCTTAAGTGTAGCAGAGATGAGGCATTGAACTTGTTTACTTCTCTATTCTCTCTCTCCATAACGAAGTTGTGAGAAGGTTCATCAAACCTCCACTGGATAATTTTCTTCCTAGGAATGATGGGCAAGTTTGGCAGTCTATCCCCATTCCAAGTGTCCAGTAGGTTTACCAATCTTCTTCTTAGTTTTTTCTCTTCTTCATTTAATGATGTCACATCCCGGCGGAAGCGTGAACAAGACGGATGAAATTTGACTAGCTTTTATCAGAGTGCACTGGTTTATATTAAATAAACACAGATATAATCGAAACATAATACATACATGCTTTTTATTACTTAATATTCGAGATTATATCTTTTTACATAATATATCAAAATTGATGTAATAAATTACAACTAAGTTACAACATGTCTAAAATCTACACAGACCTGTCCTACGACTTCGCCCCAACCATCATGAATCTCAAAGCTGAAATCAAAGATGTTACTCATTTCCTAAAAAAGTACACTTAAACCAGTCAACAAAAATGTTGGTGAGAATATAGGTTTAATCCAAACAATTATTTTGTTGATGTGTCAATCACAACCAAAATTACAACCAAACCTGCTCACAACATAATCATATTGTCACGAAATAATAAAAATCAGATAATATTACATCCTAACCCCCATTCGGTTAGATGCAGGAAAATAGTAGCAACCCTCATCCGGTTGGTACAAATATCCTCCTAAGTAACGTTACCAATATTATCGACCGGCTCCTCATCCGAACTAATGGTTGTGTCGCAAATGGCAGTAAGCGAACAAAATATTTTCAAAATAACACATCAACTCAAAAGTATACTTTCCCCCAAAACGTTACGGAATACCAAATGGTTGAAAATGGGGCTATGAACTCACCGTGTCTTCTCACTTGAACCTAATAAAATAGTTCACAGTGTTAGACAATATTTTCTTTAGAATTTTTTAGAACCTCAGATGTAAGTATCTGTTAAAGTTCTACCAATAATGTTATCCCAAAAACTTCCCACAAATGGTTTATACATAATTTGTTCACAAATTAGTATAAATTCTACATAAATCATCAAATACCTACTGTTGTCCAAAAATCCTTAAAATTTCACAGAATCTTATCCAAAAATTCAGTAACCTCTCATAATTTTTACAACCTCCAAATCTTAACAGATTATTTTCTGTAAATTCCATAATATTCTCAAAAATAATTAAAAATAGCTTCTCTCCACGAAAAATTCCCAAAATTTCACAGAAAACTCCCTATTCAAAACCAAGTATCTTATAATTATCTTAAGGTCCAAATCATAACAGAATAGTCTCTTTTATTTTCACAATAATCATAATATTTAGCAAAAATATTTATGTTGTTCCATAAATCATGAATATTATATATTCTGTAGTATATAATTTAATATTTCATCTAAAATTTTATCAGAATTTATAATTTACTTTAAGTACTTATTATGATTTATTTATTACAGAATATATAAAAATTTGTATCTTTATTATAACGAGGAATAAAATTCTGAAATAATTCCAGAGGCTTTTATACCTCAAATAAATCATTTTGTGAATTTATCAGAATTTTCCCGAAATTATTTCTATTTTTGATATTTTCTTCTATTTCTCATTTATAAAATAATTTATATAAATTATTTCATTTATCAAAACTTTATCAAAGTTTCCAGATCAATATTTCAGTATATAAGTGAGAATTTTTCAATGTTTATTCCTACAATTGCAGTTGTTTAATATTTTTCTTAGATTTTCTTTAATATTTACAAGATTTAATCTTGTAATCTCAAGATATATACTTTTTATTACCTTATAATGATGATCTTGATGATATCTTAGCTCCTTGAATCTGAAAACAAGACTGTGAAGGTCGTGGATGGTGATGGTAGGTGCTGGTAGTGTGTGGTTTGTGTGTGTTGGTGTTGTGGTTGTCGGGTGGTGGTTGTTGATGTTGTTTTAAGTGAACCCGAGAGTGAGAAGGGATTGTGGGGCAGGTTGGTGGTGGTGATTAGTGTTGGAGACAGCAGAAGATGATTGAGGATGGTGGTGATTAAGTGGAGGTGGTGGTGTGTGTTTACAAGGATCCGAGAGAGGGAGAGGAGCTAGGAGTGAAGATGAAGTGGTTGATGGACCGAGAGTTTTAAGGATGCATGGGGGGGTCGGTTGCTATCTATGATAGCATGGGTGAGTAAGCAATTCTAGCTTCATGAAGTGGCTTATCCTCCTAGCTTCATTTATGGCACTTGGTGACTAAGGATAGGAGGTGGCATTAGGTGGTGTATGGTGGCTGTTTTGGTAGTGTGAAAGCAAGATTTGATGGTGATGTGGTGGCGGTTTTAGGGAGGAACCGAGAGAAGGTGGTAAGCATGAGAACATGACTCATCTTGAGTCATGATGATTATTCTTCAAGTGTGAATGCAAAACTCTATTAGTCAATGTGTGTATGGCTTGGTGTAGCCGAGAGGCTTCTTGTTTGTGCCACCTGTGTTTTGTAATCATGAACTCATCCTAGGTTGACTTAGAGTGTGAATGCATAGGAACATGGTAACCGAGGATGATGGTTTGGGTTTGGTGGTTTCGGTGGTGGTTTAAGTAGGGTGGTATGTTGTGGTTTTGGGTTTTTAATTTTAGGTTTTGATGTTTATTTGAGTTCCTACATATATACTTGTAAATCTATGTATAAGTGAGCTTTATATATATATACCTAACTGTCTAACATGTATACTTGTATTCTAGAAAGTTTCCATGTACATGTACGTATGTAAACATGCATACGTAGAATTTTATATATATATACACATATGTGAGTTTTGGGTACACATATAATTACATATATACGTAGGCTATTAATATATAGGCATGCAAGTAGCATGCATACGTACATCCATAAACATATGTACCCAAACATATATTAGATTAAGAACACAAATTATATATTTATATAAGGTATATACATATATATAGGTAAATAACCTGATTATATACACATGCATGCTTGCAAATATATATATACATACTAAAAATATTATTACGACTCATAACGTGATAAAATAAAACTTCTCGACGTAATTTATATGATAATAGAATATTTTTAGGGTCGTCACATTCTCCCCCCGTTAAAAGAATTTCGTCCCGAAATTCAGTGGAGTGTATTTTACTCAATTCCTGTGACAATTCCAACTTATATGCTACAAGACCAATTTTATCAATAACTTTAAATGGACCAATGTACCTAAGGTTCAACTTACTGGATTTCCTAATTCGAAAGATTCCTTTAGAGGGAGATATTTTTATTTTTTTAGATAGGTTTTGTCTCCAAAATTTTCAATGCAATTATTACAGTTCCTAACTCTAGATCATGGGGGTATAATCCTTTTCACTACCTCTAAGCTGTCTGAATGCCTATGCCATCACCTTATACTTAAAATAAATTAGAATGTCATTAATGAAGACTATAACAAATTTATCTAAGTAAGGTTTACACACTATCTTATCTCGCTCACCACTGGCAGTTTCTACAATATATGCACGTTCTAGAGTTTGTGGTACTAAGTTCAAATAAGGTACTAAGGCAGTTGAAATGAAACTTCTATTTGCACCAGTATCAAATAAAACTCTGGCATATATGTTGTTAATGAGAAACATACCAGCTATGGTTTCATCTCCAGCTTGTCTATTGCAATTATAATGTTCTAGCTTATCTATTGCTACATGAAGGAGCAGGGATTTAGTATTCACATAAGGGATTATGATCCAGAACATAATAGTATTAATAGACAAGAAATAACAGTGGCCAGGTGTCATTGCTTATCTATTGCAATTATAATGTTTTAGCTATTATCCTCCATGATTCACCAAAACCCATTACCCAATACCTATGCAATTAATCAAATTATCTGAATATTAGTTAACCCAAATGGCATTACAAGAAACTCGTAATGTCCTGTAAGGCCCCGATCCCGGGCACCTCACAGTTGGTCATTCATTGCACTTAACGTATATAATTTACTATAAATTAATTAAACCATGCAGCGGAAACTCTGAGATAAACTTTCATTTTACTATAAACACTTTTGCCATTTAATACAACGTACGTCAATTACAAAACATCTGATGTTGCATTACATCACAAAAGTATTATACAAAAGATTTCATCATTTCTAATTACATCTTTACAATACCTAACTTTTGCTATGATTGTTGCTGAAGCATATGAAACCGAGGATTTCTTAAGTAATCCCGTTTATGTGAATCCTCAACAACCATAGGGTCAAATACAGTGACCTTTAGTATAAAATCATAAAAATTATTCATCATAAAGGAGACTTCTTAAATAATCCTGTTTATCAGGATTCTTAAGAAGTCTCGCACTTGCAAGCAACATAATGTGTTGCATGCATTATGGGCCCACAACACATGACGTTGCAGCATTATCAAAAGGAGAATGCCATCCCAAAAGAGCTGAGTAGCCGCCTCGTGCCATCCTCAGCAACCCTACCTGCCAACCGGAAACATATAAAAGTCAGCGTTGCTAAGTGAGTTCTAGTTTTATATGTGGTAAAACACTTTCTATATGTAGTATATAAGAATACTCTTTTCTATAAAATACTATACTGTACTGTATATGCGAGCACGCATCAACTGTATGAACAAATAACATTCGTTCTTTATACTATATACCTTGTCTATAAACTTTATCTTTATGTTTCACTTTCTGTATGGACCAGTGAGCGATACCCAAACTATATGCGCGATGGGAAATGAATGACGGGCCATCTATATCCCCCGAAGGGTCAACTGTATTCCCCCAAAAGGGCTATGTGTATCCCCCGAAGGGTCAACTGTATTTCCCCGAAAGGGCTATGTGTATCCCCCGAAGGGTCAACTGTATTCCCCCGAAAGGGCTATGTGTATCCCCCGAAGGGTCAATTGTATTCCCCCGAAAGGGCTATGTGTATCCCCTGAAGGGTCAACTGTATTCCCCCGAAAGGGCTATGTGTACTGTGTACAAGGCCGACCCGATCATCCGGGGCACGCCACAAAGGTCCTGCCAATCTCAATTGATTGACCCTGTGTGCGTCAATGGGTAGCTAGCCCGCAACACAGTTGAGCTAACGACACATAGTCGTGTAACTCCTATAAGCTTGCAAGACTTGTTAACTTTTATTAATGTTCCTTCACTTTCTTTATTACTCTTTCACTGTACTGTACATAATACTTTCATTTCATCTATTAGTGATAACATGTAAAACTGTGGAAAGATAAACATGCATCAAATCGAGGAACATCAATATTTACAAATCATCAGTCATTACTATCATATAAGGCTACATCATACTTAGCCTACATACATCATACATACTCTTCTCTCCACGTTCACATCAGCCCTATTTGGGCGATTGAACACACTCCAGTCGCATGGCCTCCATGAGACTGGGTCATGCGAATGGGTATCTATGCGACTGAACCCTCAGTCGTGCGTCTATACTACTATGCGAATGGATCTATGCGACTGAACCTTCAGTCACGCGTCTGTACTACTATGCGAATGGATCTATGCGACTGAACCCTCAGTCGCAGGGCCTGTCATGTGACTGAGCCCCAATCGTACGACTGAGCCTCAATCGTACGATTGATCATCATTCGTTTCTCAGTCATGCGACTGGCCCTTCAGTCGCATAACCCTAACTGGGCAGCGACTGAAGTTCATCACGAACAGCAGCCGTGAATTCGGCTGTAAAACTCTCCTAAACTCAATTCAAGCCCAGATTAACCCTCCCAAACCTTAGGGAATCATACTAGGACATCATACAAACACGTGTAAGTCCTAAATCATACTTTAAACACATTATCCAAGCTTTCACCCAAATGGGTCAAACATACACTTTTACAAAACTAGGGTTTAGATATGATCCAGCCCCAAAATCGTTTGAAAACATGTAAATGAGGGGTCCTAGAACTCACATTATCACGGAGAATATGAAGAGATTCGATTTGAATAGCCTCTCGACAAATCTCGAGCCCGAATCACCCCGTTCTCTCTTTTCTTTCTCTGCTCTGTCGCTCTCTACTCTTTCCCCGACTGAAGCGTGTGAGTGTTGGGGGAAGAAGAGAGCTGCTCCTATTTTATAGGTACAACTCAGTCGCGCGAAGTCCAGGGGCGACTGGACCTTCAGTCGCATGAACACCATGCGACTCGACCTCCAGTCGCATGAGTTCCATGCGGTTGAACCTTCAGTCGTGCGATTGAACTCCAGTCGTACGGTTGAGTTTCAATCGTCTGAGCATTATGCGATTGACCCCCAGTAGCATGAATTCCATGCGACTGAGACTCAGTCGCATATCACTTCAAAAGTCAAACTTCCGGGTGTTACAAGTCCACCCCCCTTATTTAGGTTTCGTCCCCGAAACCTGTTATTCCTCGAACAATCGTGGGTAATGCTGCCTCATTTCTTCTTCAGTTTCCCACGTTGATTCGGATCCCTTCCTGTGCCGCCACTGTACACGCACAAGGGGAACCACTTTATTTCTTAACCTCTTCTCTTTGCGATCGACGATCGCCACTGGTTGCTCTACATAGTTGAGCCGTTCGTCTACTTCAATATCTTCCAGTGGAACGATCAGATCCTCATCGGCCAAACATTTTCTCAGATGAGATACGTGGAAGGTCGGGTGAATTCCACTTAACTCATCTGGTAGATCCAACCTATAGGCCACCTCTCCTACTCGAGCAACAATTCGGAAATGGCCTATATACCACGGACTCAACTTACCCCGCTTCCATAACCGAATGATTCCTTTCCAAGGCGAGACCTTTACCATCACCCGGTCTCCCACCTGGAACTCAATCGGTCTGCGTCGTTTGTCAGCATACGACTTCTGTCTGTCTTTGGCTGCCTTCATGTAGGCTTTGATCTTTTCATGCTTTTCAGTCGTAGCCTCGATCACTTTGACGCTTCCCAATTCCTTCTGACCAATATCACCCCAACAGACGGGTGTCCTGCATCTCCTACCGTATAGCATCTCATAGGGTGGCATGCCAATACTGGCATGATAGCTGTTATTGTATGAGAATTCAGCTAACGGTAAGTGGTCATCCCAACTTCCCCCGAAGTCAATAACACATGCCCGGAGCATGTCCTCCAAAGTCTTAATGGTCCTTTCAGACTGACCATCAGTTTGAGGATGATAAGCCGTGCTAATATGTAACCTCGTCCCCATAGCATCGTGGAATTTCTTCCAGAATTTGGATGTAAACCGGGTGTCGCGATCAGACACAATCGACACCGGTACTCCATGACGAGTCACAATCTCTTTGATGAAAAGATCGGCCAACCTTTCGGACGAATATGTCTCGCGCATCAGTAAGAAGTGAGCACTCTTCGTCAGACGGTCCACAATCACCCATATAGTGTCGTACCCTTTCGGGGTACGTGGCAGCTTTGTGATAAAATCCATGGTGATGTGCTCCCACTTCCATTCCGGTATGTCCAATGGTTGAATAATTCCATACGGCTTCTGGTGTTCGGCCTTCACTTGTAGACAAGTAAGGCATTTACTCACATACCCCACCACATCACGTTTCATACCCGGCCACCAATAATCTTTCTTCATGTCTTGGTACATCTTGGTAGCACCGGGATGAATGGAGTATCAAGTTTTATGAGCTTCATCCATAATCCTCATTCGCAGATCCCCAAGACGAGGAATCCACATACGCCCAAACCGAGTCTTGACACCAAATTGTTTTCACCCAGTTCCGCGACCAGACCTCTCTTTCGTTCAGAGTTAAGATGATTTTCTTTCAACGCCTCATCTTGGAAATCTTTCACTTGCTTCATCACGTCAGAGGTCATGATCAATTGGTACGCCTTCACCCGAATTGGCTCGGGCCTCTCCTTTCGGCTAAGGGCGTCCGCCATCACGTTGGCTTTTCCCGGATGGTAATGGATCTCACAATCATAGTCTTTTATCAGCTCCAACCATCGCCTCTGCCTCATATTTAAATCTTTTTGCTCGAAGAAGTACTTCAAGCTCTTGTGGTCTGTGAAAATGGAGCACTTCGTTCCGTAGAGGTAGTGCCTCCAAATCTTTAACGCGAGGACCACAACTGCTGGCTCCAAGTCATGAGTGGGGTAGTTAACCTCATGAACTTTCAACTGCCGGGATGCATAAGCTATAACCCTTCCCTTCTGCATCAACACACATCCCAATCCCAAATAGGAAGCATCAGAATAAACCACCAGATCTCCGCTTCCCTCGGGTAATGACAGAACAGGAGCTTGGGTCAATCTCGTCTTCAGCTCTTTAAACGCCTTTTCCTGAGCTTGACCCCATACAAACTTCACATCTTTCCGGGTCAACTTGGTTAGTGGAGAAGCGATTTTGGAGAAGTCTTGAATGAATCTTCGGTAATAACCCGCCAAACCCAAGAAACTTTGGATCTTAGATGGCGTCTTTGGAGACTTCCACTGCATCACCACTTCCACCTTCGTCGGATCAACCATAATCCCATCCGGATTTACCACGTGACCCAAGAATTGAACTTCACGTAACCAGAATGCGCATTTGGAGAATTTAGCATACAACTTCTCCCTTCTCATCGTCTCCAAGACTTCGCGAATGTGACCGACATGCTCAGTCTCACTCTTCGAATAAATCAAGATATCATCGATGAATACAATCACTGATTTATCCAACATCGGCCGGCACACCCTGTTCATCAGATCCATAAAAGCAGCTGGCGCATTGGTCAAACCAAAAGACATGACAAGGAACTCATAATGACCGTAGCGTGTACGAAAAGCTGTTTTAGGGACATCCTGCTCCTTCACCTTCAGTTGATGGTAGCCTGATCGAAGATCTATTCGTGAAAACCAACTAGCACCCTGAAGTTGATCAAACAAGTCGTCGATCCTCGGCAAGGGGTATCGGTTCTTTACCGTCAGCTTGTTCAACTCCCGGTAATCTATACACATTCTCATGCTACCGTCTTTCTTCTTCACAAACAAGACCAGAGCACCCCAAGGTGAGATACTCAGTCTAATAAACCCCTTGTCTAGCAGCTCCTGCAACTGCTCCATCAACTCTTTCATTTCCGTCGGGGCCAATCGATATGGTGCTTTGGCAACAGGTTGAGCACCCGGTATCAGGTCAATCTGGAACTCGATCTCTCGGTCAGGTGGCAATCCCGATAAGTCTTCGGGAAACACATCTGGAAAGTCACACACCACAGGGACATCAGATAGTTGTGGTGTTGGCTTTTCCACATCCTTTACGTAACATAAGAAGGCGCTACATCCACGCCTCATACATTTTCCCGCCACCGCCATTGAGATCACCTTCGAATCGTCGTAACCCGATCACCATAAACTGTCACTGAACTACCGTCGGGCGCTGTCAAATAAATTTTCTTCTTGCGACACATAATGTTCGCCTCAAAGTTTGCCAACCAATCCATACCAAGCACCAAATCAAAACCACCCAAGGTCATCGCAAACGGCCTAACCGGAAATTTGTGGCCCTCTAATTCTACGTCACAACCCTCTATTACCTCGGAAATTCTGGTAGTTTTACCTATAGCAGTCTCTACATCAAACGGTACATCCACACGTCTACTACTAACAGGCAATTTGGCACAGAAAGCAGCAGAAATAAAACTCCTACTGGCACCCGAATCGAATAATACAGAGGCTAAAGTTTGGTTCACCAAAAACGTACCGGACACTACATCGGGGTCCGTCCTAGCCTCTTCTTGCGTCATTGTGAATGCCCTGGCGCTTGCTCTCGACCTTCACTTCCCGTCTTCTTTACCCCTGAAGCCTCAGCCCTAGGCTTCTTACAGTCTCTAGCAATGTGGCCAGGCTGACCACACCTGAAGCATACGTTCATCCCCAGTCTACATTCTCCACTGTGTTCTCTCCCGCATTTACCACACTTCTTTCCTCCTGAACCCGACGTGACCACCCGGCGGTCATCCACCCGCGTCTTCTTATTACTCGTCGAAGTATCACCTCGACCAAACCTCTTCCCCTGCCAGTTTCTCTCTCCACCTCCCTTCTTACTACCCTCAGCCTTTACCAACGCAGCCCGTTCATCGTATAACCTTCCCGCCAAATCCACTGCCGACCTGAAAGTGCTCGGTCGAGCGGAAATCAAATGCCAACGAATTTCAGCTGGCAGCCCCTGAATATACCGGTTGATCTTTCGAGACACCGGCGTCACCTGCTCTGGCACCAACCGCGCCATTTCGTTAAACTTGGTGGTGTATTGTTGGTAGGTCATCGTCCCCGCCTCCAACTGCAGGAACTCTCTCTCAACTCTGTCCATTTCCCGACAAGGGCTGAACTCCTCGATCACCATCCCTTTTAACTCAGCCCACTTCATCTTCCCTATGGCCCTGCTACCCTCGGCTTGGACTATATTGTCCCACCAGCACAAAGCCGACCCTGTGAAAGAGTGGGTAGCAAACTTCACCTTCTTGTCCTCCTGGCAATCACTAATATCGAGGACAGCCTCCATTTCTCTCACCCATTGGTGAGCATCAGCAGCAGTACCAGAACCATCAAAGTCGGGGGCTTGCACCTCATAAATGCCCCGTAGTTACAACCCCGTGTTGTCTCTCGTACCGGCTCCTCCTCCTCTTCCTCTTCATTATCAGATAGAACCGTTTCCGGCTCTTGTTGCCCTGTCTTCCTGAGGACCTGTTCCTCTCCTTTCTTTCACCTTCCCTGACAGCCTTAATTACCTCGGTCACCACAGACGGTAAGATCGTCTGCATGACCTGATGTACCTCCTCGACCACTGCCTCTTTTACCGAGGCTCTCAAGTTAGCGCTCTCATCTACCCCCTCCTGATGAGGGGTCTTAGTTTCCTAGTGAACCACTTTCTCTACTCTAGGTCTTCCTCTTGTGGCTCGTGGTTCAGCACCACGTCCGCCACCGCCTCCACCCCGGGAAGCATTAGAAGATCTACCACCAGCCATTCTCTACCTCACACTGAAAGATCCAAACACCAACACGGTCATTCAAGGAAATAGCTCAGTTTATGTTAAGTATACTAAGTCCCTAATTATAGTGGCCAGTTGTGATTAGCCACTTACTTTACTCTTCGCACCCCGAGCACTACCTGTCCTGACTACATTAGTATCTAAGTCTAACAGTACACATAAACACATATCATGAGCACGTAATCATGATTAACTTTAAGAAAATACCTGATGGCACGCAGCTACTCAGATGGCATTCTTCCCTTTTTCTGTCCCATTTTCAGTTTAAGTTTAGGTTTATTTTGAAAATTTATCCATTTCACTTAAACTTTGGCTCTGATACCAACTTGTAAGGCCCCGATTCCGGGCACCTCACAGTTGGTCATTCATTGCACTTAACGTATATAATTTACTATAAATTAATTAAACCATGCAGCGGAAACTCTGAGATAAACTTTCATTTTACTATAAACACTTTTGCCATTTAATACAACGTACGTCAATTACAAAACATCTGATGTTGCATTACATCACAAAAGTATTATACAAAAGATTTCATCATTTCTAATTACATCTTTACAATACCTAACTTTTGCTATGATTGTTGCTGAAGCATATGAAACCGAGGATTTATTAAGTAATCCCGTTTATGTGAATCCTCAACAATCATAGGGTCAAATACAGTGACCTCTAGTATAAAAACATAAAAATTATTCATCATAAAGGAGACTTCTTAAATAATCCTGTTTATCAGGATTCTCAAGAAGTCTCGCACTTGCAAGCAACATAATGTGTTGCGTGCATTATGGGCCCACAACACATGACGTTGCAGCATTATCAAAAGGAGAATGCCATCCCAAAAGAGCTGAGTAGCCGCCTCATGCCATCCTCAGCAACCCTACCTGCCAACTGGAAACACATAAAAGTCAGCGTTGCTGAGTGAGTTCTAGTTTTATATGTGGTAAAACACTTTCTATATGTAGTATATAAGAATACTCTTTTCTGTAAAATAATATACTGTACTGTATATGCGAGCACGCATCAACTGTATGAACAAATAACGTTCGTTCTTTATACTATATACCTTGTCTATAAACTTTATCTTTATGTTTCACTTTCTGTATGGACCAGTGAGCAATACCCCAACTATATGCGCGATGGGAAACGGATGACGGGCCATCTACATCCCCCGAAGGGTCAACTGTATTCCCCCGAAAGGGCTATGTGTATCCCCCGAAGGGTCAACTGTATTCCCCTGAAAGGGCTATGTGTATCCCCTGAAGGGTCAACTGTATTCCCCTGAAAGGGCTATGTGTATCCCCCGAAGGGTCAACTGTATTCCCCCGAAAGGGCTATGTGTATCCCCCGAAGGGTCAACTGTATTCCCCCGAAAGGGCTATGTGTACTGTGTACAAGGCCGACCCGATCATCCGGGGCACGCCACAAAGGTCCTGCCAATCTCAATTGATTGACCCTGTGTGCGTCAATGGGTAGCTAGCCCGCAACACAGTTGAGCTAACGACACATAGTCGTGTAACTCCTATAAGCTTGCAAGACTTGTTAACTTTTATTAATGTTCCTTCACTTTCTTTATTACTCTTTCACTGTACTGTACATAATACTTTCATTTCATCTATTAGTGATAACATGTAAAACTGTGGAAAGATAAACATGCATCAAATCGAGGAACATCAGTATTTACAAATCATCAGTCATTACTATCAATAAGGCTACATCATACTTAGCCTACATACATCATACATACTCTTCTCTCCACGTTCACATCAGCCCTATTTGGGCGATTGAACACACTCCAGTCGCATGGCCTCCATGCGACTGGGTCATGCGAATGGGCATCTATGCGATTGAACCCTCAGTCGGGCGTCTATACTACTATGCGAATGGATCTATGCGACTGAACCCTCAGTCGCGCATCTGTACTACTATGCGAATGGATCTATGCGACTGAACCCTCAGTCGCAGGGCCTGTCATGTGACTGAGCCCCAATCGTACGACTGAGCCTCAATCGTACGATTGAACATCATTCGTTTCTCAGTCGTGCGACTGGCCCTTCAGTCGCATAACCCTAACTGGGCAGCGACTGAAGTTCATCACAAACAGCAGCCGCGACATTCGGCTGTAAAACTCTCGTAAACTCAATTCAAGCCCAGATTAACCCTCCCAAACCTTAGGGAATCATACTAGGACATCATACAAACATGTGTAAGTCCTAAATCATACTTTAAACACATTATCCAAGCTTTCACCCAAATGGGTCAAACATACACTTTTACAAAACTAGGGTTTAGATGTGATCCAGCCCCAAAATCGTTTGAAAACATGTAAATGAGGGGTCCTAGAACTCACATTATCACGGAGAATATGAAAAGCTTCGATTTGAATAGCCTCTCGACAAATCTCGAGCCCGAATCACCCCGTTCTCTCTTTTCTTTCTCTGCTCTGTCGCCTCTTCTCTTCCCCCGACTGAAGCGTGTGAGTGTTGGGGGAAGAAGAGAGCTGCTCCTCTTTTATAGGTACAGCTCAGTCGCCCGAAGTCCAGGGGCGACTGGACCTTCAGTCGCATGAACACCATGCGACTGGACCTCCAGTCGCATGAGTTCCATGCGGTTGAACCTTCAGTCGTGCGATTGAACTCCAGTCGTACGGTTGAGTTTCAATCGTCCGAGCATTATGCGATTGACCCCCAGTCGCATGAATTCCATGCGACCGAGACTCAGTCGCATATCACTTCAAAGTCAAACTTCCGGGTGTTACATGTCCGTACCTAGTTCTGAATGCAGTCTTAGAAATGTTATCTTCCTGTAATCTTAATTGATGATATCCAGATCTTAAGTCTATTTTTGAAAAGTAACTAGATCCTTGTAGTTGATCAAACAGATCATCAATTCTAGGGAGTGGATACCTATTCTTTATAGTAACCTTATTAAGTTCCCTATAATCAATACACATTCTAAAGGTTCCATCCTTCTTTTTAACAAATAGGACTGGTGCTCCCCAAGGGGATACACTAGGACGTATGAATCCTTTATTTAACAATTCCTGTAACTGAGTCATGAGTTCTTTCATCTCAGTTGGTGCTAAACGATAAGGTGCTTTGGCAATAGGGGCTGTTCCTGGTATCAATTTTATTTTAAACTCTACCTGACGAGGGGGTGGTAATCCAGGTAGTTCATCGGGAAACACATCAGCATATTCATTTATAACAGGAACACTTTCCAAATTTTTCCCTATCAAGTTGTGTATCAACAATATGAGCCAAGAATGCTAAACAATTCTTGTTGAGGTATTTTCGTGCTTTTTCACAAGTAATCAGTTTCACAGTATTACATGGCCTATCACCATAAATGCAGAGAATTTTATTTTCCTTAGTCAAAGGAATTTTAATCATTTTCTTATCACAAATGATTTCAACATGATTTGCACTTAACCAATCCATTCCTACTATGATATCAAATCCTCCCAACTTAATAGGTATCAGATTTATATCAAAACAGTACTCATCTAAATTTAAGATGCAATTAGGAATGATTTCGTCAGCTTCAATTATCTTACCATCAGCTAATTATATCACATAATTGTCACGTAATTTTTCAAATGTTAGACTAATTGATGGTCTAAAAGTATGTGAGACAAAACTGCGGGTTGCTCCTGTATCAAATAATACTTTAGCGTATTGGTTATTGATAAGGAACGTACCCGTAACTACTTCTGATTCATGGCGAGCTTCATCAACTTGTATCACAAAAGCTCTTCCCCGAGGGTTGTTTTGGTTAGTTGGAGCCTTACCCTTTCGTTGTGGACATTCGTTCCGGTAATGACTTTCACTTCCACATTGAAAGCAGACGGTTTTGTTGCTAGTAGGGTTTCTACAGTCTCGGGAAACGTGTCCCTTCCTTTTACAGTTATAGCACACCACTGTCATACAGTTTCCTGTATGATATCTCTGACAAATATTGCACTATGGTGGTTTTTCTAATTTCTTTTCTTGAGTTGTTCCCAAAAAGTTTCTTGGTGGAGGTCGGGTTACTCTTTTTGGGAACTTTCAACAAATCTCCTTCCAGAATGGTTTTCAGTTCATTTCCTTTTTTCTCCTACCTGTTGGTGCCCCAATGATCCATTCCTGATCATTTCATCTGTCAGACTTCCTAACTGGATTACTGCTTCCTGGAAGGTTTTATTTCTAGCAGATTTCACTAATCCTCTTATTTGTGGCACTAATCCCCAAATATACCTTCCTATTCTTTTGGATTCTGGGGTTATCAGGTGTGGTACTAACCTGGATAGTTCATTGTACCTATCAGTGTACTCCCGGTGTGCAGATCCTTTCATTTCTAATGCTAGGAATTCAGCTTCCAATTTTTCTATTTCATTGTACGGGCAGTATTTTTCTATCATGAGGTTTCTAAATTCTTCCCAGCTTAGCTTATTCATAATATTTCTACCTCTAGTATGTATTTCCATTTTCCACCAAGATTGTGCTTCTCCTTTTAAGGAATGTGAAGCAAACAGTGTTTTGAGATTTTCAGCACAGTTGCTGATTTCCAGAACTCCTTCCATGTCATCTAGCCATCTCAAAGCTTGTACTGCTCCACCTTTTCCATCAAATTCCCGAGGTCTACAGGACATAAAGGTTTTGTAGGAACATCCCTTTGACATTCCATTTAGGATCTCTTCTTCCTGTTGTTCCTCCATGTTTATATTTTCAGTCCCTGCTGGTGGGTTTGAGGTAGTTCCAATATTCAAGTTTTGCTGAAGTTGGTTAATTAGGGTAGGTAAAGTAGCTTCTAGTTGTTGGGCTATTATCTGGGATATCCTATCAGTTTCATTGACATCAGGGTTTACGGGTGTTTCTTCCCCGAGTCTGGTTCTGGGTCGCCCTACTCGAGCTGTTCTCCGGACAGGTTGAGTGTTTCTTTTTGGCGGCATGGTTTACTATAGTGAATTTCAGTGTTAGTATTGCAAATAAATATCTTAACACAAAATTTATCTATCATAGATCAAATAAACATGTTAACACAAAAGCACATATATCAGTTAAGCTCTTATTTCTTTTTATTCTAAAGAGTTAAACTAGAACTATTAGTTTCTACCGAACCATTTCCACATCCTGGTAAAAAGACTTTGCTTGGGTGTCTTGAGCTTCTTAATATCCTTTTAGATTTTCCAGATTCCCAGCTGTATTTTCTTAAGTTTCTTAAGAGTCTGTCGGGCTGTTTTCACCTGATCCAACTCTGGTTTAATAACTTTATCTTCATTCAGGGGAGAAACAGGAGGTTGTATTTCTATTTCTTCAATTGGTATAGTTCTAAACCTGTTTCCACGTTTCACCTTTTTCCTAGGAGTTATAATTGTATATCCTCCTCTTTGCACAGATGCACGTCTAACATAAAACCTTGATGTATTTTTCATTCCAATTGGGGAAACATTTATAACCTGCTGAGGTTCTGATTCAGGTACTATTTCTTTACGGCTGCTATGGTATGGTTCTTCTGAAGGGTCGATTTCATAATGAATACTATCTGGATTCATACTGCAAAATTTCTTAACAAGGTTTCACAAAAAGAGTTAGTCAAATAGTTATGAAGGTTTTGTTAAAACCTTAAACATAAAATCATGAAATTTCACATAATTCACATAAATTCATATAAAATCATAAAGTATCCTTTGAGCTTATGGTTATAGTCTAGTTACTTACTTAAAATAACTAATTCCCTATAACCAATGGCTCTGATACCAACCTGTCACATCCCGACGGAAGCGTGAACAAGACGGATGAAATGTGACTAGCTTTTATCAGAGTGCAGTGGTTTATATTAAATAAACACAGATATAATCGAAACATAATACATACATGCTTTTTATTACTTAATATTCGAGATTATATCTTTTTACATAATATATCAAAATTGATGTAATAAATTACAACTAAGTTACAGCATGTCTAAAATCTACACAGACCCGTCCTACGACTTCGCCCCAACCATCATGAATCTCAAAGCTGAAATCAAAGATGTTACTCATTTCCTGAAAAAGTACACTTAAACCAGTCAACAAAAATGTTGGTGAGAACATAGGTTTAATCCAAACAAATATTTTGTTGATGTGTCAATCACAACCAAAATTACAACCAAACCTGCTCACAACATAATCATACTGTCACGAAATAATAAAAATCAGATAATATTACATCCTAACCCCCATTCGTTTAGATGCAGGAAAATAGTAGCAACCCTCATCCGGTTGGTACAAATATCCTCCTAAGTAACGTTACCAATATTATCGACCGGTTTCTCATCCGAACTAATGGTTGTGTCGCAAATGATAGTAAGCAAACAAAATATTTTCAAAATAACACATCAACTCAAAAGTATACTTTTCCCCCAAAACGTTACGGAATACCAAATGGTTGAAAATGGGGCTATGAACTCACCGTGTCTTCTCACTTGAATCTAATAAAATAGTTCACAGTGTTAGACAATATTTTCTTTAGAATTTTTTAGAACCTCAGATGTAAGTATCTGTTGAAGTTCTGCCAATAATGTTATCCCAAAAACTTCCCACAAATGGTTTATACATAATTTGTTCACAAATTAGTATAAATTCTACATAAATCATCAAATACCTACTGTTGTCCAAAAATCCTTAAAATTTCACAGAATCTTATCCAAAAATTCATTAACCTCTCATAATTTTTACAATTTCCAAATCTTAACAGATTATTTTCTGTAAATTCCATAATATTCTAAAAAATAATAAAAAATAGCTTCTCTCCAAGAAAAATTCCCAAAATTTCACAGAAAACTCCTTATTCAAAACCAAGTATCTTATAATTATCTCAAGGTCCAAATCATAACAGAATAGTTTCTGTTATTTTCACAATAATCATAATATTAGCAAAATATTTATGCTGTTCCATAAATCATGAAAATATATATTCTGTAGTATATAATTTAATATTTTATCTATAATTTTATCAGAATTTATAATTTACTTTAATTATTTATTATGATTTATTTATTTTAGAACATATAAAAATTTGTATCTTTATTATAACGAGGAATAAAATTCTGAAATAATTCCAGAGGCTTTTATACCTCAAAAGAATCATTTTGTGAATTTATCAGAATTTTCCCGAAATTATTTCTATTTTTGATATTTTCTTCTATTTCTCATTTATAAAATAATTTATATAAATTATTTCATTTATCAAAACTTTATCAAAGTTTCCAGATCAATATTTCAGTATATAAGTGAGAATTTTTCAATGTTTATTCCCACAATTGCAGTTGTTTAATATTTTTCTTAGATTTTCTTTAATATTTACAAGATTTAATCTTGTAATCTCAAGATATATCCTTTTTATTACCTTATAATGATGATCTTGATGATATCTTAGCTCCTTGAATCCAAAAACAACACTGTGAAGGTCATGGATGGTGATGGTAGGTGCTGGTAGTGTGTGGTTTGTGGGTGTTGGTGTTGTGGTTGTCGGGTGGTGGTTGTTGATGTTGTTTTAAGTGAACCTGAGAGTGAGAAGGGATTGTGGGGCAGGTTGGTGGTGGTGATTAGTGTTGGAGACAGTAGAAGATGATTGAGGATGGTGGTGATTGAGTGGAGGTGGTGGTGTGTGTTTACAAGGATCCGAGAGAGGGAGAGGAGCTAGGAGTGAAGATGAAGTGGTTGATGGACCGAGAGTTTTAAGGATGCATGGGGGGGTCGGTTGCTATCTATGATAGCATGGGTGAGTAAGCAATTCTAGCTTCATGAAGTGGCTTATCCTCCTAGCTTCATTTATGGCACTTGGTGACTAAGGATAGGAGGTGGCATTAGGTGGTGTATGGTGGCTGTTTTGGTAGTGTGAAAGCAAGATTTGATGGTGATGTGGTGGCGGTTTTAGGGAGGAACCGAGAGAAGGTGGTAAGCATGAGAACATGACTCATCTTGAGTCATGATGATTATTCTTCAAGTGTGAATGCAAAACTCTATTAGTCAATGTGTGTGTGGCTTGGTGTAGCCGAGAGGCTTCTTGTTTGTGCCACCTGTGTTTTGTAATCATGAACTCATCCTAGGTTGACTTAGAGTGTGAATGCATAGGAACATGGTAACCGAGGATGATGGTCTGGGTTTGGTGGTTTCGGTGGTGGTTTAAGTAGGGTGGTATGTTGTGGTTTTGGGTTTTTAATTTTAGGTTTTGATGTTTATTTGAGTTCCTACATATATACTTGTAAATCTATGTATAAGTGAGCTTTATATATATATACCTAACTGTCTAACATGTATACTTGTATTCTAGAAAGTTTCCATGTACATGTACGTATGTAAACATGCATACGTAGAATTTTGTATATATATATACACATATGTGAGTTTCGGGTACACATATAATTACATATATAC
Source organism: Flaveria linearis (assembly GCA_024085815.1). NCBI lineage: Eukaryota > Viridiplantae > Streptophyta > Magnoliopsida > Asterales > Asteraceae > Flaveria > Flaveria linearis. The sequence continues at coordinate 40,113,321 of CM044011.1, forward strand.
GTAGGCTATTAATATATAGGCATGCAAGTAGCATGCATACGTACATCCATAAACATATGTACCCAAACATATATTAGATTAAGAACACAAATTATATATTTATATAAGGTATATACATATATATAGGTAAATAACCTGATTATATACACATGCATGCTTGCAATATATATATACATACTAAAAATATTATTACAACTCGTAACATGATAAAATAAAACTTCTCAACGTAATTTATATGATAATAGAATATTTTTAGGGTCGTCACAATTGAGTCAGAACTTAAGTCTAGAAGATTGAGTGATTGGTGTAAAGTCTCTTGGGGTAGATCTAAGAAGGCATTTCTTGTGAGAGAGCTTGAGGATCCATCAATGTATTTTAATACGATGAATCCTTCCTCATAAGAGATGCTACTCACATTTGAGCAGTTGTTGAGTCTCCTTTTTTAATTCCCCAATCTCTTCTAAGGTTGGAGTTTTGGATGGTTTAGAGGATGGTTTGGGTATTGATTGGGTTTTAGGTTGTGTTTTGGGTTGTAGAGTGTGTAGTGGTGGTGGTTGTTGAGAGGCAGAGGAAGATGGTAGTGGTAAGGTGGACGGTGTGGGTTCAGGGGTGTATGGTTTAGTGATAGGTTTGGTTTTGATGGGAAAATATAAGGGTATAGGTTCATTGATGATTTCAGTTGTTGTAGGTTGTGGTTTGGGTACTGGTTTGGGTTTCATCCTCTGTATCTCCTGAGATACCTCCTTCCTTCTTCCTAAGCGAATGTCAGCTTTGATATCACTGACATGTTGCTGTAGGGTCCTATAATACCCGTAAAAATAATAACAATAATAACAATAATAATATAATAATAATAGAAATAAACGTTCAGGGGGCAGTTGTGCCATTTTTAAAACTTAAATTTATAAGTTTTGTGTAAAAATTGAAGGAACATTAAACCTCAGGGACCATTTTGTAAAATTTTTAAAAAACTTTCTGTTTCTCTCTCCCCCTACCCGTGATTCCGGCGAGATCTTCCGGCCAAGGTCCGGCGACTCCGGCGAGACACAAAAACCCGGTTTTAAGCCGCGGTTTTGTCTCTAATTTACACCAATGCGATCGTGACAAAGATTCCCACTACAATACGCGATATAATTGAGCATTATCATCCGGAATTACAGCTCACAACCACCACAAATCGAATCCACTTTACACCTCACGATTAGACTCAAAAACCCACTCGAAACTTAACAATAATTGAATTAAAGTTACCAAATCAATCATATAATCATTCCTAATCTATCTACACACTAAAATCCGTCTGAAAAACACACAAAAGATCTGTTCGATTCCTTCTAGGCCGCGACCTGCAACTTAGTCGAGGACCTGGTTCCGAGGCTTTAAACTCATAATTGATAGAGGGCTTAGAGTCTTCAACACCCTTGGAAGCTCCACACAAAGTTAATTGGGTTATAATCATCATTTGAACAACAATCAAGCCCTACGTTAGTCGCGACTGTTCATCCTCTGTTCGTACCATTTCTTACATCAATTCAGGTAATTAAAACCTCATACACACTCGATTTCATTCAAGGAACAAAAGCCCTATGAATTTAAGCATTATCGAAATCGAATCGGGGTTCAATTGGGACTGATTCGATCTAGGGTTCTTATGTGAAATTGGTTTTGATTGAAACTTGAGTTTAAAACAATTTGGAACCCAATACATTCGCGGCTGAGGCCTTTGGTTCACTGGTTCCCCGTCTGTTTGCAATCCAAGAGGTCCCGGGTTCGAACCCGGGCACCCTCTTTTATTTTTTTAAAGCCTTTCTAAACTTTTAAAAATTATGTAAAATTACCAAAAATTATAAAAATCCTTTTATAAACTCTGTTTATTTTAAATCATCAACCTTAATTTTCTGTAATTTTCTTTAAGCTTAAACCTTTATAAAACTATATAAAAAGGGCATTTAGTTAACTATTTTTTTTATGGATTCCTTTTAAATAAATGGTAAAATATGATTAAACATAAAACTTCTCATATGAAAGTACCCAATTAATCTCCTGTAAATTAGTTTGTTAAAAACCTTAACAATTTATATATATAATATTAACAAACATTATAAATAGTTCATTTTGTTTAAAATAAGCTTTAAATAGTTGATTAGTTCCGTATTTTTACAGCCAACTTACGGAAGCCATAACTTTTTCATAACAGATTCAAATCAGTTAAATCTTATGTCCATGACAAAGTTCGTCGAAAGACGAATCTGTTGGTATATAAAACATTGAAAAACTCATTCGTTTAGACCTCCAAACAGTCGTTTTCGTAACAGCTAGCAGTTCTGCGCAGCTGTAAAGATCCACGTTTTTCTCATATTTCGGTAATCGAAATCAGAAACCTTTCTAAAGGAAGTTGTTCAGAACTCACTAATCTAGTAAACTGGAGATTTTCAGAATTTTTAGACGTCGTTTAGTATTTTTAACGAGTGCGAAAAGACAGAGACAGAACTGGAATTTTTCAAACATAATTTGCGTTACGTTATCGTAGGTTCTCACGGCGTTAACCGAGCCTAGACTTTGTTTCTGATTATTGTCATTCGTGTATAAGGTACGGATTCCGAACTTTCCCTCTCGTAGCATGAATACCTCTCGTTCTTGATCGGTATTTTGAATTCTTAACTTGACTTGTTGGTTATTAAATCCATAAGATTATTGTTATAAGTGTTTATTGTATAGTTGATATTGTTTGCATGTGATAGCCTTTATCTGCTTTGTACTCATTGTCACATGCTTCCTAAATGATTGATTATAGCTAGTGGCCTTGATTAAGGGTTATGAGCACTAGTGTAACTTATTGTGTTATATTGGCTTGATTGATTGTATCATTGACCTCCATACCCGAGCACATCCACCTATGGGGACATAGGGCGTCATCGTGGCACAAGTGACGTGCTCTATCTGTGGCAGAGCGATTAGACCACAGCGTCTCTACATTATTATTATGTGCTAAGTTGTGACACATATTGATTATTGTTAAAGGAGGCGTATGGATCGATCCTAGGATATCATTGTTATTGTTTATTGGTGAGATGGTTAGGTGTGTGTGCCCACATTCCTATCTCACATATTGGTGCATTAGAACTGCAGCTAATGTACACATTGTTAAGTGTTATTGTTATTGGCTCATATGGGTATTCCTTTTAGATGATCATTATCATTTGATTTTCAACTTGATCATCTCATTGTTATCAGTATTGATCATTGTATTGCTATCGTTTATTTCCGTTACTGAGCATTCTTTGGCTCAGCCGTATTTTCTTTTGTTGTTTTCTCTTATGTTTATAGCAGGTACTCAAGGGGCTCAGGGGAACGAGTGAAGAGTGTTAACTCAAGAAGTTAGGATGAGAATAATTGGATCAAAAAGACTTAATAGTATTTTGATTTTAAGACTTTATTTAAGTTATTTGGATCTATGTAAGGATTTGTGTGTTCCTTAGCACTTTAATCTTATCATTATGAAACTCTGATTTACTGTTTGTGTGACACGTCAGCCCTACCCGGGTTGGGGTGTTACAGTTATGGTATCAGAGCTTAGGCTCCTTCCTGTAGAAAACTTAAACTAAAATAATTAAGACATGTGAGGATTGGGTAGACATTGGGTTAGGTTCTCTATATATTATATGGCTATTTTCTAATTCACGTTGTTCTGATTAATGTGAAATGTTTTCATTTTAGATGCCTCCCAGCCGTAATTCACGAAATTCTAACGGGTCGAATGGACCTGATCCAAACCTTGTTGGTGCTATGACCCAAGCACTTACTGCTATACTATCGACTTTGATTGATGCGGTACGTAATCCGAATCCAAACCCAAACCCAAATCCTAATCCAAACCCAAACCCAAATCCTAATCCAAATCCAAACCCGAATCCAAACCCAACTGGTGCAGATGTTTGGCTAGCGCGATTTCAAAAGCAAAAACCACGATCATTCACTAAGGCGGCTACACCTGCAGTGGCCAAAGACTGGATCGCTCACATTGAGAAAATCTTTACCGTGCTTAGAGTTGATCAGCAGTACAGGGCGAGTTTAGCTGCTTATAAGCTGGAGGAAGATGCTCAAGTATGGTGGGAGAATGTGGTAGCTGAAAGAGGAGGCGAACAGTTCATGGAGACTCTATCTTGGAATGATTTTCGTTCCATATTCTTCGACAAGTATTTTACGAATGTGGATAAAGCAGCATACAGGCGGGAGTATGATAACATCCGTCAACGAAACGATGAATCACTCACTGATTTTACAGACCGGTTTTATCGACTGTTGGGATTCCTAGGTTCTTCTGCTGGACCACCTGAGGAACGAGCTGAAAAGTATCAATGGGCAGTATGTGATCGGATTCGTAAGGCTATTATTCACTCCACTTTTAACAATGTTGAGGAAGCAGTTAGGGCTGCAAAAAGGGTGGACCTGGAGAGAAAGGAATTTTTGTTAAAATTTGAGGATAATAAGAAGCGCAGTAGAGATGGGACTCGTATTCAGGCTGGCGGTGAGTCATCTCAAGGATCTGACCGAAATGGAAATGATCGTCAGAAAAATCAAGGATCGGGGAAGAACACTAAGCCATGGCATGGTAAGACTCGAAGTCAAGGTCAAATGATGCCCTATCAACAACCAATTGCAGCTCAACCGGTGAATCAAAAAGGCAATCCTCCCAGACATCCGATGTGTACTCATTGGGGAAAGCATCATCCCGGAACTTGTCGTCGACTTACAGGAGCTTGTCTTGGTTGTGGAGATATGGGGCATAGGGTTAGTCAATGCCCAAAGGCGAGGAACCGACCAGAGAATGATGCTAAGGGAGCCAATGCGCCACCCACTACTGGAGGTCGAGTATTCGCACTAACTGTAGGGGAAGCTGCTAATGCTCCAGGTACATCTTCCCGTACAAATTCGTTCTAATAATCATAATCTACTTCCATTGATTCTAGTTTTACCGTCGTTAGTATTCATTAGTTATCAATACATAGGTACGATTTGTGGTATACTTCGTCATGGTGACTATGATGTTTATGTATTGTTTGATACTGGCTCCACACACTCGATAGTATCTCATCTATTCACAAAGCGCCTTACGATCATGCCTACCACTCTAGAGCCTGCATTAGTGATTTCTACTCCTGTTGGAGAATCGATTGTTATTTCCCAAGTGTACCAAAACTGTCCTATTCAGATCGAATCAATCATTAGAGAGGCTGACCTATTTCCTATGCACATGGGTGATTCGATATTATTCTTGGCATGGATTGGTTAACACGACACCATGTTACCATAGAATGTCAAACTCGTCGTGTGCTATTTGGTGATCCTATGAATCCTGACTTAGTTACCAAGGGAGCCTACCTCGGAAACCTCTCAAAATTATCTCTGCTCTGAAAGCCCAAAAGCTTATATCCTGTGGATGTGAGGGATTCTTAGCTTCTATAAAAGATACATCAGTGGATACTCCTCGTATTGAAGACTTTCCTATTGTTCGGGAATTCTCTGATGTCTTTCCTGAAGAACTTCCAGGGTTACCACCTAAGCGTGAAGTCGAGTTTACTATTGATTTAATCCCCGGGGCGGAACCTATTTCTAAGGCACCTTATCGGATGGCTCCAGTAGAGTTAAAGGAATTGAAAGAACAACTGCAGGAGTTATTACAACTCGGATTCGTTAGACCAAGTGTTTCACCATGGGGAGCACCGGTATTATTTGTGAAGAAGAAAGATGGTAGTATGCGTCTATGCATCGACTACCGAGAGCTTAATAAGATTACTATCCGGAACCGCTATCCGTTACCGCGTATTGACGATCTCTTCGATCAACTACAAGGGGCAAAGTTCTTCTCTAAGATCGACCTCAGATCAGGATACCATCAATTGAGGATCCGAGATCAAGATGTTCCTAAGACAGCATTCCGCACCCGTTACGGTCACTATGAGTTCCTAGTTATGCCTTTTGGCTTGACCAATGCTCCAGCTGTCTTTATGGACCTCATGAACAGAGTGTTCCATGAGTATTTGGACCGCTTTGTAATTGTTTTTATCGATGACATCTTGGTATTCTCTAAAAGTAGAGAGGAGCATGAAGACCACCTTCGCACGATTTTGGAGACCTTACGCCAAAAGAAGTTATATGCTAAATTTTCTAAGTGTGACTTTTGGCTTGAACAAGTGGCATTTTTAGGCCATGTTGTATCAGCTAAAGGTATCACTATGGATCCGGCAAAGGTGGAAGGTATTACTAAATGGCCTCGACCAACATCCGTCACTGAAGTTCGTAGTTTTCTTGGTTTAGCGGGCTATTACCGACGTTTTGTGGAAGGTTTCTCTCGTGTAGCATTACCTCTAACTCAACTTATGAAAAAGGGTGTAAAATTTACGTGGAACGAGGATAGAGAAAAGAGTTTTGAGGAACTGAAGAAAAGACTGGTATCTGCCCCTATTCTTACGTTACCTTCGGGTTCTGGCGGATACCAAGTTTATAGTGATGCATCGAAGAAGGGACTCGGTTGTGTTCTTATGCAGCATGGTAAAGTTATTGCTTATGCTTCCCGACAACTTAAACCGTACGAAGTAAACTACCCAACACATGACTTAGAGCTTGCAGCTGTAGTGTTTGCATTAAAGATTTGGAGACATTATTTGTATGGAGAGACATGTGACATCTTTACTGATCATAAGAGCCTTAAGTATATTTTCACTCAAAAAGAACTCAATATGAGGCAGAGGAGATGGTTAGAACTACTCAAGGATTACGATGCCAACATCCAGTATCATCCGGCAAGGCGAATGTCGTGGCAGATGCTCTCAGTCGAAAGAGTGCAGGTGGAGTAGCATGTCTTCAAATCCAACCCCAGATTATCTCAGATCTGGATAGAATGGAAGTTAGGTTACAACGTGGTGAGTCTAACGGTTATCTAGCCAAGATGAGGATAGAATCTGATCTTATTACACGGATCAAGGAAGCTCAGAATCAGATGGAGAACTTTGGGCGATATTACAAAATTTGAAGATAGGGAAACAATCTGAGTTTCGAGTTGATGAACAAGGAGTTATCTGGTGTGGAAATAGATTATGTGTGCCAGATGACCCGACCCTTCGTGACTCCTTATTAGCAGAGGCGCACAGTTCACCTTTCTCTATTCACCCGGGAGCCACTAAGATGTATAGAGATCTAAGGCAGAACTTTTGGTGGAGTGGTATGAAAGAAGATGTAGCTAAATATGTGAGTCATTGTTTAACTTGTCAGCAAGTAAAGATTGAGCATCAAAGAGCTAGTGGATTACTGCAACCATTAGATATTCCTGTGTGGAAATGGGATGATATTTCCATGGACTTTGTTACAGGCCTACCAAAAACATTCAAGAAGAACGACGCCATTTGGGTCGTAGTTGATAGACTCACAAAGTCGGCTCATTTCTTGCCCATCCAACAGGGTTACTCAGTTAGCAAATTATCAGAGGTATTTCTTCAAGATATTATTCGACTTCATGGCACGCCATCATCGATTGTATGTGATAGAGATCCGCGTTTCACGTCACGCTTTTGGAAGGGTTTCCAAAATGCTTGGGGAACCAAGTTAAGATTTAGTACCGCCTTCCATCCGCAGACTGACGGACAATCTGAACGCACTATACAGACTTTGGAAGATATACTTAGAGCATGCGCACTCAAATGGACAGGCAATTGGGATGAGCATCTATGCCTAGTTGAGTTCGCGTATAATAACAGTTGGCAGGCTAGTATAAATATGGCCCCGCTTGAACTTTTATATGGTCGAAAATGTAGAGCACCGATATGTTGGAATGAGGTTGGAGAAAAGATAACCGAAGGACCGGAATTGGTTAGAATTACTAATGACAAAGTTGCCATTGCCAGAGAAAAGTTGAAAGAAGCCCAAACTAGACAAAAGTTACGCCGATCAACACCGACGAGCGTTGGAATTTAGAGTCGGAGATCATGTGTTTCTCAAAGTGTCACCTTGTCGTGGCATACGTCGATTTGGAATTAAAGGAAAGTTAAGTCCACGTTTTATCGGTCCGTTTGAGATTCTTGAAAGGGTTGGAGAAGTCTCGTATCGTTTAGCATTACCACCGCAACTCTCTCATGTTCATAACGTTTTTCATGTCTCTTTGTTGAGGGGATACAACTATCATCCGTTGCACGTTATTAGTTACCCTCTTCACGCGATTCAAGAAGATCTTTCTTATGAAGAAGAACCTGAAGCTATTATTGATCGTCAAGAACGAGTCATGAGACGCAAGTCTATACCGTTCGTTAAAGTTTTATGGAAAAATCATTCTGAACACGAGGCGACATGGGAGACAGAAGAAATGATTCGTTCACAGTATCCATACTTATTCGACAACTAAGTGTATGTTTTCTAAGCCTAACTGTTAGTGATTACTCTATTCGTAAGTGGTGTGTGTTTAAATAAGTATTATTTTCACCGTATTGTATTTTCAGAAGGATTCATGCTACATTATTTAGAATTTCGAGGACGAAATTGTTTTAAGGGGGGTAGAATTATAATACCCGTAAAATAATAACAATAATAATAACAATAATAATAATAATAATAATAGAAATAAACGTTCAGGGGGCAGTTGTGCCATTTTTAAAACTTAAATTTATAAGTTTTGTGTAAAAATTGAAGGAACATTAAACCTCAGGGACCATTTTGTAAAATTTTTAAAAAACTTTCTGTTTCTCTCTCCCCCTACCCGTGATTCCGGCGAGATCTTCCGGCCAAGGTCCGGCGACTCCGGCGAGACACAAAAACCCGGTTTTAAGCCGCGGTTTTGTCTCCAATTTACACCAATGCGATCGTGACATAGATTCCCACTACAATACGCGATATAATTGAGCATTATCATCCGGAATTACAGCTCACAACCACCACAAATCGAATCCACTTTACACCTCACGATTAGACTCAAAAACCCACTCGAAACTTAACAATAATTGAATTAAAGTTACCAAATCAATCATATAATCATTCCTAATCTATCTACACACTAAAATCCGTCTGAAAAACACACAAAAGATCTGTTCGATTCCTTCTAGGCCGCGACCTGCAACTTAGTCGAGGACCTGGTTCCGAGGCTTTAAACTCACAATTGATAGAGGGCTTAGAGTCTTCAACACCCTTGGAAGCTCCACACAAAGTTAATTGGGTTATAATCATCATTTGAACAACAATCAAGCCCTACGTTAGTCGCGACTGTTCATCCTCTGTTCGTACCATTTCTTACATCAATTCAGGTAATTAAAACCTCATACACACTCGATTTCATTCAAGGAACAAAAGCCCTATGAATTTAAGCATTATCGAAATCGAATCGGGGTTCAATTGGGACTGATTCGATCTAGGGTTCTTATGTGAAATTGGTTTTGATTGAAACTTGAGTTTAAAACAATTTGGAACCCAATACATTCGCGGCTGAGGCCTTTGGTTCACTGGTTCCCCGTCTGTTTGCAATCCAAGAGGTCCCGGGTTCGAACCCGGGCACCCTCTTTTATTTTTTTAAAGCCTTTCTAAACTTTTAAAAATTATGTAAAATTACCAAAACTTATAAAAATCTTTTTATAAACTCTGTTTATTTTTAAATCATCAACCTTAATTTTCTGTAATTTTCTTTAAGCTTAAACCTTTATAAAACTATATAAAAGGGCATTTAGTTAACTATTTTTTTATGGATTCCTTTTAAATAAATGGTAAAATATGATTAAACATAAAACTTCTCATATGAAAGTACCCAATTAATCTCCTGTAAATTAGTTTGTTAAAAACCTTAACAATTTATATATATAATATTAACAAACATTATAAATAGTTCATTTTGTTTAAAAATAAGCTTTAAATAGTTGATTAGTTCCGTATTTTTACAGCCAACTTACGGAAGCCATAACTTTTTCATAACAGATTCAAATCAGTTAAATCTTATGTCCATGACAAAGTCGTCGAAAGACGAATCTGTTGGTATATAAAACATTGAAAAACTCATTCGTTTAGACCTCCAAACAGTCGTTCTCGTAACAGCTAGCAGTTCTGCGCAGCTGTAAAGATCCACGTTTTTCTCATATTTCGGTAATCCAAATCAGAAACTTTTCTAAAGGAAAGTTGTTCAGAACTCACTAATCTAGTAAACTGGAGATTTTCAGAATTTTTACACGTCGTTTAGTATTTTTAACGAGTGCGAAAAGACAGAGACAGAACTGGAATTTTTCAAACAATAATTTGCGTTACGTTATCGTAGGTTCTCACGGCGTTAACCGAGCCTAGACTTTGTTTCTGATTATTGTCATTCGTGTATAAGGTACGGATTCCGACCTTTCCCTCTCGTAGCATGAATACCTCTCGTTCTTGATCGGTATTTTGAATTCTTAACTTGACTTGTTGGTTATTAAATCCATAAGATTATTGTTATAAGTGTTTATTGTATAGTTGATATTGTTTGCATGTGATAGCCTTTATCTGCTTTGTACTCATTGTCACATGCTTCCTAAATGATTGATTATAGCTAGTGGCCTTGATTAAGGGTTATGAGCACTAGTGTAACTTATTGTGTTATATTGGCTTGATTGATTGTATCATTGACCTCCATACCCGAGCACATCCACCTATGGGGACATAGGGCGTCATCGTGGCACAAGTGACGTGCTCTATCTGTGGCAGAGCGATTAGACCACAGCGTCTCTACATTATTATTATGTGCTAAGTTGTGACACATATTGATTATTGTTAAAGGAGGCGTATGGATCGATCCTAGGATATCATTGTTATTGTTTATTGGTGAGATGGTTAGGTGTGTGTGCCCACATTCCTATCTCACATATTGGTGCATTAGAACTGCAGCTAATGTACACATTGTTAAGTGTTATTGTTATTGGCTCATATGGGTATTCCTTTTAGATGATCATTATCATTTGATTTTCAACTTGATCATCTCATTGTTATCAGTATTGATCATTGTATTGCTATCGTTTATTTCCGTTACTGAGCATTCTTTGGCTCAGCCGTATTTTCTTTTGTTGTTTTCTCTTATGTTTATAGCAGGTACTCAAGGGGCTCAGGGGAACGAGTGAAGAGTGTTAACTCAAGAAGTTAGGATGAGAATAATTGGATCAAAAAGACTTAATAGTATTTTGATTTTAAGACTTTATTTAAGTTATTTGGATCTATGTAAGGATTTGTGTGTTCCTTAGCACTTTAATCTTATCATTATGAAACTCTGATTTACTGTTTGTGTGACACGTCAGCCCTACCCGGGTTGGGGTGTTACAGGTCCTCTCTGACATTAGCCCAACTTGCCTGCCAGTGAAACCATGTGCCCTAAGATAAGCCTTCATCCAGGCTTTATCTCCTACTTTCTTGGCAGCTCCAAGCTTGGCCTCTTCTTCCTTCTTGTTTCTCTCCCTTGCTTTCTCCCTAGCAGCTTTCTTTATTTCCGTACTGATTTGATCCTGTTCTGTGTTGACAAGAAGCAGAATCATCTCATTCTTGTGAGGACTCAGTTCCTCCTGAGAATAGCCTCTTGAGCACAGGAAGGCTATCCTCTCCATCCTTTTCTTCAACTCAGCTTCTTCTTTCATCTTCCTTTCCTTCTCCTCTTTATCCAACCTTACTGTATTCTCCTTTTCTTTTTACAGTAAGGTTGCCTCTTCTAATTTGATAAGCTGGGAGTAGTAGCATTTCTTCATTTGCTACTCCCAGGCCGATGAGCCTGTCAATCACATCCAACCTCTTCTTTTCATTGATAGCCTCCTGAGATGTTGTTGCTGCTTTGCTGCTTGCAGCCAACAACTTCTCAATAAGATTCTACCTTTCCTTCTTAATTTATTCAACCTCTCATCCTCAAGAAGTTCTTCATCAGTCATCTTCCTTTTACCTTTGTAATCATGAGAAGATGCTTCCTTTGGAGATTCTGGTTTTGAGGGTTAAGGTTGATAGGACTGAGGATGAGGTTGAGAAGTTTATGGTTGATCTTGTGGTTGTTAAAAGATAGGGGTTGTAAGGAAGTCTTCACTGTTCACTCAGAGGCTAGATCAAGGATGGCCTCTGTGAGAATCAGTTCATTAGACCGAGATGATAAGCCAGCAATCACTTCCGTAGCTTGAATTTCTGCTTCGGAAGAGATTGATGTTGCACCATCTGTCCCAACTGAGGCAGTTCGTCCATATTTCCCCTTTGAAGTAAATCTCAGGTTCCATAGTGACCTTAGGTTGACCAACTTCCACCTGAGTGGTAGGTGGTGCACTGAGCCTTTCAAGTTCTTCTGCTCCAAAGTAGGTTACGGCTATATCAGGGTATGGTTGTTCAAGTGAGGAGCTCATCAGAAATTGTGTGAAAAATTTGTGAAGGTTGATGAGCATCCTTGGGTCCACTTAAAAACTCAAAGGAGGTGGTTGTGGGAAACACTATATGATTGCTTTTATGGAGGGTAAAGGGAGGATAAAGTTATAAAAGTCAAAGATTGAGGTTCCTCAGAAATTTGAGGTTCCTTATGAGCTTGCTTCTGTACATTCTCCCCCTTTTTGGTAGCATCATCTTGATAAGTAGATGAGCTCGAGGAAGAACTTAAAGAAACCTGAGTTGGTACATGCCTGACAGACTTCTCAATCTGTGTCTTAGCTAGTTTTGCCTTGAGATCTTCAATCTCAAGTTGCTGAGTGGCAGACCTGTTTTCTAAGATCCTAACCTTGAATTCAAGGTCTGAGACCTTAGAGAGCAGGTACTCAATGGTGAGTTTCAGTCTTCCCTTATCTTCATGTGAAGAATCACAGGGAGATGAGACAACATACCTAGTATGTACATCCTCATCACCAGTAATGGTTTCTTGGCACCCTGGATTCCTTTGCTCAATGATATCTCTTTTAGAAATGTCAATGGGCAGAGTTGTCGTAGACTCAGTCTCATTGATGTTACCACTTTCCTGAGAGCCCAACGAGAGACTCTTGGTAGTGGCAGTTGAGCCTACATGAGTCCCCTACACACCAGTGGGACACACCTCAGTTGTTGGTTGCTGATGTGGGTCAGAGATCAGAGGTTTCATTTGACTCTATTGATCTAAAGAGAGGTGTGATAGATCAACTTCATAGCTTTGAGGAAATATAAAATCCTCATCAGTTTGGGTTAAAAGGTCAGTGAAGGATATGGTAGGTATTCCTAATGACCCAGGACCTTGGTTAACATCTAATGGCTCAAAGCCAGTGATGTGGTTGTCCCTTTTTGGTTGCTCAGGAGAATATTATGACTCATCCTGAGGGATTGATGTTTGGGTGATGGTCTCATCAGGTTGAGACTAAGGAGACTCAACACAGATATTGAGGTCAATTGGAGGGGAAAGTTGGACCTCAGGCTGAGTGGGAGCCCGGTGTTCCACTCTAGCCTTTTTAGGCTGAACAGATAGGGCTTGTTTAATCAGAGTAGATTGAACAAGGGTTCACTTGGGACGTCTTTGATAAAGGTGTTTGATAGGTAAGGAGGCCTTTTGGAGTGGAGTGTGATTGCTGGTGTGGGTTCATCACCTGTTGGTTTAACAGGGATGTCACAAGGAGCCATAGGCTCAAGCATACCTGGAAGCAGAGGAGTGAACCTTCCAGTGAAATTGGTGGATATCTTCTTCAGCATTTGAAAGATACCCGGTCGCATTTGAGGAATTACTAGAATATCTTTATATTCTAGTTTATCCAGGTCTAGTTCACAGTTGATAAAGTGCTGAATAAATTGAGGATACATGTAGAATGTATTCTTGATGAGATTTCCCCTCAAGTTATTCATAACAAACCTGGAATAGTTGAACCTCAGGCCTTTGACCAACCCATGAACTAAGCAGCCTAGTTCATAAGGGATTTGATCCTAACCTCCTAATTTGTTAGACAGACTATGAAGGATAATGTGTAGTAAGTACTTCCAATTGTAGGAGAAGTTAAATTTGCAGACAGTGGACTTACTTACATCACCTCCATATCCCATTTGAACATAGGTGTCTTCTAAATCAGGTCTTGGACATTCAGTTGGGGCTCCAGCATCATGAAGCTCCAAATGTTCCCTGATAGTCATTTCACTCACGACTATCTCTTGTCCACAGACTCTCAAACGAATTACCCTTTCATTGTTGATGATCTCATTTTGACCATTTATCTAAAAGTCAGACATATGGTTAGAGTAGATGGTGGGGTTTATTATGAGAGCGGGATGGTATATGGATTGTGTGAGAAACTGAATGATTTGAGCAAAGTCGCTATCCATAGATGAATCAAGGATAGCAATCTGGTTATGTTGCGGGTTTAGATCTATTGTTTGAGAATTTTGAGAAGGAAGGAATTCAAGCTTGAAGATTATGGTGGAAACAGTAGGCTAGGTTTTGACAGTGGTAAAGAAAGTATAAAAGAGAGTCGGAGTCCTTTAAATATGGGGTAAAAGATCAAACCGATAAGGTGAAATGACACTATGTGGCTTGATTTAACAGAGGCGGTACGAATGTTTTATTCAAAATACTCCAACAATCTTCCAGAAAATCTTACTTTTGCAGAGTGGGACCCAAATATTTCCGTTACAATTTTAAAGTATTCTTCCGACAATACCTGCTTCTAATAGAACTTTTAAGTTTCTCTCTCCTGACTATCTTCCGAAGCCAAATTTGCTTCCGAAGCAAAATCTATCATAAAGACTATTTTGCTTCTGAAGGGAAAATATGGTTTCGTAGAAGTAGAAAGTTTCCTTCGGAAAAGGGTTGATCTATGATCAATTTGTCTTCCGAAGCATAATTCTATTAGGAAGATATGTCTGGATTAGAGTAATTCCCCTTCGGAAGAAGATTAAGACTATCTTCCGAGAGTAAATTTCTCTTCGGAAGAGTATATACTTCAAAAATTTTGAAGAAATATCTTTTGTAACAGAGCTTATGTTGTAAATAGACACATTAGACTTAATATTTTGTACGAGATAGTAGTCAAGGTTTATCATCCCAATAGTTGTAATTAAATACTTAAATATTTGTTCATCAAAAGCTTTGGTGAACAAATCAGCATATTGTTCATTTGAGTCAACTTTGACCAATTTGATCAGATTTTTCTCATTAATGTCTCTAATGAAATGATACCTGATGTCGATATGCTTTGTCTTAGAGTGCTTGATCGGATTTTCAGTGATTGAGATAGCATTCTTGTTGTCTATGTGAATGGGAGTCTCTATGAAGTTGAAGCCATAGTCTAACATCTGATTTTGAATCCATAGCAGTTGAGTGTGGCAGCTAGCAGTAGCAATGTATTCAGTCTCAGCAGTTGATGTAGAGACCCATGATTGCTTCTTACATTGTCAGGATATGATCCTTCCACCAAGAAATTGACATCCTCCTGATATGGATTTCTTGTTGATGTTACAGCCACCATAATCACTGTCAGTATAACCATAAAGGTTGAAGTCTTTGTTCTTAGGATACCAAAGGCCCGGTTTGGGAGCTCGTTTGAGGTATCTAAGTATCCTCTTGGTAGCGATGAGGTGAGACACCTTGGGAGCAGCTTGATATCTTGCGTCTGCTTGCAGTGAGATACATCAGAGATCCAATAATTGCCCTGTACTGATACTGATCAGCATCCTCCCCCTCAGAGTTAGGACTAAGATTATGATTTCTTTGTATAGGTGTCTTAGCTGGTTTACAATCCTTCATCTCAAATCTTTCTAAGATGTCCTTGACATATTTAGATTGATTTATGAAGAAGCCATCTTCTATTTGCTTCACTTGAATTCCTAGGAACAAATCCATCTTTCCCATGGAACTCATCTCAAACTTCTTTCTCATGATGCTTTCAAAGTCTTCACACATTTGGTCATTTGAGGAACCAAATATGATGTCACCAACATATACTTAAACAAGCAACATGTCCTTCCTTGATCTTCTTATGAATAATGTCTTGTCTATGGTGCCTCTGGTGTAGCCATTCTTGAGAAGAAATTGAGACAATGTCTCATACCATAGCCTTGGTCCCTAATACAGCCCATATAGAGCTTTATCTAATTTACACACATAGTGGGGGTACTGTGGGTCTTCAAAACCAGGTGGTTGACACACATAGACTTCTCTATCGATGACCCCATACAAGAATGCACATTTGACATAAAGTTGATACACTGTGAAGTTCTTGGATGTAGCAAAAGCAAGAAAGATTCTTACAGCCTCAAGTCTTGCAACAGGTGCAAAGACATCAGTGTAATCTATCCCTTCCTCTTATGTGTATCCTTGAACTACAAGTCTAGCTTTATTCTTGATAATCAAACCTCTATCATCTCTTTTGTTCCTAAACACCCACTTTGTGCCAATGGGAACTTGACCAGGCGGTAGTGGACATAGATTCAACACCTTTTACCTTTTGAATTGAAGCAATTCCTCTTGCATTGATTCAACCTAATTGTTGTCCTTGAGAGCCTCTTGTACCTTTTTAGGTTCCATTTAAGAGAGAAAGCATGAGTACACGCAGACATTCTTATTGTGAGTTTGTCTCCTGGTTCTTACATTTTCTAAGACTTCCCCAATGATGTTTTCAGCTGGATGAGTGTTATGAATCCTGATTCTGGGAATAACATCTAATTGCATAGATAAATGCAGGTTTGAATGATTCATATCAAGATTGTTAGCATTGGTTCCAACTCTCTTTCATTCAATGAAGATTGATTAAGTGAATGAGTAACATCATCAAAAATGTTTTGTTGTAAGATAGTATCATCAGTTGCATGTTCCTCCATATAGCTATCTTTATCAGCTTGGTATTGAGAAATGGAGTTGTCATCTAAAGTGACTTGATGCACATTTAGCTGACAACTAGTTGAAGCTCCATTGTTTCCTGAGAGATTCAGACTTTCAGGCCTTGTAGTGGTGGGAGCTTGTTCTTCATTCCTTCTTTGAGAATTTGGAATGGGTCTGGGCAACTCAAATATTTGATCATCATCTGAGTCACTTTGAGTTCTTGTTCCAGCTGAAACATTCTCAAGATTATTTAGAATAGTTGGGAAATAATTCTAAGTCAAAATATGGTCAGGACCATTTCCCTTAATACAAGGAGTGTGCTCATTCACAACTATATTAGATGACTCCTCAGATTGTTGATTGTTAATATTGTATACTATATAAGCTTTGGAGCTTGAAGAGTATCCAACAAAGATAGCATCATTTGACTTTTCAGCAAATTTTGCCAAATTTTCCTTTGTGTTAAGTATGGTGCATCTGCTGCCAAAGGACCTTAGAAAGCCAATGAATGGTGGCCTCTTGTTCCATAACTCATAAGGGGTCTTTCCATGGGACTTAACAATAAGAACCCTGTTCTGCACATAGCATGCAGTGCTGACTGCCTCTGCCTAGAAAGTTAGAGGCAGTTTTGAATCAGCCAACATGGTTCTTACAGCCTCAATAAGTGTCATGTTCCTTCTCTCAGCAACACCATTCTGTAAGGAGTTCTGGGAGCACTATATTGTCTGATAATCCCTTTTGAGTTACAAAATGAGTCAAGAACTTGATTCTTAAACTCAGTCCCTTGGTCACTTCTGATTATCTTTACCTTGTAATCAATTTGATTTTCTATCTTAAGAATAAAAGATTTTAAGGTTTTAGCAGTTTCATTTTTAGTTCTTAAGAAGAATACCCATGTGAATCTAGTAAAATCATCAACTATCACAAGGCAATATGATTTCCTTCCAATGCTCATTATACTTGTAGGACCAAATAGATCCATGTGCAATAAGTATAATGGGGTAGTGATAGAGTTAACTTCTTTGGATTTGTGGGATGCCCTGTGTTGCTTTCCTTTCAAACAAGCAACATAGTTGTCTTTACAGTCTTTTTTAGGCGTACCATGTACCAAGTTATTTTTAGCTAATTTATTCATTGTTTCAAAATTAACATGACACATTCTTTTTGTGCCAAAGAGTTGATTCATCACTATTTGCTTTGGAAAGAAAGCATGATACTTCACCCAGTGGGGAAGCATTATTCATATCCAGCTTGTACATATCCCCTTTCCTGGGAGATCTAAGAAGCACCAATTCCTTAGGAATTGTCATCCCGGGTTTGAGGATAATGCACTCATGTTCTGTGAAAAGCATTTGATGTTTTTTATCACAGAATTGAGAAACACTTAAGAGATTATGTTCAAGTTGTTTGATAAAGTGTACTTTGTCAACTGTTAACATACCATTAGACACATTACCTCTACCAGAGATGTATCCTCCAGCTTCACCTCCAAACTGAACAGGACCTCCATCAAAATTTTGAAATTGTTGAAGAAGAGATATGTTCCCTGTCATGTGCCTGGAGCATCCACTATCCATAATCCAAATGGTCTATTTTTATCATATGGATGTCCTGCAGAAAGGTGAAACAGTTAGTTTTTATTGGAAACCCAAGCCTTGTTGGTCTTGGGTTCTTCTAATGATGATAGCATAATTGAACCAAAGTGTAAGCATAGGGGTTCAATAATGGTTTGGGAAGAGGAGGCTTGGGCTGCAACATCTTATTTGATCTTCCATTCTATCTTTTGGTTGATCACTGAAGATGAGCTTGATGAAGCTTAAGCAGCAGAGCATTCTTCCGAAGCTTCTTTTTTTTGGAAGAAGCTTTCACAACCTTTACTTCCGAAGCAGTCTTCTTTTCAGACGGTTTGAGAGTTGCTTTTTTATTCCTCGGAGCTTTCTTTGGTTTGTCTTTTCAAGCTATTCTTTTCTCGGAAGAAGATGTTTCTTCCGAAAGCAACTTGGCTTTGGAAGCTTGCTTTCCTTTCTTCAACATTTGGGCCTTCTTATGTGGTCCAAATGTGAGACCTTCCTTGGCTGCTCCTTTCTTTACCCTGTTTGCATAATGTGTGCTAGCAGGATTGTAGAAACAATCTTTGGCCATGTGGTTGTGCAGACCACACATTATGCATTCAGTGTTTGCTTTGGTGGACATGCAGGCTGTTGCTTCTTGGTCTTCTTGTCCTCTTCAACAGCTTTCACTTTTTGCTTCAGATCCTTCAGTAGGATAGGAGTACTGGTACTATACTCCCGTCCTGAATCTGAGCTTCCAACCACTTGGAATCCAGCTGAGATGAAAACACCCTTTTGCCTTGGGTCAATTTTCATTTTGGACTCGGCCACCTTTTTGGCAGTTCTTTTAGCTGCTTGAATCTTGTTCTTTCTTTGTTTGGTGGTCAGAGGTTTGTTTTCAGCTAAGAGGATGAGGTTTTCTACCTTGTCCTTCTATGTGGTGGTGACCATTGTTACATCATTCTTCTTCTCAAGGAATAGCGGGTCAATAGTTGGAATCTTGCTAATCAGTACCATATCGTGGCTATCTGATAGACACATAAGAATATGGTAGAGTAGTTTCATTGGCTCCTAACCCGCTCTTGTTTTGATAACATTCCTTTGAGTGAGAGGTTGATGTAAGAATGTTGTGGAAGTTATGCTCCTGGATAGCATACTTCTTTGCTTCAGCCTCAGCTATTACTAGCTGGGCTTGAGCCTCAGTCAACTTTGAAACTAAGTCTTTTATTTGAGACCTGTAGTTGGAGTGCTCATGTTTAAAGTAGATGCAGTGTTTTCTAACTCTTCAATTTTTAGTTTATAGTCAGATTCTGCTCTTTTAAAATCAGCTTTTAGTATGTTCAAAGACTCGATATCAGATTTTAGTTTCAAATTGTAGTCCTGGTACAACTTAACCTTAGCTACACAGTCAGAAGTGCATAGATGTTCACATAACTTAGTATCATCTGTGCCGGCCATGAGAGCTTGAGCATGAGTGATATCTTGCACCATAAAGCTCCAATCAACTTCTTGAGCAACAGCTGCAGTTTGCTCTGTTGGCTTGGTTGCAGCTTGTGTGGTAGCATGATGTTGAGACGCTTGGGCTGCTTCAGGATTAGATTTTGGAGCCTTGCATTCCCATGCAAAATGACCAAGTTGATTACAGTTGTAACACTTAGCCTTTGACTTGTCAAACCCGAATTTGCTACTTGCTGGGTTCTGAGGGAATTGCCTTTCAGTTTTCTTGTAGAACTTCTTTGCTCTGTAGATAAGGAGAGCCATTTGTTGAATAATGTCCATGTATTCAAAATTATCTGGCCTGAAACACTCCAGATCATCAAAATAGAACTGGAGATCACTAGAGTGTCCCTTTCCTGATACAAAAGCACAATTTTCCTGAAAAGGACCTTGTTGAGCTGGTTAGCACTTGGGTGTCTCAGGGAAAATGATGTAAGGCCCAGATGAACATGATGGTTGTCGGTTGTAAGTCAGGTATGTTTGGGACTGGGGAGTTCTTACACATTCAGCAATATGTAGAGCATTGCTGACAGGGGTGGTTGAGCTGCCATTCATCTGCCGCTTGTTCAGATTTTCCATCTCTATACGATATACATCAAGGATTCCATATAGTTCAGTCATTGTGAGTGTTCCAAGATTTTCAGATCTCCTGATAGAAACACAATAGAAAGTCCATTTACGAGGAAGAGCACTCATGAATTTCCTTACTATGTCTCTCTTTTCAAGAGTTACACCCATGGATTGCAGAGATGCTATCAGATCCATGTATCTAAAGTATTGTTGGCTCAAGTTTTCACCATTAATGTAAGTGAAGTTCTCGAACTGTTGCTTCAGAGCATCCTTCTTGGATTCTTTGGATTCTGAGGAACCAGAGTACATTAACTTCAAAGCATCAAAGAGTTCTTTGGATGTAGTGCAATGCTCAAAACCTGCCATGATCGATTTTGGTATGGCAGTGAACAAGAAGTCATAGCGTTGCTATCAATGTCCATCTTCTTGTAGTCTTCATCAGAGTAATCTTCGACTTCCTTTTCTATCATGGCACCATCTTCAGTTGATGAAGCCACTTTTGGTATGTATGGTCCATGAGTAACGGACTTCCACATACGGGAGTCTTAATACTTGATGAATCCTTCAATGTGTTGACACCAGCGCTTGAAGTTATCAGGTGTGATAATGGGAGCTTTGGTCATGGTTCCCATTTCTGGTTCAACAGACTTCTGGTTAAGGGCCATTTTGGTTGAGTGAGTAAGTTTGAAGAAACAAGGGTGATTTGAGATAGTTAGATCTCACAATCAAGAGCCTAAAAGCTCTGATAGCAATTGCAGGATCGATATTGTTTTCTCAACACTAAGTATTTCTTACAAACTATTAACTATCACTCGTTTGATGAATGCAGAATCAAGAATTTAGTTGATGATAATATAATAAGTAAAGAACACAAGAAATGGTTTTTAAGATACTTGTATATATTATCTCTCAACTAAGTATTTCAAGACTCATGCAGAAGCATGGATACTAAGTTACAATAAGCGACTATATATACTACTATCTACAGCTTGTTATACGTAGATAACATGTTGGGACTTACTTATAAAAAAATACTACATTGCTAGAGGTAGGGTATTTTAGATAAAGTATTATCTAAGATAAGGTAGTCATGACAGGTCCATGACTTACCTTTTGGTCACCAACTAAAGGTGGCAGCTGTACTAGCTAAGGAATGGTGAACAGTGGACAAAAGTAAGGTCAACCACATGAACGTGGAAAGCATCTTGCAGAGAATCAGAGTAGGCAGCATGTGTCAGTCAGACCATGCTTTATCCACTGGTTCATATTATGATTCTTCCGAAGTTAAAATGGCTTTGAAAAAATAAGTTCTTCCGAACCATTTATACTTCGGAAGACTCAGCTTCTTCCGAGGCTTTGTCTTCGGAAGACTTTATCTTCAGTCTTCTAATTGTCTACTTCGGAAGAATATCTTTTAAGTCTCGGAAGACTGAGTTTAGTCTTTGGAAGCTCTTCGGAAGATCACTATGTAAGCTTCGGAAGTTGCAGCATTGCCTTCGGAAGACTTCTCTTACCTGTACAGATTTCTTCTAAGTGTTGTTTTGATTGCATCAGCCTCAATAGATCCAACAATAACAGTTAATGGTTAATATTAGTTCTGTGAGTTCTCATTTAAAAGTAATTTTTGAAAAGAACCCGACCCAATACACACACACACACACACACACACACATATATATATATAATACACACACACACGTTACATTCATGAGAAGGATTAGTTTTTATTACATACAATAAAACCAAGAGTACGATGTACAGGTATTCAATATTCGCATCGGATTCAAAAAACTTAAAGTTCAATTTGATTTGATTCGGAGATAACATATCAAATATCAGTTCAAATTTTCAAATTCCAATACGATTCGATTCGAAGTTTTTTATCAAATTTGAATTGAATTTCGAAGTTATGAATTTTAATTCGATTAGAAATTTGAAATTAAAGTATACATATACTTTTATATACACATATGTTGGATCTAGATTGTATAGGGCTAGATCATTTTTGTATAGGCTTAGTACTTGTATCAAGTCTTCTAATTAACACTTGTAATAGTCAATATATATATATATATATATGTGCATTGAATCTATAGGTTAACCCCATATATATGTGTGTTGATTTGTGACTTGACAGGGAAAAACAATATACTTGGACAAATTCCTGAAATTGACCAAGTGTAAGAAACATCTACGGATGAACATTATTGTTGATCCGTAGATATGTTGCTTACAAGATTAAATGACCAAGTGAATGTTCCTGCGGATGATCAAGGACCATGAAGTGAAGACTCCTACGGAAGAAGGATTTCCTACGGAAGAACAACACTCCTACGGAAGAGCAAATCATCTACGAAGAACAAAAGTTCTGCGGACGACAAAGCTTCTGCGGAAGAACATTATACTTGTGCGATTGCTAATACCAAGAAGTCAAACAAGTCAACACAATCAATAACAAATCCCGAGAGATCCGGTGTTTCCTTAGCCGACTCAAATCATCTATAAATATGAGTCCTAGGTTTCACATCTCGGGGAACACAATCAATCAATATTACGGCTGTCGAGTTACATCATTGTGCAACCCTAACCGCCGTCGCATCAAACATTATTCGATTCACAGAATTCGTTGTTCATAGTCATTCGTAGTTATTCTTTTGTAATCATTGCTTTATAGTTAATGAAATACGCTAGAATAATTATTGATTTCGTATTTATTGTGTTTCTGTGGTTGTGTTCATCATTAATCATTAAACCAATTAAACGTCAATTAGTGATAATTCCGCGATCATTAAATTGATTTATTTTAATACTGGTAATTCCTGAATTGCGATCCTTGGATTCACAGGTGGTATCAGAGCCATTGGTGCTCATTGATTTAGATCAATTGATCTATCAGTATTAAAATTGTTTAATTGATTTTCAAACAATTAAATCAATGACTTGTCATTCAGCAAGCACTCTCTCATGGCTTATTTGATTTTGATCTACATTCAAATCAATTGAATACTAGATCTGAGTTTTTGATAGATTTGTCAATTTTAACATTTAATTCATACTTTTGCATTAAACATGAGTACTTTTGGTGGAGGATCTTATCAACCGCCAAAGTTGGAAACCAAAGCTGATTTTAAATCCTGGAAGATCAAGTTCAGGAATCATGTGAACTACAGATTCTGACTTGTGGGAGTCCATCACTCAAGGTCCTTATATTCCACCCACTCTTGGGCCGGATTATAATGACAAGAATCAGCCAATCAGCACTAAGGACTTGCCACCTGATGATGTCAAGAAGGACAAAGTCGATATTAAAGCATACAGCTTGCTTAGTATGGCTTTGCCTGAAGAAATCTTGATCAGGTGTGAGAATTACAAGACAGCAAATTCCCTGTGGAAGATACTTCACACTCTCTGTGAAGGGAGTGATGAGATCCGAAGCATAAGGAAAGACACCCTTAGATCACAATATGAAACTTTTCATCATATTGAGGGTGAATCAATTCCTCAGCAACTCCATAGATTTATGCAACTTGTTACTGAGATGAACATCTTGGAGTTAAAATATACCACTGAGGAACTGAACAAGAAGATGCTCCACACTTTGCCTGAAAGTTGGAAGCAAACAGTCTCCATGTTCAAGAACACCATAGATCTTAAGACAACTGGTCTAGATACATTGGTTGCTAAGGTTGAAGCACTTGAACTGGATGAACAATCAAGAAACAAGAGTGTGAGAACTCATGTCTCACCTTATCACTTCAAGGAAGCCAAAAATGCTGGAAGTGCATTTATCTCTAATAATGAAGGTGATAACTCTTGTACTTTGAGTGATGATGAAGAAGAAGAAGTTTTTATGCATCCAAACCCGCTAAGAAATCATCTCAAAGTAAAAATCAAAAGGAAAAGGGAAGATCAGCAGAGAAAAGAGAGACATCAGCAACTGCAAACTCTTCTCAACATAACAAACAGTCAGAACTAATAACTGTGATATTGGATTCTGAAGAACAAAAAGCAGCCTTTGCAGCTTTTAGTTCTAGCTTTCAAGCATATCTTGGAAGTTCTCTTACATCAGCAAACATCTGTCAGCAAGACTTGGAGGAACTCCCTCCTGATGTAGTAGAAGAGATGGATCTACAATGGCAGATGGCAATGATTGCTTACAGAGCTAAGTAATATCTGCGGAGAAATAAAAATCTAGCAGCAGCAAGTAAAACATCAAAGATTGGTGTTGATAAGTCAAAAGTTAGATGCTTCAAGTGCAATCTCTATGGTCACTTCTCTAGAGAATGCAACCAACAATCATCTCCGCAGTATCATCAGCAGCAGCAACAAAATTAGCAGCAACAACAATATCAGAATCAGCAATCAACCTCTCAAAGATCTCTGCATAGACAACCTCAGCTAACATCCCCACCAGCCACAAATACATCAGCAGGACCAAGCAATCCTAAGAGTCAGAGCTGATCATACTTTAAGATGGAACATGTGACTGGAGTTTGTATGAGAAGGAAGTGATAGAGGAGAATCAAGCATTAATGGCGCATATGGAAAACAAAGTTCCTCCTATGGCCAGAGAGGTAAAAGACAGGTTATGTTCATCATCATGTGTTGAGGAAGTTGAACGATATATAGTCAATGCTCAACAATTGGCTGATAAAGTAAAGGAAACTATAATTTTGAATGAATCACACTTAAGAGAACAAAAATTATATCAAATCAAAATCAGTACTTTACAAAAAGATTTAGAAAAATATGTTTCTGAAAACTACAGCCTAAAAGCCCAAGTTGAGCATTTGACCACTTCCTTAACAAAATCCATAGCTGATCATGCATCCACTGAAGTGAAACTTCAGAAGTTTCAATTATCATCTCAGCAATATGAGAAGTTGCTAAACTCTCATATTGAATCAAAGAACAGGTCCGGGTTGGGTTATAATGCTGTTGCACCACCTATTAATGACAACTACACACCTTTACCTGAAACAATGACTAACAATTTGTCAAATCATTTTGTGCAAAGAACCAAAATTGACATCAAAAACAGTCATACAAACAATAATGAAACTGAGATGAGTGAAACTGAATCTACTGAATCAGAATCACTTAAACATAATGAATCAGATTTTGATAAATATGATGACTTGGATGATTCTGATGAACATGATACTGATCAACTGAACATTGGTAAGAATGTTCAAGTTGAAACTGGTCTTCCGCGAGTTCTTGAAGAATCAAAGTTGCAGTACCCTCCAAAGCAACGAAACATGCTGAAGACTATTTGCAAGAGGATTGCTGAACTGAATGAAGGACCAAGAACTGAATCTTCACAAGATTGATAGCTGCGGATCAAGTACTGAAGTACCTTTATCATCTTCAGATAAAGGTAAGAAACAAATACCAAACAAGAATCCTCGGAAATCACAAACTGAGGAATCCGTAGAACATCTGCGGAAAAAGAATTCTGAGGAATCCGTAGAACATCTACGGAAAAAGAATTCTGAAGAATCCATAGAACATCTGCGGAAAGCAAAAATTGCCAAGTCCGTAGATCATCTGCGGAAGGCAAAAACTACTGAATCCGCAGAAAAGCAACGGAAGAGAGAAACTGATTCTGCGGACGAGGTAAAAAGAGAGACAAACAAACATGCACAGAAAAAGCTAAATATCAAGCAACAAAAGGCAGCCAAAGACAAACAAACAACAGCTGATGATGCCCCCAATAAAAACAAGAAGAAATCAACTGATGCTTCAGCAAGTGAGAAAAAGAACAATAAAAAGAAGGTTGAATCTGACGAAAATTTAGAAAAATATTGCAAATGGTGTGATATGAAGAATCACAATACTGATGAATGCTATTTCAGCAGCTATTGTTCCATTTGTAATATGAACAATCACATGACTGATGATTGTTTCTTCAACAAACACTGTGCCATATGTGACAAAAATAACCATTCCACTCAGGAATGTTATTTTAATAAGAAGAACAAGAAAAAGAGCAAAAAGAAGTCACAAGTAGCATCATCCGAATCAGATTCTCAATCCTCAGTAAATGACAAAGAGACAAAGATTCAGAAAGATCAACAAAAGTCAAAGACAGGCTCATCTGTTGCGGACAAGACTTTGAGGAAGAAACCACCAACACAGGCTAAGACACCTCATAAAAAGGTGGATCTGTCTGATAAACAGAGTGAAGTAATTGATGGTTTCTTTGACAACTTTGCAAAAGGAACTCCTGTGTCTCAATCAAAGCAGAAAGATGAAGAAACTAAAACTACAGGATCCTCTTCGAAGTTAAGATACCAACCAAAACAAGCCACGTTGAAGAAAGACTCAGATAAGCATGAAGACACCCAGAAACCTGAATCATCTTCAACAGAATCATCCTCACCACCATCAGATCAAAAAGAAATAACTAATACTGAAACTTCAAGATTAATTCATGAAGGAGTAACTATTGTTGACACATCTGGCAAACCCAAGACAATTAAGCCTTGGGTTATCAATTCTAACTAATTTCCTTTTGTGTGCAGGAACAATCATGGAGAGCTGACAACAAGTGGTATGTTGACAGTGGTTGTTCCAGACATATGACAGGCAACTGTGCAATTCTCCATGACTTCAAACATAAACATGCCTCTTATGTGGCAAATGGAGTGGCTGAAAGAAGAAATAGAACACTCAAAGAAGCAGCCAGAACAATGCTAGCTGACTCTCAGTTGCCCATTACCTTCTGGGCAGAAGCTGTGAATACAGCTTGCAATGTTCAAAATAGAACATTAATTGTCAAAGAACATAATAAAACACCTTATGAACTCTTATTTAAAAGATAACCTTTTATAGGATATCTTAGAGCTTTTGGGTGTCATGTGTCTGTTTTGAATACTAAAGAACAATTGGGAAAATTTTCTGAAAAAGCCTATGATGGTTTCTTTGTTGGATATTCATCCACTTCTAAATCATATAGGGTCTATATTCAAGAACATAACATAGTTGAAGAGACTCCCAATGTTTCTTTTGATGAATCCATGTTTACTACAAATGTAAAAGGATCATCTTGGTTATTTGATATAGATGCATTAACTGAATCATTTAACACTGGTTATCTGATCAATGCAGGTGTTTCGGATACATGCTATCCATTTGTGCCTCCAAGTTTGAATGAAGTGCCCCTGACAGCTGACCCACCAAGGGTACAACTTTCAACTGCACCTCAGCAAGAATCAAGTCAGCAGCATGAAGTTACATCAGTAAATACATCCGCAGATGCATCAGTATCCGTAGATGTAAGTCCTGCCTCAGCTGCTGAACTAAGGGATAAAGAGGAGGTGTTGAATCAACAAACCATGCCTGCAACTCAACAATGTTCATCCGTGGATGGTGATGTATCTCCTACGGAAGTACAAAATGCCTCCGTAGATGCTGCAGTTACTCCTGCGGAAGAACAAAATGCTGCTTCCGTAGAACCTCCTGCGGAAGAACAAAATGTTGCTTCCGTAGAACTTCCTGCGGAAGAAGACAAATCAGCAGCAACTCACACACAAGCTGATCCAAATGACCATGAGCCTTTTGATTATTTCATCGACTCAACCTCTCAGCTGACACCATCTGCTTCAATGGGTTTCTCAAACTTAGACTCCATAGTTCCAGTTGATGTTGTCTCAACAAGCAGAATACACAAGGCTCATCCAACAGACAATATCATTGGAGACCTGCATGCTAGACCCACAAGGAGCAAAGGAGGTGTGGCAAACATTTGTTTGTTCACCTGCTTTTTGTCCCAAACAGTTCCTGTAAACATTACAGCTGCTCTAAAGGATAACAGTTGGATTGAGGCTATGCAAGAAGAACTACAACAATTCAGAAAACAGAAAGTGTGGACTCTTGTAGACTTGCCTACAGGTCAACATCCAATTGGAACAAGGTGGCTATTCAAAAATAAGCTGGATGACAGAGGTATCATCGTGAGAAACAAGGCTAGGCTTATTACTCAAGGGTATACTCAGGAAGAGGGGATAGACTATGATGAAGTCTTTGCACCAGTTGCTAGGATTGAAGCTATAAGGGTTTTCCTAGCGTATGCCTCCTTCAAGAAATTCACAGTCTATCAAATGGATGTGAAGTGTGCTTTCCTTTATGGGAAAATTGATGAAGAAGTCTATGTGG
This sequence comes from Flaveria linearis, assembly GCA_024085815.1. Lineage (NCBI taxonomy): Eukaryota > Viridiplantae > Streptophyta > Magnoliopsida > Asterales > Asteraceae > Flaveria > Flaveria linearis. Next base: position 40,141,869 of record CM044011.1, read on the forward strand.
CTCAACCTCCTGGATTTGAAGACCCTGATTATCCACATAGAGTATACAAGCTTGACAAAGCATTGTATGGTCTTCATCAAGCACCCAGAAAGTGGTATGACACATTGTCATCCTTCCTGCTGAAGAATGGCTACAAGAGAGGCACCATTGATCAGACACTCTTCCTCAAACATGAACATCAAGATCTTTTGGTGGTTCAAATATATGTTGATAACATAATATTTGGATCAACCAACAAGAAGCTGTGTCAAAGCTTTGAAGATTTAATGAAATCTGAATTTCAGATGAGCTCCATGGGAGAATTGACATTCTTCCTTGGCTTACAAGTTCATCAGAAATCAGATGGCATTTTCATCAATCAACAAAAGTACATTCATCAAATTTTGAAGAAGTACAATCTTGTTGATTCCACTTCATGCAAGACACCAGCATCAACAATAGACAAGATTGTGCCTGACCCTGCTGGAAAATCCGTAGATCAAAGATTGTATAGATCAATGATCGGTTCTTTAATGTATTTAACTGCCAGTAGACCTGACATAATGTTTGTTGTTTGTGTCTGTGCCAGGTATCAATCCGACCCAAAGGAGTCCCATCTGAATGCTGTGAAGAGGATTTTCAGATATCTGAAAGGCAAACCTGCATTAGGACTTTGGTATCCCAAAGATGGAGATTTCAGCCTCTACTCCTATTCAGATAGTGACTATGGAGGGTGCAACAACAACAGAAAATCCACAACTGGTGGATGTCAGTTTCTAGGACCACGACTTGTTTCTTAGCAGTGCAAAAAGCAAACAAATGTATCTGTATCCACAGCTGAAGCAGAGTACATAGCTGCTTCAGCCGGTTGCTCTCAAGTACTTTGGTTGCAAAACCAATTACTTGATTATGGTTACAATTTCCTTCACACACCAATTCATATTGATAATTCAGCTGCTATGTTTATAACTGCTAATCCAGTTCAACATAGTAAAACTAAACACATTGAAATTAGATACCATTTTCTGAGAGACTGCTCAGAAAAGGGTCTAATCAAGTTAGTTAAAGTAGACACAACTAATCAGCTTGTTGATTTGTTCACTAAAGCATTTGATTCTGTTAGATTTAATTTTCTGATAGAATCTTTGGGGATGATTAACTTAGAATAAATCAACAAAAGCATATGACTGACTTTGTGTAGAGTAATAGTTAGGGATGATTTAAATGTCTGATAGACCATCGGTGCATGCATTATATATGGGAAATGATAGTAAACTATGCTTGGTTTTTAAACAAAAACTCAAACTGACTTATATCATACTGATATGTGAGTAGGTTCATCTTGAGTGGAAACAAAGCTAAGACCATGCCAAACTAAAAGATTCCGTAACTGTCTGTGGGGATTCCATTTGAGAATCAGGAAGGTATGCTCTCTCCTACTGTGACCAAATCACTTACACAAGCACACTATGTAAAATACTTTATAGTCTTCTATGCAAAGTCATAATTTTGTGTAAACAAAGACCTGGGGATATGCTCCAAGAGTATGATCTTCATTCTCCCTCTGTTTTGTGTAAACAAAGACCTGGGTTAAGTTCACCTCTGTTTTACGAAAGTAAAGACCTGGTGACTATGAAGATCATATCTCAGCTCTAAAAAGAATCACTTGTGCTCAATTGTACATCAATTCAAAGAGCTTCAACATCAAAGCATTCATGAGACTGTAATATGTCTCAAGATAGAACTTATAACTTAATGTACATAGTCATTAAGTGTGAAAAGTAGTGATTTGCCTCACCTATGGAAGACATACTCTACTGAAAATTGAATGTGGACCTCCTGATAGTTACTGATTAACAAACTTCAAAACATGATAACCAGCATGCCTAGTTGATACATTGCTCATGTATGAATTTAAGTGGATCTATATACTTACAATCAAGTGTGCAATGCATCACATAATCAACATCCGCAGAAACCAAGTCATAGTATGATCCCTCTATATATATATGCATGCATGTAATTGTTTCAGCACGATGTTTACTTTGTCCTATTAACTGATTTTCTCTCACTTACACTGTCATATGCCTGTCATGCCTATTCACAACTTAAATTTATGATGAATGCAACAGTTTCACATTAATCACAAATTTAGGGGGAGTAGTTCATGCATAAAAACAATAAAAAGCTGACAATTGATTTAATTTACTCTGAAGGAATTGGAACTTGAGCACTAACTTGATTGCAGGATACAGGACACTTGCTTTCTTGTACTCAATTGCCATGCAAATGAAGTCAACAATGTCCAACATCAACAATTGAGTCTACTCAGTAGACATCACACATTTAAAGTTTTTAAAACTTTTAAGTTCCGAAGAAGTTTCAGTAATACTTCTCATCCGTAGAAGTAACAGTGAAATTTCTGCATCCGTAGAAGTCTCAGTAATACCTCATCCGTAGAAGTATTGTGTGATTTCTGATTCAGCAGCAAAACAAATGCATTGTTTGAACTCATACATCCGCAGATGTTAAGGTTCCATAGATGTTAGGACATCCGCAGACATTAAGGTTCCGTAGATGTTCTGCGGAAGAAGTAATGCACTCAACTTGGTATGCGGAAAGGAATAAATGGGAGTGGGCCCATCATAATTAATAAAAGAAATTAATGTGTTCGCCTATAAATAAGGTTTATGACTCTTAGAACTCATTTTTACAGAGCACTTTTACACTTTTAACCTAGAAAATCGCCAACTTTCCCTCTCTTTCAAACTTTCAAAAAAACATCCGTTCCAAGAAAACATAACATTATCCACTAATCGATTACTGGTATTGCTAAGATGGCAAATAGATTCGCTAAAGAACATAATGTGTGCGCGTTCTTAAACGCTGATGATCCTGCAGCGGAAGGATGTCGAGATATCATAAGATATCTTCGACGATCCAGGCTCTTCTACACCTTGACGGCAGAGCCTGTGATCCATCAGGCTCACATAATCGACTTCTGGAACTCAGCACGAGTTGAAGAACAAGGTGATGAGGAAGTGATTGTGGCTGAGATTCTGAATGAGCGTCTTCGAATCACTGAAAGCACCATACGAAGATGTCTAGAACTGGGTGATAGAGAGATAGGGCACCCTGATGTATTCGAGAATGAATACATTGAGAAAGTGTTCAATCTAATGGGGTACGATGGAGATTACGAGAAAGGGGAGATCAAAAAAGGTAGGCTGTGCAAACCATACCGATTCTTGTGCCACACATACCTGAAATGCATGTCGAACAGGAAGTCAGGGCTCGACAGATTCTCCCGGCACATTTCATCTGGAATCATTGGGATATTCGAGGGGAGAACTTATAACTACGCCAAATACATCTTCAACTGTCTGAGTGAACAAGTCAAACTATAGAAGAATGACAAGATGTACATGTTCCCAAGATTCCTACAACTTGTGATCAACTCAGAACTTCCAAGGTTGGACAGAGTTGGCGATGTGTTTGTGCAAGCACACTTGGGGAAATCTGTGCTGAACAAACTTAGTGGGAAGTACCAGGGTGAGGACATGCCAATGTTCGCACATGTATTGGATGCCCAAGCAGACCTGCCACAAGAGTTGGTTTGGGCAGATGAAGCAGAGTCATCTGCTGATTCTGCACAAGCATCTCACTCACCACTCCAAACACCAACACACCAACACCACTCACCAATCCAAACTCCACCACTCCAACATCAATCACCTAGCCAAACACCCCCTCATCAATCACAATCACCAGCAAGCATCAACACCCAACCGATATCCCCAATTCACCACCATCCATCACCTCTACTGATATCCTCATCTTCCACCGAAAACACTCAACCAATATCTCCAGTCCAACAACAATCATCATCAACTTCTCATTCTTCATCACATCACACTCAACCTTTCTCTCCACTACAAATTCAATCCCCTGTACAACCCCCACCAGAATCACCAAAACACCTATCATTGGAAAGTGCTGACACTGAACCTTTTGAGATAACTGAGTCTGTACACTCAGGAGACACTGAGATATTATCTCAAGGTAGCACTGTTCCCTTCTCACCCACACACACAGAAAAACAAGTGTCATCAGCACATACTGAGCCCATAACTTCATTGAAAGATGATCAAACTGCTGATGAGCTCGGGGAAGTACAAGGATCTGCTGAGGATGCCATTGCATACCATGAAGATGACTTAAGTGACAAAGACATCCCTGTCAGCAAAAGCTTTTTGGTTGCTGAGTACAACAAGTTAGTACTCAAATCAAATAAGCGAAAACAAAGAATTCAAAAGCTGAAAGGTATAATTCAAGAGAAAGATGAAGAGTTAATGAAGAGAGATGCGAGCCTGAAAAGGCTGAGAGAGGATGCTCTAAGCAACAATGAAGTGATTGATGCATTGTTGTAAAGAGAACAAGAGTTGGAGGCATCTTTAAAAACTGAGCAAAATGATAAAGCTAAACTGATCAAACAGAAAGATGTAGAAATAGAAGAGCTGAAAAAGAAGATATCTGCTCTAAAAACAAAAGAGGCCCCAAGTGCTGATCAACCAAAACAGTCGGGTGAAGCTTCTAAGCAACTGATTCCATACACCCGGAAAAGAAAATACTTTGGAGCAATCCAAAAGAAACCTGAAGATGAAAGCTCACCAAAAAGACAAAAACTTCCATCCCCTGCACCTACTCCTTCAGTAGATGTGTCTACTGTGAAGGTATCATCCGGAGATGATGATGATAGTGATAAAGAGTGGGAGGAGCTGACAAGAATGGAGTCCCCCACTGGTGAAAAGGGAGGAAAGGCCGATGATCTTCTAACAACAGCAGACATCATGGAAGAGAGGCCTGATTTTAGCATGTTCATGACCCTCATCAACCATGGTTTTCCATATGACATGGTTGAGAGGATGAATACATCTGAGATGAAGAACGCACTGAAAGAGTTTGAGTTTGCAAGGTTCATAATCCCAAACAGTGATTATGAAGCCTTTACAATCTTTCAGTCATTAGAGAAAATTAAAAAGGATCTGGGTCACTGTGACACAGCCAAACTTACCAAGTACAATATGACTTGCTGGTTACAGGGCCACAACTACAAACCGCATGAGCTTAAAGGCAGAACCACTGGAGAATTGCGGAGGATGATGGAGCATGTGATGAAGGTGGAACTAGAAACTGGTGTCAAGTTCAGAACCACTGCTCCACATCCAAAAGAACAACAAAGTAAACTTGCTGCTGATCCAATAACAGTTGAACCAAAAGATCAGCACAAGGAAAAAGAAACACTGATCAGAGAGCCAAGGGCAGTGATCCCCGGAAAAGTATGGCCTCTGGGAACAACTGTTCGAGAGATTACAGAGATGAAATCAACTCTCATAGAGCTGTATGATCATATCACAACTCCCAGTTCTGTGGAAGAAAACAGGATTATGGCCTGGAAATATGATCCAGACTGGGATTGTGCAGTAATAAAGAGGACATCTGGAAGGATTCAATACTTCCATGATGTGGAAGTTCTGCTTAGCCTTCTAGAGCAAGATATCAGGGATTTGCAAAGCATCCCAATATCCAACTATCCAATCCATCTCAGGGGGAGAGACTTCTCTGGAGCTGTAAATGGTATGAAGACCAGATTCATTGATGATGTGCTGACACAAGCAAAGAAAGATGATAAGGAGCACAACAGAATCAAACTAAGCAAGAAAAGAACAGCTGAAGTTTCATCCCTTGTAGATGAAGACATGCTAAAGAGAGTTAGATGTGATAAAAACTCAGATACCATCAAAAGCATAAAAGGAAATCAATTCACTTATCCTATCACAGAATGGGGATATGTTGAAAAGACTAAAGAGATGGTATTGCTGAGAAATGCTGATGGGAAGAAGGCTGATAAGATCAGGATCTTTGATCCAATAGAGATAAAGATGTTGCATCCTAGCTACACATCATACCTTCATGACAAATTCTTCCCAAAGCTAACAGATGAAAAAGCTCAGAATGATCTCTGCATGTACGTGCACATGATATAAGTTATCGATAAACTGCATGCAAAGGCACACAAGAGAAGGAAGCATGAGGCTGGGCTACTGAAAGGTACAACAATAGCTGAAGTGTCTGAGCTCAGAATCTCAGAAGAAGATGAATTAGAAATTGTACATAATGATAGTGTAGTGGAAACACTCACTACGGAAGAAGATGTTTTGGGACTGAGTTATGACACTCTGAAGAAGATCAGCAGGATGAAGATCAAGTACAAGTATGATGATCAGAAGACTGCTGTATCTTTCTTCTACAATAAAATGATAGCAAGAGTCAAGGAGCTTGCAGTTTTGAAGGACTGATTACAAGGAGCTAAGCCTAAGGGGGAGTATTGTTGGATCTAGATTGTATAGGGATAGATCATTTTTGTATAGGCTTAGTACTTGTATCAAGTCTTGTAATTAACACTTGTAATAGTCAATATATATATATATGTGCATTGAATCTATAGGTTAACCCCATATATATGTGTGTTGATTTGTGACTTGACAGGGAAAAACAATATACTTGGACAAATTCCTGAAATTGACCAAGTGTAAGAAACATCTACGGATAAACATTATTGTTGATCCGTAGATATGTTGCTTACGAGATTAAATGACCAAGTGAATGTTTCTGCGGATGATCAAGGACCATGAAGTGAAGACTCCTACGGAAGAAGGATTTCCTACGGAAGAACAACACTCCTACGGAAGAGCAAATCATCTACGGAAGAACAAAAGTTCTGCGAACGACAAAGCTTCTGCGGAAGAACATTATACTTGTGCGATTGCTAATACCAAGAAGTCAAACAAGTCAACACAATCAATAACAAATCCCGAGAGATCCGGTGTTTCCTTAGCCGAATCAAATCATCTATAAATATGAATCCTAGGTTTCACATCTCGGGGAACACAATCAATCAATATTACGGCTGTCGAGTTACATCATTGTGCAACCCTAACCGCCGTCGCATCAAACATTATTCGATTCATAGAATTCGTTGTTCATAGTCATTCGTTGTTATTCTTTTGTAATCATTGCTTTATAGTTAATGAAATACGCTTGAATAATTATTGATTTCGTATTTATTGTGTTTCTGTGGTTGTGTTCATCATTAATCATTAAACCAATTAAACGTCAATTAGTGATAATTCCGCGATCATTAAATTGATTTATTTTAATACTGGTAATTCCTGAATTGCGATCCTTGGATTCACAACATATAATATAGTTATTTATTTTATATTTTATATACATGAATTATGTACACATATATTTATATAATTATACGTTTAATACTTTAAACTTGTATTTTTAATTTCCTAACCACGTTTTCTTCTTATTTCATATATTAAAGGCTATTAGTTTTAAAAAAACTAAATAAACTTTTTTGTGAATTCAAATTCAATTCGTATTCAATTTGAGTTCAACAATTAAATTCGAATCGAATCCAATTCAAATGTGGTTTTAAATTCGAATATGAATATAAATCGAATCCTTCGAATCTAATACAAATAGAATAATTTGATTCCTTCAATTCGAGAATTCAAAATTCGATTCATGAACAAATTTAATAAAAAAAGTAAACACCCCTAGTAAGAAGAAACATTTTAAATTATGTTGGTTATCAAGCTTGTAAATGCATTTGCAGTCATGTAATAAAACAACTTGTAGTCATGTATCATCCTTTAAAACATTTTTAACACTTTGTTTTGAGTTAAGTATGGTAAGCGGTAATTTTTAAAAAGAAAATGCATCTTCACCGCAGTAACGGCGCCGGAAATAACTTCTTTCACTTGACGGTGGGAGGTGGCGGTAATAGGCAGGGGGCGGTTTCCTGGCGGTTTTGGGTGTAGAGTATCACGACGGTTGTAGTTATTCGGTTATTAAAACACCTACCGCCAAATTCTTTTTGCTAAAAAACAATGATCACCGGATTCTTCATCCCAAAAGTTCAGTTAGAGTTCTACAATCATCACCGCTTTTGCAAAATCGTTTAGAGACCAACAGCATCACTTGCTTACCGACACCAACATCACAACTTCTGTGAAATCGTTTCGGGTTCTTCGATCTAAACGAACGACATCGCTCGCGACACCATCACCACTTCTGCAATGAAGCCATCCCACATTGCTTAAATCGCCTCTAACCCATAGCAATCGAAAAACCCCGTATACAAAATCCCACACCCCCCTGAATTTCAGTCAATGATAGGTCTTCATACTGGATATTCAAAATAGGTGATGGTGGTTAGCATTCAAAACTCCCTAGTTAGCCATAAAATCAAACCCCTGAAGAGGTTTTCTAACCTTTCCACTTTTCAAAGCCAGTGTGGTTTTCTTTTATGGTTTTGTTTTTTTCTTATTCTTTTGTTTTATTTCTTACATAATAATTTATGATGAGGCTAATGTGAGGTTAGCTCATTTGATATAGGCTTTAAAGTAATGGGGTAATTTAGGGGGCGTTTGGTTGGAAGGAATGGAATGGAAATGAGAAACTAGTATAATTTTCAAGTAAAATTATGTTTGAGTGAGCAATTAAAAGTAAATCCAACTGAATGTTTCACCTTAAATTTCTTGGTTGTGGGATTTCAAAATCCTTTCACCTAAAGAGGGAATTTGAAATCCTACAACCAAGGGAATTTGAGATGAAACATTCCCTAATGTCAAACATAATTTTATTTAAAAATTATACTAGTTTCTCAATTTTATTTTATTTATTCCATTCCTTCCAACCAAATGCCCCCTTGGGGTAATTTCGAAGTAGGATACATTTGTCTTTCGAAAAAAAAAATTTTGAAGATGAGGAAATATGTTTGAATTTTTTTCTTTTTATATAGTAAATTACATGGATGGTCCCTGTGGTTATATTGAAATTTTAGATTTGGTCCCTAAAGTTTAAAATTATTGAATATAGTCCCTGACATATCTTTCTCCTTTATACATGGTCCTTAGGTCTGTTAGTTAGCCGTTAGTGATGTTAAATATTGTAAGAATTAACATTTTACTCGCATTAGCCATCTATTTAATTTACCTTTTAAAATATAGCATTATTTTTATTTAAGAAAATTTTATATTTTTGTTTTTCATTTTTTATTTTTATATTATTTTTACAATTATATTTTTAATAAGATTATTATTTTATAAAATAAGTTTAAATACACAAAAAAACTTTTTAAAAACATTTTTTTAAAATGTTCGGCTTTTAAACCGTTTGTTTTTTATACATCATTCTAAAACTTTTTTGATTTTTAAACTGGTTGGTTTTCTAAAGTTTTTTTTTAAACCATTCGTTTTTTAAAAGATCTTTTCTAAAACAAATTCTTAGTTTTTTAAACATTTTTTAAAAACATATCAGTCTTAAACGTCTTTATAAAAGAAGACAATTTTAAAAAGGTTTAAAAAAACCAGCATGTTGGTTTAAAAAATTATAAACCAAACATTTAAAAGAAGACATTTTTTAAAATAATTTTTTATTTGTGTATTAAATTATAAGCATATTTATACTAAAAATTATAATAAAATGAAACTACATTGATGATCACTACAAGTAAAATAATCATTTTAATAAATCCAACATTACTAACTGAACTAACAAAGTAGGGATCATTGATGAAAGATAACTATAACATTAGGGACTATATTCACAATTTTAAAACTTTAAGGACTAAATCTAAAATTTTAACCAAATCACAGGGACATCTGTGTAATTTACTCTCCTTTTATCTTTACCAAATTTAGTGTATAATTTTTCTATATTTTGTTTTTACGCAAAGGCATTTGGTTAAATGTGCAATTAATAATTGCGTTATAATATCACTACATATGTATTTATATAATTATATAACTTTTATAAAAGTTAATACAATTGTAAGCATTAGTTATTGTCTTTTCATATAGTCTTTCAATTTTAACCCTTTATATATTACCGACATATATTAAAAGTATTTTTTTTCTTTATTGTTTTATATGCTTGATATAGAGGAACTGATAGAGGAAAGACTCGTCTCCACCTACCCCTCCCAGACCCTGCTCTTGAGTGGGATATACTGGGTTTGTTTGTTTGTTTGTTTGTTTATAGAGGAACTGATAGTTATTTCTTTGAATACTTCACAGAATGGTTTGAATTTCAATGATACCATGTGTCAAACTAATATATATGTGATGCGTCTAAATCTAAATGGTTGTTTAGTGATTCCTATCAAGCAAATAACACTTTAATGGGTGGAATTTTAATGTATTATGATAAACTATTAATCTTTTTAAATCTAACAAATAATATTGATACTTTGAACTAAATTCTTCATTAACAAATTTTTCTTTAACTCCTAAAATTTTATGAAAAGCGATTGAAGGCTTCCACTGCAAGGCACGGCGACGGCATCTAGTTAGAAACAAAATACGATCTTAATTATGAAACGTATGGACTTAATCTAAACATTTAATAAATAAAAAAGGAGCTTTCAAAACTATTAACCAAAACAACATATTATACACCATGGATAATTTGTTTTCAAATGCCAAACAAAAGAGGAAAACACATTTATACATTGTATGGATCATAAGTGTCCGTCTATGGACCATGTACCAAATTATTACAAAGAAGTGTGAAAATGCTTAGTTACATGTAAACACCCTCTTTCCTTAATCTACATATTCAGCAAACTAAGGCTACTTCTTAAAATGGTAGTAAGAGTTCACATACAGTGACTGGTCCACCTTGGACTATGCTCCCAGTGCCAAACAAAATGTTGAACAACTAGAGCTTAAGATGTCAACGGCGCAGGCAAATATATCTTCAAGGCTGAGAGGTTCTTTTAAGAATTTCAGAAGCATATCCAGCAATAGTTTCATCTCCTGACTCACGCAGTGTTCCAATTACCGGGTACCGATCAGATGCACGCAGGAACTGTCGACAAGGTGCATGTGCGCACATCTTATACAATGCAAAAAGAGCTATTTTTAGAGGCGACTCATCTTTCCTGCTTGGGTTGAGGGCAACAATAGAACAATTTTCAACCAACTTCAACAAAGCCTGCATTGCATGTAAATGGTCAGTAAAGATATTGTATTACTATTTTACTAATATTAAGCTTTTAAAAGGCAAAAGTACCTACCTGCATTGCTCCTTTAGAAACCATATCATGACAAAGCTTGTTGGAGTTGCGAACCATATTGCTAAGAGCACCCGATGCATTTGCCTTTGTTTTGTCTTCATCTTCTGAAATCAACAAATTTGCAAGTTGTGGGATGCATCTCCTCAGCTCTTCATACAGGAAGTCATTATGATATGCTGCATTACCGATCTTTAAGAAAAATAAAAGTCAGGAAGTGATAAATCAGCATAAACATATATATTTTGTAATTGAAAAAAATTGAATGTCATCTTACTGCAAAACAAGCAAATTTACGGGTGCGCTTGTCCCCATCAGAGCAGCGATCAACCAATAGACTCACGATATTATTCTTTGCCTATAAGAAAGAACAAAATGGCTCTATTATGGTAACTAATTCTACAGGCATCGTGTACTTTGCTGTAAGATTATTTATGTAAGCTAATAATGGTTAATACATACCAACAAGCCATAGAAGTAGGAGTTATGTCGACACATGTTTCCTAGAGCACTGCATGTCTTTGCACGTATATTGGGATCTTCATGAGTAAGAAAGCCTTTCAAGTGTTCTAAGATGCCTGCTCGTTCTATGTGTTCATAAAAATCCTGCATTGAAACATTTTTTTATCAAAACAAATATAATTATTTATCAAAAATGTTACATATAATTATTCAACGACTAACCTTATGCATCCGAGCTACATCTGAAACTATCATTAGGACGTCCAATTTGACTTCTTTCGGTGAAGAATTATCAAGTAATCGTCTCATCATATTTGGATTTAACAGACCGTTGCCAAGAAGTTGTACAACCAGTGGCCCATGACTTGTCATTTTCGCTAGAAATGCAACAGGTCTTGCAGCATCCTTTAAGTCCACATGTTTCAAGCACTGAATTATATGGCCTGGAATTCCTACCTGCAGATTCAAAAGCAATATTTGTAAAATTAATACCTAATAGAAAATATTAACTGAAATATTTCCAGAAAAATGAAGAAAATATTGACCTCTATCAGGATTTGAATATATTTCTTCATGCTTGCTTCGATTGATTTAACCAGCTCTTTGTCATCAGCACAAACTTTACCACCAGGAGAACCCATATTTAGAAGAAAACCACTATTTACTGAAGCAGCAGTAGCAGTAGCAGCAGATGGAGAATTTGTTACATTTTGTAGTGCCACAAATGGAAATGCCAGAAGATTAATGACAGAATTAACTATATCTCTTATTCCATGCTTCCCTCCACCGGGTCCACCCCAACATCTTATAAGCTTGAGATGTATATCTGATATTAAATCAGACACAAGTTTCACATGCTCCCTTTTAAGCAATACTTGGCGAAAAGTTGAACTACCACCTGGAAGACACTGGCATAGCGATGAAACAGTCCATACAACCCCAACAGGTGATAGTCCAATTTGATTTTGATCTGAATGGTTGTTTCCCAACAAATCTATAAGAGTTTGGGGAATACCACTGGCACACAACTGTTGAATTGCTAAAGGCCCACCCCACATTAACCTGGAATCCAACAAACCCACACAGCCATCCCTAAACCCATGCCAATAAGAGAGCTTGTTTCCATTGTTATTATCTGTTAAAATCCTTAAATAATCACACAGAGTGGCACTTCGGGGAATTAAAGGCACGGCTATTTCGGATATTGTTGTTTCAACAGAAGAATTGCTTTCAAGGGACAAAATAGAAGCAAGTGCCAACATGGCAGACATGGAATGAGGTTGAAAGGAGTTCTGTATTCTGTCAGATAAAGAATAATGGTGAGCAAGGTCAGAGAGGCGAGAGTGTTGTTTTTTTGGTGATGATGTAAGCATGAAAACTGCAGAATTCCTTCCAGTTGACTTAAGGGATTGTGCAACTGCAGCAAGTAGAAGGCCTGAATGGCAAATTAGTGCACATGGATTGGATATTTTACTTTTCAGATTGTGTGTGTCCCCTGTTTGGGGATGTCTGTCCATGGAAGCACAAAGAGATAACATTGAAAAGATCTCTGAAATGATTGTATTATCCCCACCTCCACTAACAACTGTGGTAACAGGTAAAGAACTAGGGAGACCACATAAAACACCACTAACTGAGCTATTATGCAGGCAGCACCTTAAGATGATCTGATTCAAAAAAAAAAAGTTGAATTGCATCACTCTTCAAAAAAAAGATGTTTTTTTCCTCTAGCGGCTATGTGTGTATACTTGGCTTAAAAGGGAAACGAGTCAAATTGAGTGGAATAGTCACCTGAATAGCAGAAGACCATGAAGGCTCTAAGTGTTGGCGAAGACAGTAGTAAAAGGCAACTTGCACAGCTTTGGATTTAAGGAATGTTCGTGTAACCGCATCAACTACTTTTTCAGAATCTGTACCAATCAATGGTTCAGATCCATCTCCGTTAATGTTAAGCCGACCCAACGAATGAGAATGCATTGAGCTCAATGGAAACACATGTGCATTTTCATTTGTTGACTGAATCTCAAATGCAGCTATCAATGACCAAATTGCCTTTGATGCTTCACAAGCAGCACGTAATAAATTCGATGAGCCAGACATGAGACTTGTGCCACAACTCACTAAGTGTGAAAGCAATGCATCTGCTACTCCTGATGATTTAGCGTGATCTAATATCTCTTTAAGACCATTGATCGCTGTGTCCGCACGGTTGGTGGCTAACGATGCCTTCAGACCTTGTGCTGCTCGAGATGCTATAACGGTAATGCAGGCAATTGATTCATATAGAAGTCTTCCAGATGCATCTTCTGTAGAACTAGAAATCTAAAAATACCAAAGTTTGAGAAATTGAAGTTAATCTAAGAAGTTTTGCATTCATATATATATCCCCACTCCACAGTTGAGAGTATAACCTCTTTATAAAGCTCCACCATAGCAACCCAGTGCCTGATGTATGAATCTCCAAACCCACCTCCATAGATATCCAATAACTTTTTTATAACCGCTAAACACTGCAGATGAGATGTAAGTAAAAAACATTGAATGATAACTTGGAGAAATTTTGAATATTTAACATTGTAAAGAAATTACAGAAAATGAAAAACAGAAAAAATACCTACGTTGTTAACAAATAGTATCATACCTTTACCAGCAAGTCATTATAATATGACTTTTTGAGACGAAGAATATTAGCAGTAAAGCTTATAAGTTCCCAAACAATTTCATCAAGAACCCCTGCAGAATTGATGGCACCAGCAGCAACTAAGTTTGACAGAATTTTCAAGGACTGGCTTGCATTGAGAACATCTTGATCCCTGAACAATATTATGGTCATAAAACTTCATAAGATAACAAGTAGATATTTAAGAGTAGAATTACAAGAAACCAATGTGCAACACTTGAAGAAAAAATATTTAGAAATTTTAAAATACTACTAAGTCTTACCTGCACTGCCGGTTTTTGAGAGGCAGCAAGATAACTGATAGTGCTTCATTATCTTGGCCGATTAGCTTGGCACCCTTAACAGTGCGAGAGTTATTTTCCAATTTGTCTAGTTGCTGGCAACCTAATAAGAGGATAGAACCAATCATGAATCTTTAGCTTGATATTTATATGACCAAATCCAAAACTATTGTGAGCTATTTATGTGTAACATAATGAACAGTTCTATGCTTAATCATCGGTTTGTATCAAGTTTTAAAATGTAATACATCCATTGTGCCTTTTTACTAGAAGAGTAGAAGGTATATTTGCCGTACAAAAGAAAAACACTAGAAAGCATATTCAGATAGGATAAGTGTGGAAGATACATGCTTGTCCCATCACCCATGCCGTGCCCCTCTATGGTTTCCTTCTACTATATTCATTATCCCCCACCTCTTAACTCTATCTTATAATCCTTCCATACCTCTTAACTCTATCTTATAATCCTTCCATAGCCTTTGAAGATTACTTTTTTTACTTGCATTATTAATTGTCACATTAGTTCCTTTTACAAAGACCAAAAGATGTTTTTTTTTTCAAATAAGACTCACGACCCAACAATAAAAGTGTGCTCTAATGAAATATAGCATTACTTATTTCTAAAACAAATAAAAGCAATCACAGATAGGGTTTGTGGCTAGTGAGCATTGAGCAATAATCCATACTCCACTATTTCATATTTTGCAATCCTGGAGCACAAAGTTCACTCAATTTGACACCTCAAAGAATTAGATGTCATCACAAGTGGTGAAACTCAAATACAGAATAAAATTAGCATGAAGTAAAGTAGCATTTATGTCATGAACTCATGATTTATAAAAGCAATCTAGACTTGAGTTATAACTAACCAGATTGTACAGTGTCACTTTCTGTTACCCTTTGAGAATCTGGTTGTGGTGAAGAACAATCAATAGCTGAGTGTTCAACCAAACCCATGGAATTTGCATCCATAATTGTGGGAGTTTGGCTTTTACCTGCAGTACTACTCTTAATTTAGTTATGCTTATTTAAGGTCAGTTAAGTAATGTAGTAAAATTTCATTGAAGGCCTACCTTCCAGACTAGCAGAGGTAAGACCAGTAGTCTGTACATGTTGTTCTCCTTTCCAAGCAGCATCATTTCCTCTAGAAGCAACAGTGTTGGCAAAAACCTCCTTGTAATTAATCAACATACTCTAAATGTCAATTTGTGTGATTAGTCTTAAAAATCCGACTTAAAGATAAATAAGAGAAGACTAGTACCTTAGCCTTAATATCTTCAAGAGTTTCTGCAACAAATGGATGATCAAGAAGCTTGGGCCATGTCAGCCTGCTATGAGGATCCTGCTCTCATAATTTTGATACGATTTACGGTTGATAGAGTTCAAAAAATGCACACAAATATAGCTACTTCAGAGCTTTATTATTATACCTTATTAAGCAATCCCCTAAGGAAGCTTCTGAAATTTGCACTCATTGTTTCTGGGTACTTCACTGGATCCTGGAAGTAGCAAAAAATAAATTAGTATATCACATAATTATGCTTTTACAACTGAATTTGGTTAGGGGCTCATACCTTGATGATATGTCTGATAAGTGCATATACTGAGTTAGTGTAAAAAGGAGGCTGGCCGACAAATAATTCATACCTGAAAATATATCCGATGAATTCAGATTTAAGATTTTAAACTATATTCAACAATCATATTTCATGTATATCTTACACAAAAAAACATAGACACCAAAAATCATTATATTTAATCAGTTTAAGGTCAGTAAACATTTACCACGCATATAAGCTCCATCCAAAAAAAAAATCAAATTTGATATAGGTACAGGTTAAAGCTTTGATGCCTTTACATCCCCCAAGTAGTCTAAATGTATATTAGGTCAATGCTAGAAAAACTGGCAAAAATTTTAGATTTCCTTCCACAAAAAATAGATATAGTTTTCCAAGATAAAAGCTTACAGAATAACCCCAAGAGACCACAGATCAACAGTATGGTTGTAGGGTTGCTCTCGTACAAGTTCTGGAGCCATGTACAATGGAGTGCCTAAGAAATATAAAGAATGAATAAATATGTTAGTGGTATTTAGAAAAATTTGATAAAAATGGTACAAAGCTAACTGCACCTTTTATAGACCGCAAAACGACCGTATTATTTGACATAGCACGTGCAAACCCAAAATCACATAGCTGTTTCATAAGAAAAGGATGAATGGTTCTTTTAGATGATTAAAGAAGTCATGATAAATAAACATATAAAGATTAAAAAAGTAACAGTTTTTTGTCTGTTAAAAAAAAGCCTTCATCCCAAATTGTTTCTACAGTTTCCCTTTAACAAAGGATGCATATGGGGAATTCATAAACATAAAAACTAGAAACAAATTAACAGAGTGTAATTTAATATAGAAAGTTATGAATATCTATACCAAATTAGTCAAATAGACAAATTTTTATAGCTGATACATGAAACTTCAATCATCCACTCATGCATTTAAAAAAATTTGCAAACCGGCTTTTAATGATTTCCAAGGTTAATTTGCCTAGAATAAGAATGCGAAGATAAAGAAGCTGACTTCTACGAACAGGATAATGGGAATATCTAGGTACATATATAATATAATAAAGCAAAATGACTTGTATATCTGTATAATTACACAAAGTTGTTACTGAGTTTCCAACCAACCTACCTTAACAACACCACCTGCACAAATCAAGATGTTTTGCGGCTTCATGTCACGATGAATTATACGGTTGGAATGCAAATAGTGCAATGCCCTCACCTGTATATTTTCAGAAAGCAGACATAAAGATGTTGATATAATAACATTTTTATAAAGAAGTATGAATCGGTTATCACTACATCAAAGCTTTTAAAGCCAATTGTGCAAAGAGAGTGTACAGTTATATGGTATATAAATTTTCTCAATTTACAGATGGTGACACTCTGAATAAATGAAATGTTAGGTTAGTAAAGTACCAACTGCTTTGCAATTTTCTGCACTTCATCTTCAGGAAGGCACTTATCATCCTCAAGGATCTCAAATAATTCACCCTGGATGAAAATGCAGCACATTAATATGAAGTAAAATCTTACAGTGTTAAGAAACTATTTATAATGGCACACTGCTCTTTTGTTTTAATAAGTAATAAACAGTAGTAATGTATAACTGAAACTAAAAAAGAGTTATTTAAAAAAAAGACAAAGTTAGTTACTTGGGCAAATTCGGTAACAACACAGAACTCCTGTGGACTTTCAAAGGAGTCTAACATCTGAATAATATTTTCATGTTTCAGTTTTCTCAAGATCTACAAAAAGTTGGCATCATATGAGTTACACCAATCTCTTACACAGGTATTCAAATTACAAACTAACTATATAAAGATTAAAGAATACCATAAATACCTCAATTTCTTGTCTAAGATTTTGAATGTCTTTTTCGCTTTTACCATGCTTCAGTATGAACTTCATCGCAACAGTCTATAAAAAATGAACAAAATTACAATCAAAACAAAACTAAAACAACTACCACATCAGTAATAACAAAAGAACGTAAAAGAAGGATAGCTATAAAGTTGCATATACCTGGCCAGTAAACTTTCTTCTTCCCTTGTATACTTTACCAAAAGATCCTTCCCCAACAAGCTCTATCACATGATAATTCTCCACCCCCATCTCTAGATCTTAGAATTCTAATGTTAACAGTGATTATGAACTGCATAAATTAATCACCCAATTACTGACAGTTCGTTATAATTTCACAAAAAGTTTTTTGGAATATGCATCATGACATGATATTAGACTTCATTGCCTTACTAGATCAAAGCCAAGGAGCAACAAGCTCATAGTTTCACAAAGGTACAAGAAAATTCATAAAAAGATAATTTCTTTCTGGTTATTGGTGTTAACCTAACCAACTTGAGGGACATCATGCATAGAGAATTACAGAGTGTTATGATTGTTTGCATAGTAATTAGCTGGTACTAGAAACTTTTTATTAATAAAACTATTTAAACACATAAGGAGCTTGGCTTCAAATTAAGTATATGTAATAATTGATTAAATCACGAGTGTAATCAATTTTATCCTGTTTGGTTTAGCTGAAGCCGAAAACAACTCCCACCAGTTACAACTTATTGAAACCAAACCCATCGCCTATAACATTAAACAAGCATGTGAGTTTCAACTCAGACCCAGACTTGAGCATAAAGGATGATTATTCCTTCCAAACACTAAAACTTAGAAAAACAATTAAAGGTAATAAGTAAAGAGTCGGTCAATCAGAGGGCTAGCTATGGATGATGATCTAGATTACTCACTATTCGAATCAGAAAAGTACGAAAGCATAAGTCAAGGGTCTGAGCAGAATCCTAGTGCAGTAAATTAACAGAAACGCTCAATCAAACAATATCAAAAACATGTAGAAGGAAATCGAGTATAGGGTTGCACGTCAATGGCTGATTTGTCATTTATGAGTCCTATTCAAGTTTTAGGGTTCACCTGGCCGTCGGCAACAGTGATGAAATGCCGGAGTTACGAGAAGCGTGTCTCTTGTTACTTTAATTTGGGGATTAAGGAGTAAGGGTTTCAAAACTTCAATGTAATTGGACAGCAACAAAACATATGGCAGATCTAGAAAACGTACCTCGATGAATCGAGAAATTGAAGGTTGAAGCTGAATGTGATGAAAGCTGTAGAAGAGATGATAATGGCGAGAGATTGTATGGCAAATAGAGTGTTAGTGAGTGAAATCGGTGGGATTTGAAATGATACTCTTTCCCGCCCGTTAGATGTTAATGGACAACAGGTCAACAAGTCCAAAAGTTGAATTCTGATTGAGGCCTTATTTTCTTTTTATTCTCTAGTAACATCATATTGCATGGATGTTATATTTTTATTTTAATTTCAATAAAGAGTAAATTATTATTTGCATTCCTGACGTTTGTTCATTTTAACCATTTGCATCCCTACGGTTTCAAAATTGTCACCTGGCCCCTGACGTTTCATGTTATCTTCATTTGAGTCTATACGTTTTATTTTTATCTCCATTTGAGTTCAAATGAGTAACACAGTTAATGTTTCTGTTAAAATATTATTAAAATGATGAAACTACCCTTAAAATTAAAACACACATAAAAACTTTATGGATCTCATCTATCAACATCATCTTCTTCATCTCACCACCACCACAACCACCCCCATCACCACCACCACAACCACCCGGTCATCACCATGACAACCCCATCACCACCACCACAACCTAATAATAATTACCCCCCCCCCCAATCGGTAAACCGTAACACCCAAAACCACCACCCTCCGGCGAATCACCACCAGCTCCCACCGCCGCCGGCTCAACCTCCACTGTATGATGGACCCAAAGTTCGCCGGAAAACCAATTCCCACCTCCCACTACCACGATGGTCGCCGGAACGACATCGATCATATGCCCGAAACGCCCACTCGAGGAGCCCACCACCGTCGGACCCAATCGGGGACCTTCTTCCCCTTCCCCGATGAAGATATTCTCCTCGACAACGTCATTGCGGAGAAAGATTCCTCCGGCGGTAAGCGGACGACGAGAAAGACGGTGGGGTATGGGACCCATCTCAGGAGTCTCTCTGTGGTGTCTGATTTCTTTAATGAGTTGGGGCTGAGCTCCGCCGTGGAGGCGGGGAAGACCGGCGACGGTGGGTATCATCACCGGCGAAGTGGTTCGACCGATGGGTCTGTTGCGACATCGTTTGAAGGGGGTTCTGTGTTGATGTTGCTTGATAACTCGAAGAAAGCACTTGCGAGAGTAAAACACCCTTTTGGATGTATTGGCATGAGAGCATAGGGAGATCTAAAACAGAGAGCTTTAAGGGTTTGATAATGGAGGTTTTGTCTGGAAAAAATGTGCATTTGGAGATGATGGTGACTGAATCAGTTGCAGGTGTTGATGGTGAAGAAGATGAAAGGAGTGGTGGGGGAGGAAGGAGGGAGTGAGTGTGGGGGGGGAGAGTGGGTGTATGTGAGTTAAGGGTAGTTTTGTCATTTTAGAAAAAGTTAACTGAACAATTTAACGGGGTTAGTCATTTGTAACACCCGTATTTTATCAAGGAATAAAAGAAAAAAAAAAGAAGAAAAGAACAGAAAAGAAAAACAACTAAAGAGGAGGGACTAAAAGTGCCAAATGGGCAAAATTATCATTTATTTTGTACAAAAGGAAAAGCATGGCCGCCCATGTTGCCTGCATTTCCTATCAGCGATCTTTTAGAGAGAGGAAAACAGCAGACATTTCGATTCTAGAGAGGGAAAGAAGAAGAAATCAGATTCAAGGTAAGGTTCAATGTTTTTGTTAGTTGTTTTTGGCTAAATTAGCCTCGGTTATGTGCTCATGAGTGTGTATATGTGTTTGAATGCGTGTTTAAAGGATTTCTAGGGTGTTAGAACCGTTTGAACAGCTCGGGTGAAGGGTGTAAGTTCGAAGAAGACAACTAAGGTGAGTTCTAGACCCCGTTTTACTGTTTTTAAATGTTTTGGGGCTGGAAATGCATGTAAATATGTTTTTACAAAATTGTGGGTTGATACCGTATGAAATAATTGTATGTATGTTTATGTTTATGTTAGTTTTATGCCTAGAAATTATATATGCATCTGTTTAGAAATAGGCATTTTGATGTTCTGGACTTGAATTATGAATTAGACATATGAGTAGGATGCTAATGTGTCTGAAAATGGGACTTAGAATAAATAAGCAAAAGTTGATGTGTCCAGCAGTGCTCATACGACCAACAGTGGTCGTATGATCAGGATTTTTCTAAGTATTGATGAGTCTAATAGGACTCATACGACCAACAGTGGTCGTATGAACATGTGATATTTTCTAAGTATGAGGCCAATAGGACTCATACGACCAACAGTGGTCGTATGATCATGTGGAAAAGTTCCAAGTGTGGACTCATACGACCAACAGTGGTCGTATGATCCAAATATGTTTCTAAGTCCAGGGGTGGTACGACCATCAGTGGTCATACGACCAACAGTGTGGTCGTAAGACCAGTTGATAATTCTAAGTGTTAAGTGAAAAGTCCAGCAGTGCTCATACGACTAATAGTGCTCATACGCCCAGAGGCTTATACGCCCAACAGGGCTAAAACGGCTAGAACACAGCATTTTTCAGGAATTTCCAGTAAAGTTCGAAGTTCGAGGTTTGACCAGGGTTGACTAGGGTTAATAAATGATGATGTCTCATGCATATAATGATGAGTATGATTAGCCCTAATTGTTACTAATATTATTATTAGTATATTATTGTTAACAATATTATTAAAATATTGTTAAGTATGGTATGATGCTATACATGATGATGTACGTATGATGATGAATGTATGATGATGAATGCATGATGAATATGTATGATGCGTGTATGTTCCTTGTGATTGTGTATGTTTATCTTTCTGAAACTTTACGAATAACGAGAAATAAATTAATGAAGTATTATGTATCGTAAAGTGAAAGATAATGAAAGAGGAACATGATGACGAATGCATGTATTAACGAATGAACGAAATGAAGAATGATGATGAATACATGCATTAATGAACGAATGAATTATGTCTTGCAAGCATTGAATAACGCGATTGGTCCTTCTATGTGATTGACCATGTTCATGGTACCTCTACCGCTTACCTCTAGTACCGGGCATACGCTCCCGTCATATGTTGATTACGGCCCGGTAGCTAAGACTGATTGGGGTGTAGCATATGGTATTGGTACAATTAACCTTTCAATGCGTGCAAGTAAGTATGAACGGGATTCTTGTCATTCGACCACAGTAATCATAGCCGAGTGCTATGAAGTGGGTAAAGTCTGACAGAATCCACACGAGAAGTTAAAGATAATGATGAATAACGAATGATGAAGATAATAATGAATATTATCTATGTGTACGTATGATGTATGAACGCATGAACGAAAGGATACTTTTAAATAAGTAAAAGTATGTTTTATTACAAAAACTAGAACTCACTCAGCAACGCTGACTTTTATGTATTTTCCAGTTGGCAGGTAGTGTTGCTGAGGATGGCGCGAGGCGGCTACTCAGTTCCTTTGGGATGGCATTCTTTTGATAATGTTTTTGTATTGTAATGCAAACAAATGATCTTTTGTAACAGTTGTTGTATTACTTTGCAAAAGCATTTATAGTAAATTTTCAAGTTTCCGCTGCATGGATTTTATTAAATTATATTAAATGTATGTTTTATGGGTGACGATAACCAACTGTGAGGTGTCCGGGATCGGGGCCTTACAAGTTGGTATCAGAGCCAAAGTTTAAGTGAAATGGGTAAAATTTTTAGAATAAACCTAAGACTTAAACTGAGAATGGGACAGGGGGAAATGGGAATGCCATCTGAGTAGCTGCGTGCCATCAGGTATTTTCTTGAAAGTTAACCAGTGTTACGTGTGCATGTTATGTGCTTATGTGTACTGTTGGACTTAGATACTAATGTAGTCAGGACAGGTAATGCTCGGGGTGTGAAGAGTAGAGTAAGTGGCTAATCACAACTGGCCACTGTAATTAGGGACTTACTATACTTAACATAAACTGAGCTATTTCCTTGAATGACAGTATTGGTGTTTAAATCTTTCAGTGTGATAGAAGATGGTCGGTGGTAGATCATCGAAAGCCCCAATTGGTGGAGGCAGTGGCGGAAGTGGTGTGGAACCACGAGCCACAAGAGGTAGGCCTAGGCAAGAGAAGAAGGTTCCCGAAGGACCTAATACTACTCCCTCGGGGGGAGTGGATGAGAGCGATAATGTGAGAGCCTCGGTGAAAGAGACGGTGATCGAGGAGGTGCACCAAGTCATGCAGACGATCTTACCGTCTGTAGTGACTGAAGTGATAAAGGCAGTACGTGAAGACGATAGACGAGGGAGGAATCGGTCCTCAGGAAGACAACAACAGACGGAAGCAGAGACAGTATTATCTGATGATGAAGAGGAAGAGGAAGAAGAACAGTTACGGGAGACCGCCCGGGGTTGTAACTACGGGGCATTCATGAGGTGCAAACCCCCAACTTTTGATGGGTCTGGTACTGCTACTGATGCTCACCAATGGGTGATGGAAATGGAAGCTGTCCTCGATATTAGTGATTGCCAGGAGGACAAGAAGGTGAAGTTTGCTACCCACTCTTTTACAGGGTCGGCTTATGCTGGTGGAAAAATATAGTCCAAGCCGAGGGTAGTAGGGCTATAGGGAAGATGAAGTGGGCTGAGTTGAAAAGGCTGGTGATCGAGGAATTCAGTCCTCGTCGGGAAATGGATAGAATAGAGAGAGAGTTCCTGCAGCTGGAGGCGGGGACGATGACCCACCAACAATATACCACCAAGTTTAACGAATTGGCGCTATTGGTGCCGGAGCAGGTGACGCCGGTGTCTCGAAAGATCAACCGGTATATTCAAGGACTGCCGGCTGAAATTCGTTGGCACTTGATTTCTGCCCGACCAAGCACTTTCAGGTCGGCAGTGGATTTGGCGGGAAGGTTATTCGATGAACGTGCTGCTTTGGTGAAGGCTGAGGGAAGCAAGAAAGGAAGTGGAGAGAAGAATTGGCAGGGGAAGAGATTTGGTCGGGGTGATACTTCGACAAACAACAAGAAAGCAAGGGTGGATGACCGCCGAGTGGTCGTGTCTGAGCTGGGGTGAGGAAGTGTGGTAAGTGTGGAAGGGAGCACTCAGGGGAGTGCAAGTGGGGATCTAATCTCTGCTTTAAGTGCGGAAGGACAGGGCACATATCAAAAGATTGCCGGACGGGCAAGTGCTTTAACTGTGGAGAAAGTGGCCACATGAGCAAAGATTGCAAGAAGCCGAGGGCTGAGGGCTCGGGAGAGAAGAAGACGGGAGGAGAAGCACCGAGGGCAAAGGCTAGGGCGTTCACGATGACGCAGGAAGAGGCTAGGACGGACCCCGATGTGGTGTCAGGTACGTTTCTAGTAAATCAAACTCTTGCTTCTGTGTTATTTGACTCTGGTGCTAGTAGGAGTTTCATTTCTGCTACTTTCTGTGCTAAATTGCCTGTTAGTAGCAAATGCATTAGTGAGCCTTTTTATGTAGAAACTGCCATTGGTAAGTCCACTAGAGTTACTGATGTGATAGAGGACTGTACCATGGAATTAGAGGGCCATAGGTTTGCTGCCAAGTTACATGTGATGCCCCTAGGAGGATTGATGTAGTGTTAGGGATGGACTGGTTAGCAACCTACGAAGCGAATATCGTGTGCCGAAAGAAGATGATTAGACTGACGGCGACCGACGGAAGTCCGGTGACAATTTATGGCGATCGAGTTACGACGATTCCGAAGGTGATCTCGATGGCGGTGGCGGGGAGGTGTATGAGGCGCGGATGTAGCGCCTACTTATGTTATGTAAAGAATGTAGAGACGCCAACACCACAGCCATGCGATGTGCCAGTGGTGTGTGACTTTCCAGACGTGTTTCCCGAAGACTTATCGGGATTGCCACCTGACCGAGAGATCGAATTCCAGATCGACCTGATACCGGGTGCCCAACCTGTCGCAAAAGCACCGTATCGCTTGGCTCCGACGGAGATGAAAGAGTTGATGGAGCAGTTGCAGGAGCTGCTGGATAAGGGGTTTATCCGACCGAGTATCTCACCTTGGGGTGCTCCGGTTCTGTTCGTAAAGAAGAAGGATGGTAGTATGAGGATGTGCATCGACTACCGCGAGCTGAATAAGCTGACGGTGAAGAACAGATACCCCTTACCAAGGATCGATGACTTGTTTGATCAACTTCAGGGTGCCAGTTGGTTTTCAAGGATAGATCTTCGATCGGGTTACCATCAACTAAAGGTGAAGGAACAAGATATCCCTAAAACAGCCTTTCGTACGCGCTATGGTCACTACGAGTTTCTTGTCATGTCTTTTGGGTTGACCAATGCGCCGGCTGCTTTTATGGATTGATGAACCGAGTGTGCCGACCAATGTTGGATAAATCAGTAATTGTATTCATCGATGATATTTGATTTATTCAAGAAGTGAAAAGAGCATGCCGGGCATATTCGGGAAGTGTGGAAACGTTGAGAAGGGAGAAATTGTACGCCAAGTTCTCCAAGTGCGCCTTTGGTTACGCGAGGTGCAATTTCTGGGTCACGTAGTGAATGCAGAAGGAATAATGGTGGACCCAGCAAAGGTTGAGGCTGTGATGCAATGGAAATCACCAAAAACGCCATCCGAGATTCGTAGCTTCTTGGGATTGGCGGGCTATTATAGAAGATTTATTCAAGACTTTTCAAAGATCGCCTCACCTTTGACAAAATTGACTCGTAAGGACGTGAAATTCGTGTGGGGTCGAGAACAGGAGACGGCTTTTGAGGAGTTGAAGGCAAGACTAACACAAGCTCCTGTCTTGACTTTGCCTGAGGGAAGTGAAGACTTAGTGGTCTATTCGGATGCATCTTATTCTGGGCTAGGTTGTGTGTTGATGCAACGTGGAAAGGTGATAGCCTATGCGTCTCGACAACTGAAGACCCACGAAGTCAATTATCCCACACACGATCTAGAACTAGCTGCGGTGGTTTTTGCGTTGAAGATTTGGCGGCACTATCTATACGGGACGAAGTGCACTATCTTCACAGACCACAAAAGCTTGAAGTACTT
Source organism: Flaveria linearis (assembly GCA_024085815.1). Classification (NCBI taxonomy): domain Eukaryota; kingdom Viridiplantae; phylum Streptophyta; class Magnoliopsida; order Asterales; family Asteraceae; genus Flaveria; species Flaveria linearis. The sequence goes on from CM044011.1 coordinate 40,168,085, forward strand.
CTTCGAGCAGAAGGATCTAAACATGAGGCAGAGGCGGTGGTTGGAACTGATAAAAGATTATGATTGTGAGATCCATTACCACCGGGCAAAGCCAATGTGGTGGCTGATGCCCTTAGCCGAAAAGAAAGGCCTGAGCCGATCCGGGTGAAGGCTTATCAGTTGATTATGACCCCCGATGTGATGACACAGGTTAAGGAGTTTCAAGATGAGGCTTTGAAAGAAGATCGTCTTAACTCCGAAAGGATGAGAGGTCTAGTGACGGAGTTGGGTGAGAACACTCTAGGTGTTAAGACCCGATTTGGGCGAATGTGGATTCCTCGATACGGGGATCTACGTAGTAGAATTATGGACGAGGCCCATAAGACCCGATACTCCATTCACCCCGGTGCTACCAAAATGTACCACGATATGAAGAAGGATTACTGGTGGCCGGGTATGAAACGTGACGTAGTGGAGTACGTGAGTAAGTGCCTGACTTGTTTACAAGTGAAGGCGGAACACCAGAAACCTTACGGGAAGATCCAACCGTTGGATATACCCGAGTGGAAGTGGGAGCATATCACCATGGATTTCATCACAAAGTTACCAGTACCCCTAAAGGGTATGATGCCATATGGGTGATAGTTGACCGCTTAACAAAGAGTGCCCACTTCCTACCGATCCGTGAAACGTACTCATCTGAAAGATTGGCGGATCTGTTCATCAAAGAAATTGTAGCCCGTCATGGGGTGCCGGTGTCTATTGTATCTGATCGTGACACCCGGTTTACCTCCAAGTTTTGGAAGAGATTTCATGATGCGATGGGGACGAGACTACACATTAGCACAGCATATCACCCTCAGACAGACGGTCAGTCTGAGAGGACGATCCAAACACTCGAAGACATGCTTCGGGCGTGCGTGATCGACTTTGGAGGAAGTTGGGACAACCACCTGCCGTTAGCAGAATTCTCGTACAAAAATAGTTATCACGCCAGCATTGGCATGCCACCTTACGAGATGCTATACGGGAGGAGGTGTAGGACGCCCGTATGTTGGGGAGACATTGGGCAGAAAGAACTGGGAGGTGTTGAGGTGATCGAAGCAACGACTGAGAAATTAGAAAGATCAAAGCCTTCATGAAGGCGGCGAAAGATAGGCAGAAGTCGTATGCTGACAAGAGGCGGAGACCGATAGAGTTCAAGGTTGGTGACCGAGTTATGTTGAAGGTCTCACCTTGGAAAGGAATCATTAGATTCAGGAAACGAGGTAAGCTAAGCCCGAGATACATAGGACCTTCCGAATCGTCGCACGAGTAGGAGAGGTGGCCTATCGACTTGAACTGCCAGATGAGTTAAGTGGAATTCATCCCACATTCCATGTATCTCATCTGAGAAAGTGCTTAGCTGATGAAGACATGGTTGTACCACTGGAGGATATCGAGGTGGATGAGAGGCTCAACTACGTGGAGCAACCAGTGGCAATCATTGATCGTAAGGAAAAGAGGTTAAGGAATAAAGTGGTTCCCTTGTGCGTGTACAGTGGAAGCACAGGAAGGGATCCGAGTCTACGTGGGAGACTGAAGAAGAAATGAGGCAGCACTATCCATATCTATTTGAGGAATAACAGGTTTCGGGGACGAAACCTATATAAGGGGGTGGACTTGTAACACCCGTATTTTATCAAGGAATAAAAGAAAAAAAAAAAGAAGAAAAGAACAGAAAAGAAAAACAACTAAAGAGGAGGGACTAAAAGTGCCAAATGGGCAAAATTATCATTTATTTGTACAAAAGGAAAAGCATGGCCGCCCATGTTGCCTGCATTTCCTATCAGCGATCTTTTAGAGAGAGAAAACAGCAGACATTTCGATTCTAGAGAGGGAAAGAAGAAGAAATCAGATTCAAGGTAAGGTTCAATGTTTTTGTTAGTTGTTTTGGCTAAATTAGCCTCGGTTATGTGCTCATGAGTGTGTATATGTGTTTGAATGCGTGTTTAAAGGATTTCTAGGGTGTTAGAACCGTTTGAACAGCTCGGGTGAAGGGTGTAAGTTCGAAGAAGACAACTAAGGTGAGTTCTAGACCCCGTTTTACTGTTTTTAAATGTTTTGGGGCTGGAAATGCATGTAAATATGTTTTTACAAATTGTGGGTTGATACCCGTATGAAATAATTGTATGTATGTTTATGTTTATGTTAGTTTTATGCCTAGAAATTATATGCATCTGTTTAGAAATAGGCATTTTGATGTTCTGGACTTGAATTATGAATTAGACATATGAGTAGGATGCTAATGTGTCTGAAAATGGGACTTAGAATAAATAAGCAAAAGTTGATGTGTCCAGCAGTGCTCATACGACCAACAGTGGTCGTATGATCAGGATTTTTCTAAGTATTGATGAGTCTAATAGGACTCATACGACCAACAGTGGTCGTATGAACATGTGATATTTTCTAAGTATGAGGCCAATAGGACTCATACGACCAACAGTGGTCGTATGATCATGTGGAAAAGTTCCAAGTGTGGACTCATACGACCAACAGTGGTCGTATGATCCAAATATGTTTCTAAGTCCAGGGGTGGTACGACCATCAGTGGTCATACGACCAACAGTGTGGTCGTAAGACCAGTTGATAATTCTAAGTGTTAAGTGAAAAGTCCAGCAGTGCTCATACGACTAATAGTGCTCATACGCCCAGAGGCTTATACGCCCAACAGGGCTAAAACGGCTAGAACACAGCATTTTTCAGGAATTTCCAGTAAAGTTCGAAGTTCGAGGTTTGACCAGGGTTGACTAGGGTTAATAAATGATGATGTCTCATGCATATAATGATGAGTATGATTAGCCCTAATTGTTACTAATATTATTATTAGTATATTATTGTTAACAATATTATTAAAATATTGTTAAGTATGGTATGATGCTATACATGATGATGTACGTATGATGATGAATGTATGATGATGAATGCATGATGAATATGTATGATGCGTGTATGTTCCTTGTGATTGTGTATGTTTATCTTTCTGAAACTTTACGAATAACGAGAAATAAATTAATGAAGTATTATGTATCGTAAAGTGAAAGATAATGAAAGAGGAACATGATGACGAATGCATGTATTAACGAATGAACGAAATGAAGAATGATGATGAATACATGCATTAATGAACGAATGAATTATGTCTTGCAAGCATTGAATAACGCGATTGGTCCTTCTATGTGATTGACCATGTTCATGGTACCTCTACCGCTTACCTCTAGTACCGGGCATACGCTCCCGTCATATGTTGATTACGGCCGGTAGCTAAGACTGATTGGGGTGTAGCATATGGTATTGGTACAATTAACCTTTCAATGCGTGCAAGTAAGTATGAACGGGATTCTTGTCATTCGACCACAGTAATCATAGCCGAGTGCTATGAAGTGGGTAAAGTCTGACAGAATCCACACGAGAAGTTAAAGATAATGATGAATAACGAATGATGAAGATAATAATGAATATTATCTATGTGTACGTATGATGTATGAACGCATGAACGAAAGGATACTTTTAAATAAGTAAAAGTATGTTTTATTACAAAAACTAGAACTCACTCAGCAACGCTGACTTTTATGTATTTTCCAGTTGGCAGGTAGTGTTGCTGAGGATGGCGCGAGGCGGCTACTCAGTTCCTTTGGGATGGCATTCTTTTGATAATGTTTTGTATTGTAATGCAAACAAATGATCTTTTGTAACAGTTGTTGTATTACTTTGCAAAGCATTTATAGTAAATTTTCAAGTTTCCGCTGCATGGATTTTATTAAATTATATTAAATGTATGTTTTATGGGTGACGATAACCAACTGTGAGGTGTCCGGGATCGGGGCCTTACATCATTTGGATTCAAATGGAGATAAAAAATGAAACATTAGGGGATAAATCGAGACTTTGAAACTGTAGGGATACAAGTGGTTAAAATGAGAAAACGTTAGGGATGCAAATGGTAATTTACTCTTCAATAAATTAAAATTTGAAACAGAAAGTTGAATCAAAAATTTGTATGTTTCTCACTTATGTTATGACTTTAATTATACACACTACACAGTAACTTGATAAACTTGAAACATAAAACACTAATAAAAGGGTGAGAAAATATAATTCTATAATTATAACATTTTCCCCTCAAATATACATAACTGTGCGTTATACACTATTAACATTATAATTCAAAAATGATATAAACTCACTATTTTAGGATCAATAAAATAATTGATACTACAAGATTAGTTATAATATCTCGTTAAGAACTTTACTAAAAAATTCAATATGAAAAAAAATTAATTAAGAAAAAAGATTACAACGTGTATAATGTTGCCCTTCAATTTAGCTAATATCTTTCAATTTATGAAGCTTGATCTTCTATGATAGCTACTTGATGTTACTTATAGATAGATATTTAAAAAAATAGGTCAATTGGATTTTTCGCTTGACTTGATATGACACACATTGATTCCCGTTCTTTTTACAATTTTGAATTGAAAGACTACGGTAAGTTGGTCTTTGTTCTATCACCCTTAATGTAGTATTTTCTACTAATTCATGCGAGCAATGTCTATCTATACTAATAAAGTAAATTTTTTTAGGGGACACGTGACAATAAATGAAAGTTTCCCCACTTGAGTTTTATCACCTAAAGCTTCAGTTTACTTATATATAATCTAGTTGTACTACATGAATGCTAACCTAGTTGTCTTCATATATAATCACCTATTCATTCTTAATCTCATCCAAACTGCATTCTCCTTGTATGTGATTAATAATCGTTCTTAACAGCATTCGTTCTCAATCGACGTCATATAGTGTTATTAACCTGGCATGATGCGATGATGGTGTTGTAAGTGTTTGCTTTGTTGGCCTACAAGAAATTGTTACGTCGTTGTATGTGAATACGATCAAGATTTACGGTGATCTAATAGATATCCGGTATCTACATACGTAATAGGTTGGGAGTTTTAACCTTATGGTAGAAGAGACATAAGTCTCGTATCCCACAAAACCAGAATATGTGCTTTGTTCCATTCTAACGTCTACGTTTCAGTTTGAATTGTATCTCGCTAGCACATGTTAGATAACGTAATATTAGGTGTCTCGTTATTTGTGAGATATATAAATGTACCATTCGTTCTTAAGTATGATACTTTTGGACTAAATATTTCTTCACCTTCTTGTTAGTGGCGGTTTTACGTGTTCATGGGTATGCTAAACGGGAGTGCTATGTCCATATTAAAATGTATCAATATCTTTTTGATGTAGTATGACTAATGGATGAACGTAATGTTTCATGCATACTCAAATTATAGGACGAGACATAATCTTTTTAGGCCAAGGTCCTTTCATTTAAATTCTCTCTTTAATAGTTTAACTGCTTTTCTAATCTCTTGAGGATTTCTCTTGAGGATATCTGTTGATATTTATATCATCAACATGAATTTCTATTATGATGAGTTTATACAGTGATATTTTTATAAAGACACATGGGCTTATTACATCAAAATTGTATCTCTTCATCTGAGATATTTACTAGCTCGATTGTACCATATACGGCCACATTGTTTGAGACCATATAAGGATCTCTAAAGTTTTATAGATCACGTATCTCAAGGTGTAGATTATAATGCTTCAGTTAATTTTAATTATTTTTTATATTTTCATGTAGATGTCAATATAAAAGGTCTCATACAAAGGCGAATATATCTACAAGTCTCATGTGAAGTTCTTTAGAGATTTTTAAAGTCAATTAGAAATCTATAGCTTAACATATCCTCTATCAGGAGAATACATTTCCTCATAACCAACTCATCAGAATTAGGAAAACCTTTGTGTTACAATTCTAGCCTTATATCGTGAAATCTTTTTTTTCATTTTGGTTTATTGCAAAAACCCATTTATTGTTTTGTAAAGTTGTGTCTAACAAGAATGTTATGATCTTATCGTGAATGTTTAAAGTATGCAATAATTCTTTAAACAAGCATGGTTTTACAGATTGAATGTAGCTTATGTGCGTTTGTTTCTTGATCGAGTATGTTTGTATGCTTTGTGTGTATTTGTTTATCTGTTATTGTTGTAGGTCTTGCATCTATTGCTTGACTAAATACGTTTGTGGACTTAACATGAATGTGCTTAGCTGAGAATGTTGTAGGTTATGTGTATGTTATATGTTGTAGGCTTAGCATGTAATTCTTAGCTGAGAATGAATGTATGTATTACGTATTACGTAGATGAAAAATGATTTTTATGTTAAAGGAAAGGTTAAAATGCTAACTATTTTGTCATGAGGCTTAAGGATATGAAAAGATGACATGTTTTATTATGGTTACGGAAGGCTTTTGCAAATAATTACTATCTTAAAGGAAATTAGAAATCACTTGGCAAAGCTGACGATTTTAGCATCTATGTTAGGTTAACAAGCAGTGATAAATGATATGATATCTCATTGGCATGGACTTGAGGGCAACACTAATGTGAAGCATAGCGTTCTACTCATGAAGTTTGATTCGATAACGGATTTTAGATTTTTGATTTAAATTTAATTTTGATGGTTTAAACAAGTTTTAATTAATATGGGTGTTTTTCAGTACCTTTAAATGACATTTATCAGTTTAATAACTATATGTTTGCTTATGAGAATCCAACAGTAAGGTCTGCCTGGTTTAGGGCCTTTCACCTTAGGACTAAGACCATCTTTTGGTGGTTGAAGAGTTCTTGAATGTTTTTCCATAATGTGAGAGGTGTATTAATTGTTAGGTATTCCCTTTTCAAATATTCTTGAAGGTGATGACTAAGGAATGTCATGGCTTTAGCCATATCTTTAATGGAAGTGATATTTCTATCTTCAAGTGTCTCTCCCATGTTCTTTGTCGTTGGATGAGTTTTGGCGTCAAGCATCCATGGGAAGAAGTATGGCAAACTCATGTTTTGTGATGTTCGACAATATATCTGAGTGAGTGGATTTATATGGATCTAAGATGGTGATTAGCGATGATCCCTAAACAATGATGTTGGATCATATGAGGCTGGTCCAACCAAAAACAACACTTAGAAGATTTTGATGTGCAATTAAGGTGATCTTCCAAAGACAAAGCTAATCTTCCGAAGACAAGTCAAAGATCTTCCGAAGCTCAAGTATGAAGAACTTCCGAAGATAGAACTCAGTCTTTCGAGACTAAGTAGTTCTCCTTTCGAAGTATATAAATTTAGAAGATCCAATACAAAGTCTTCCAACGAATAAAGTCATGAAAACTTGCAGAAGACTCGGAAGAAGTTGATTCTTCCTAAGTATAAATGGCCTCGGAAGAACTTATTCTTCCGAATCCATTGAGCGTCGGAAGAACTAACTATGAACCAGTAGACATAAGTATGGTCTATCTGACATTCACTGCAACCTCTGATACACTGCATGGCGCTTTCCCACGCCCATGTAGTTAATCATACTTTCATCCCCTGTTCACCCATTATCAGTTAGTACAGTTGCCACGTTTAGTTGGTGACAAAAGGTAAGTCATGGACTTGTTATGAATACCTAATCTAGGATACTATTTTATCTTAGATACTTTACTTTTAGCAATATAGTATTTGTCTAGTTGTAGATTCCAGCCGGTTATCCAAGTATAACCGGCTGTACATAGCAGTATACACAGTTCGTTATTGTAACTCTGTAACCATGCTTGCAAGAGTCTTGTAATACTGATTTGAGAAGTAATATATACAAGTATTTTGAGAAAACTATTCTTGTGTATTCATTAACTTATTATTTTACTTGCAAACTTAGTTAGAGATTCTGCGTCATCAAACCGAGTGAGATTAAGTGAGGTTGTGAGATAAACTTGCGTTGTGAGACCAACACCGATCCTGCAAATGACCTTCAAAAAAAGCCAGGGTGTTCATAACGTGACACAGATTGTTGAATTAGAAAATTGTATTCTTTTGCAATGATGTCTTGGTTTTATTTATACATAGTAATATGATTACATAAAACATATATACTAGTAAACATGAGAGAAAAATGGCATGTATATTTATTATTATAACAAAAGCGAGTTTATATAATTTCATGAAAATTTTATATTTAGGAATCTAACTTCTCAAAATCAAACTTTTACTACTTTATTATTAGAAAATAATAATTTTCCTTAATATTCTTAAAAACTAAAAAGTCTTAGATAGATGAGAAACAGTTTTAATTAGACCATAATGTTTCTACATTGTTATCATGTGCTAAGTTATTGCACTTATTGATTAATGTTATTAGATGTGTATGGATCGATCTTAAAAATTATTATTATTGTTATTGTTATTGGTGAGATAACTGGGTATGTGTACCAACATTCCAATCACACACATCAGTGCGTTAGAACTATAGCTAATGTACATATTGTTATTGTTATTATGATATCATTGGTTCACATGGGTATTTTCACATAAATGATCATTGTTATTAGAATACCCATAAACCATTTTCTTTATGTTACTGAGCAAGCCATATTTTTTGTTGTTTTCACTGTTTGCATAATGTGTGAAGAGAGTAAATCATGAAACTAGACATGGACAATAGATAAAGCTAATAAGACATAGTTGGATTTGACATCAAATATTTAGCATTAAACATTATAAGGATTTAGATATTTGTTATGTTATTTTAAGTTTATCATTTATGATATTTTGATTATTACATATCTCAACCATTAAATCATGGTAAAGAAAGGGTTTCTTTCTATCTAGGGTTTGTGTTTATCCCGAATCACTATGAGAACTTTCTTTCTCTTATCACATTGTTGGGAGTTCTATAAGTTCTTGAAACCCTATTCTATTTCTTGTTTCTTAAATCATGAAATATCCTCGGTTACACATTTTCTAGGCCGGGTTAGGAGGATTGATAATTGATCTTACGTGTGCACTATACATGTCGCATTATCAATTTTGTTGACTATAGAATTTCGTTAATTTATTGTTTTGTCTGTACGTTTGAATGTATTTACTCAAGAATTTCCTTGAATGGCATTTAACATGTTTTGATAATAAGAAAATTCTAGGGATTGATATTGTAAGGCCCCGTTCCCGGAGACCTCACAATTGGTCATTCATAGCACTAAAGATACATAATGATATACATTTCATAAAATAAGCAGCGGAATTACATTAACAAAAGCCATTCATTATTAATAAATAATGTTGTTAAGCAATACAATGGGTTTTGAGTTACAAAAGATTGTTTAATTGCATTACAAAACAACAATATCATAAGTAGTGATTGGATTTCGGTCTTGTCCCGCTGAGTAGCTTCACCCTCATGCCATCCTCAGCAATATTTACCTGCCAACTGAAAATGTATAAAAGTTAGCGTTGCTGGGTGAGTTCTAGTTTTAAAAGTATTAGAGTACCTTGTACAATTTATATATGAAAATACTCTTTCAATAAAATATTTTCTTTACTTTCGTACGTGAGCACGAATCATATATACATCAAGGTAATACTTTCTTTCTTTCTTTACTGTACGCATTCATGCTTTTCATACTTTTATCATTATCTTTCACTTTTTATGGACCAATGTGCAATACCCCGAACATTGTGCACTAAGCTGATGTTAGGCCTGGGCTCTATAAATCGACCATGAACATTGTGCACTAAGCTGACCCAGTCACCTAGGGTATGCTACAAGGGTCCCTATCAGTCTCAATGACTGACCCTGTGTGCATCCTTTGTGGTAGCTAACCCGCATCACAGTTGAGCTAACGACAACATGGTCGTGCACCTCCTATACATTTGCTTGCAAGTCTTGCATTCTTTCATTTATGTTCCACTTTTCTTTATCATTAATCTTTCAATTTTATTAACGATAATACTTTACGTATACTTTCATAAACACACCACGTAAAGTCACACAATAGTAATTATTATGGAACATAAAAACAAGTTATAATTATGCATAGTAATAACAATTAAAACCCTAAAGTCAAACTAGGGTCAAACCCTAATCATTCTGTTTTTCCTCAAAATTTCAGAAAATTTTCTAAGTGTTGGGCGCATGAGCACTATACAGGCGCATGAGCCCTGCTTAGGCGATTTTAAACTATGCGGGCGCATGAGCCCATACTTAACCATTTCAACACTTAGGTGCATGAGCCTTTTGGGCGCATGAGAACTATTTGGGCGCATGGGAACTATTTGGGCGCTTCACTCTACACTTAGTCATTTCTGCCAAAAGTTCAGGCGCATGAACTACTGTTCAGGCCCATGAACTTACACTTAGATCTTCTAAGGAAATTTCCAGGCGCATGGGGTACCGTTTGGACGCATGGACCCTATTTGGGTGCATGACCCTACTTATATCATTTCTAAGACAATTTTGGGCGCATGGGCCTTATGTAGGCGCATGACCAACCTATATAACATATTTCTAATATATTTTCAGTCCCAAATCACCACAACATCCTGTTCTAAGCTTATTATCATATTCTTAGGCCTAAACAAGACATGAACAACTTTAAATCCTCAACTTATAAGCACAAATGCATATGGTTACTCACACAACATATATAAAATCATTTAAATACATTTTCAGCCCTAAAGAATTTATAAAACATGAAAAATGCAGGGTCTAGAACTCACCTGATGTAGCAAACAAGCACAACTCCTCTAAACTTGTTTGTTCACGAGTTTAAACACCGAAATAACCAAGAACACACAACCCGAACACATAAAACACATATTCATCGGTTCTAAGGTGGAAAACCCAACAAAACCGAGTTAATTATACAAAGAACTACTTACTAGATCGAAAATCACTCCTTCCTCTTCTTGAAACCGAGAGAAACTTCAGGGTTTTCTCTTCTTCTTCTTTGTTTCTCCTTTTAGTCGACAGAAAGTAGATGGGTTTGACATATATGGACGACCATACCCATAATATATTAAAATAATGGGTTTTTGTACTATTTTACACCTTGGCCCCCTTTACTTTGGTTGTTTTTCCTTTTCTTCTAGATACTTTTATTTCTCTTTCCCACATTTATTTTCTTTTATTTGACAAAAAGTTCCGGGTGTTACAAGTCTACCCCCTTAAAGAGGTTTGGTCCCCGAAACCTGTCATTCTTCGAATAACCATGGGCAATGCTGTCTCATCTCTTCTTCAGTCTCCCACGTAGACTCAGAACTCTTTCGGTGCTTCCACTATACACGTACCAGTGGAACCACTTTATTCCCCAATCTCTTCTCTTTTTGATCAATGATTGCCACCGATTGCTCTACATAGTTGAGCCGTTCGTCCACCTCGATATCATCCAGAGATACAATCATATCTTCATCAGCTAAGCACTTTCTCAGATGAGATATGTGGAATGTAGGATGAATTCCACTTAACTCATCCGGTAATTCTAACCGATAGGCCACCTCTCCTACTCGTGCGATGATTCAAAAATGTCCTATGCATCTTGGGCTTAGCTTTCCTCGCTTCCTGAATCGGATGACTCCCTTCCAAGGTGAGACCTTTAGCATAACTCGGTCGCCCACCTTGAATTCGATCGGTCTGCGCCTCTTATCGGCGTACGACTTCTATCGATCCTTCGCCGCTTTCATGAAGGATTTGATCCTTTCTAACTTCTCAGTGGTAGCCTCGATCAGCTCAAGGCTCCCCAAATCTTTTTGTAATATCACCCTAACATACGGGTGTTCTACACCTTCTACCATATCGCATCTTGTAAGGTGGCATGCCAATGCTGGCATGATAACTGTTATTGTACAAGAATTCTGCTAACGGTAAGTGATCGTCCCAACTTCCTCCAAAATCAATCATGCATGCTCGAAGCATATCCTCGAGTGTTTGGATCATCCTCTCATACTGGTCGTCCGTCTGAGGATGATAGGCCGTGCTAATGTGTAGCCTCGTCCCTATCGCATCATGAAATCTCTTCCAAAACTTGGATGTAAACCAAGTGTCACGATCAGACACGATAGACACCGAAACACCATGACGAGCTACAATCTCCTTGATGAACAAATCCACCAGTCTCTCAGATGAATACGTCTCGCGGATTGGTAGGAAGTGAGCATTCTTCGTTAGATGATCAACAATCACCCAGATGGTATCGTGTCCCCTCGCCATACGGGGTAACTTCATAATGAAGTCCATGGTGATGTGCTCCTACTTCCACTCGGGTATATTCAATGATCGGATCTTCCCGTATGGTTTCTAATGTTCTGCCTTCACTTGCAAACAAGTAAGGCACTTGCTCACATACTCCACTACATCGCGCTTCATTCCCGGCCATCAAATTCTTTCTTCATATCCTAATACATCTTCGTGGCATCGGGATGAATCGAGTATCGAGTTTTATGAGCTTCATCCATGATTCGTCCCTGTAGATCTTCGTAATGAGGGATCCATATCCGTCCATTTCAGGTTCTAACACCAAGAGTGTTTTCACCCAATTCTGTGACTAACCCTCTCATCATTTCGGAGTTAAGTCGATCTTCCTTCAACTCCTCAACTTGGAATCCTTTCACATAGGTCATCATGTCAGTGCCTTCACCCGAATCGGCTGGGGTCTCTCCTTTTGGCTCAGGGCATTGGCCATAATATTGGTCTTGCCCGGATGGTAGTGAATCTCACAGTCACAGTCTTTGATAAGCTCTAACCATCTATTTTGCCTCATGCTGAGATCCTTTTGCTCAATGAAATACTTCAAGCTCTTATGGTCGGTGAATATGGTTCACTTAGTCCCGTATAGGTAGTGCCTCCAAATCTTCAACGTGAAAACCATGGCCGCTAACTCCAAATCATGGGTAGGGTAGTTGACTTCGTGGGTTTTCAACTATCAGGATGTGTAGGCTATTACCCTTCCTCGTTGTATTAACACGTAACCTAATCCTGAATAAGAAGCATCTGAATATACCACTAAGTCTTCACTCCCTTCGGGTAATGTCAAGACAGAAGCTTGATTCAATCTCGTCTTTAACTCCTCAAAAGCACACTCCTGTTCCCGACCCCACACAAACTTCACATCCTTACGAGTCAACTTAGTCAAAGGTGAGACTATCTTGGAAAAGTCCAGAATGAATCTCCTGTAATATTCCTCCAAACCCAGGAAACTACGGATCTTGGATGGCGTCTTTAGAGACTTCCATTGCATCACCGCCTCAACCTTTGCTGGGTCTACCATAATTCCATCAGCATTCACCACGTGACCCAAAAATTGAACCTCGCACAACCAAAAAGCACACTTAGAGAATTTAGCATACAACTTCTCTCTCCTAAGTGTCTCCAATACCTCACGTATGTGGCCTGCATGTTCTTCCTCGTTCGTAGAATATATCAGGAGATCATCAATAAACAAGATCAATGATTTATCTAACATCGGCCGACACACTCGGTTCATCAAATCCATGAAGGCAGCTGGCGCGTTAGTCAAACCAAAAGACATAACGAAAAGCTGTTTTAGGAATATCCTGCTCTTTCACCTTCAGCTGATGGTAACCAGATCGAAGATCTATCCTCGAGAACCAACTTGCACCTTGAAGCTGATCAAACAAGTCATCAATCCTTGGTAATAGATACCGATTCTTCACCGTCAACTTGTTCAGCTCTTGGTAGTCGACGCACATTCGCATACTATCATCCTTTTTCTTTACAAACAAAACCGGAGCACCCCAAGGAGAGATACTCGGTCGAATGAACCCTTAATCCATTAACTCTTGTAGTTGAGCCATTAGTTCCTTCATCTTTGTCGGAGCTAATCGATACAACGCCTTGGCAACGGGTTGAGCACCGAGTATCAGATCAATCTGGAACTCAATTTCACGATCCTATGGCACACCTGGTAAGTCTTCTGGAAAAACGTCCGGGAAATCACAGACCACTGGTACTCGGATAGTTGTGGTACTGACATGTCCATATTTTTCACGTAGGCCAGATAGGCACTACACCCACGTGTCATGCACTTGGGGTAGTTGTGTGTGAGTTCTTCTTGTGTGTGGTGTGTGTTTGTCATGTGATGTTAAGGTAACATCGACACGGTTACCGTTGCTAATGACAATCTTTAAAATTGACACTATCAAACTTATTAATGTTATTCCAAATCAAATCAACATAACATTTTACAATTATCAACAATCGATTTGCAACGCTAATATTTGCTAAGTATTTCTCTAATAACAATGACACTTTTACACAAATATCATCAGCACTGGCAACGATTTCTAGTACTTGGATCTACATAAGATCTAATACTTATGTCTGTTTGTGTGTGTTACACGTGACCGAACCAATGCAACCCGAACTGACCGAACGTTATTATTTACTTTATACGTATCATTAATGCTTAACAATAACTGTCAATAGGTGTTTGACCGTTACTACATACAACATTTGGAAACTTTGATCATTCATACTTACCACCTAACGAGTGAGTTTCGTGGCCCCTTTTATACTTATTCCATACTTTAGTTATTTACAAATATGGGGGAAAAGTATGCTCACCCATTTTTATGTTGTACAACTTACATTCTTGGAATCAACGTGCTATTGTTTTGTGAGTACTTATATGATACATACATGAGTTCGCTGTGTGGTACTTTCTTTACAACCATTTAATTTCGGTGTTGGAACCGACGGATAGGTATTGGTAGTATTACTGGGTTGACACCCCCACCCTCGTTTGTCGGTATACTAGTTGATACCAACAATGGCCAAGAACGGGCCCTTGGGTGAATATATTCTGACAAGTTGTTGTGTGTACGTCATTAGGTTTGGTTGTAAAGCTCATTGTTATGTGATTTTGCTTACTTATAACTATAATCACGGTATTCCACAAAACAATTATGCAGCATCAATTTACTTACTATTTAAACCTGCGAGCTCACCAACAATTTTATTGACCATTTTGAGCATATCTTTTCAGGTGACAATGCTAGTTGAAGATCTAGGTGTGCTGCCTTAGTGGAGACCCTAGGATGTATTTTGAGACTATACGATACTGACAAACATTCTTTTGAAATAGTGTTGGTCTATATACATACAATTATTCTTTTGGATACTTGTTCCCGGGTTGTGGGAATTAAATTACAATGATACTATTTTGGTTATGTGATTCATTTACAAGTTTATGCTTATGGCTATATTGTCATGAATATTGACTAAACACGACACAAGTCTCCTTTGTGTCGGGTGTCGTCATGACACGTTTTATCATCAATTACATATTTTGCATCTCTATTGTTAACAATGTGTTATGACGATCCCGTCTCGTTACATCCCCATGTTTCCGCTCTCAACGGGGGTGTGACAGACTGGTATCAGAGCCATTGGTTATGGAGAATTAGGCAAATCACTTGACCTAGACTATAACCTAGGAACCTTCATGTAGAATGCATGCTAGGATTGGCTTGCATCTGATATTACATGTATGTTCCTCTATACTTGTTCCTTATCTCTATGTCTTGTTATCTGACCATCCTGAGGAAGGCACTATTACTCTTACTCTTTCCTCACAGGATGCCTTCTATTGAAATCTTCCATCCCTATGCGCGCCGTATTATACTATTAGGTTTGGATACCCAACCTGAAGGGACCTTCACAGATCATGTGAAGCGTTGATCCCGGATATTGAGTCCGACCCTGAGAAAGTTATGCCTGAGGTCCTGAAAGAAGCAGGGATAGGCAACTTTTGTTAGACTAATTGAGCTTATGTGCTTGGATTCTATTTGTTATGGTGGACTACTATTGGAATACTATTGGACCATGGACATGAGAACTTACACAATCTGTGCATGAAGAATGGTGTCAATACTGTGATGTTAGCTTGGGTAGGTGAAGCTAAGGGTGACCATGCAGGGAAAATCTTACCATGAGGTAACGATCATAGTTAGTACAAGATATCTATTCTATACCTTAGGACACTAGAATCATAATTCTAGTAAGACCTTGTAACTGATACTAAAACATTCATAACCTCTACTATCACTTAAGTCCTATTCTACTTAGAGCCTTCATGGGATTTCAATTATGATATTGATTTTATTCTCCATGAAACATTTCTCAACTTAGCATTTTAGTAACTATGGAACTGATTAAATGCTTAGAATGAATGTGGACCTCAAAGAGTTGTAAAAGAGTGATGATACTCTCTACACATATATTATGTTATTCATTGAGATGATGTTAAGGAAAATCAGATGTCATGTAACCGGTTTAATCATCATTCTCGGTATATCGTGGATGTAGTGGGAACGCTGTGGGGAACCCTATATATAAGCATCATTAGTATACTAAGAATGTGCTTGAACTGGGCTACGTGATGATCTTGATTGACTGGAGCATGAAATGTTGGAACTTGATGAGTGGAGTTATACGTGTATCTTAAAGTGACTAAAGTTTACATGTTTACTCCTTTTATGATTAGAAAATGTTGCCTTGAAGAGTCACCCACAGTACAAATCACGAGGATGAGACCCCACGGGGCAGAGGTAGAGGTAGGCTACCAAGAACAGGTGGTGGTCCTGCCAGCAACAATCAGGGAACTGAAAACCCTGACATAGCTGCCATGATCGCTCAGCAGCTAGCCGCACTGATTCCTACGATAGTGACCCAAGTGAGCGACACTCTTCTGAATCATAATCTCCACGGGGATAATGAACTAACAATTAGCATAACCAAGGAACAAGGGAGGATACTGAGAATGGTGGAACAGCTGGTAATGAAACTAGGGTTGTTAATACGAGACGGGGATGTTCGTACAAGAAGTTTGTGGCCTGCAAACCAAAGGAATTTGATGGGAAAGGTGGAGCGATAGCCCTAAAAGGTGGCTTGAGAAGATGGAGGCAGTGATCGATATCAGTGAATGCCTAGACAGCCAAAAGATTAAGTATGCCACGTGTTCACTACAAGGCAAAACACTAACTTGGTGGAACACATAGATATAAGCAAGGGGAAGGGAATCAGCAATGCAGATGACTTGGAATGAGTTTAAAGCATTAATCACTGAAGAATACTGTCCACTTAATGAGATACAGAAGTTGGAGCAGGAGTTCTGGAATCATGCTATGGTAGGAGCTGGGCACGCAGCGTACACTGATCGTTTTCATGAGTTGGCAAGACTGGTTCCACATCTGGTGACTCCAGAATCAAAGAGGATTGAAAGGTATATTTGGGGACTTGCACCTCAAATCCGAGCAATGGTAACAGCAGCTGCTCCTCCTACGATCCAGAGTGCAATTCTGAAGGCTGGCGCTCTAACTGATGAGATGGTGAGAACAGGGGTCTTAGGAAGAGGGGCGGAGAAAAGAAAAGATGTTGGGGTAACGAGCCGGTCGAGTGCCGAGAAATTTGATAAGAGGGCTAAAACAACTAGGAATTTTGTGGCTGTGACACAAGGCAAGAGGGAATACGTAAGGCCGCACCCCAAATGTGGTAGGTGTAACTTCCATCATCCCCCAGCGATACAGTGCCGGGTGTGTGTGAACTATAGACGCCTGGGGTATCTAGCGAAAGATTGTAGAGTAGCACCGAATCTGGTGGCACCGGTCAACGCGGTTAACCCCGCCAGGAATGCTAGGGTCTATTATGAGTGTGGAAACCCGGGTCACTACTAGAACATGTGCCCCAGACTGAATCGGGCGCAGGGTCAGCAAGGAAACAACCAACCACAAGTGATGGCCATAGCTGGTAATCAAGGCCAAGGGAATCAAGGAAATGCTGCCAGAGGATGTGCATTTGTTATTGGAGCAAATGATGCCCGTCAGGACCCGAATGTTGTTACGGGTATGTACTTGCTCAATCACCACTTCGCATCTATATTGTTTGATACTAGAGCAGACAATAGTTTTATATCCTCTGAATTTGCTCACATGCTTGACTTGAACCCTAGTAGGCTACAAACTAGCTTCTTCGTAGAAATGGCCAACGGTAGAGTTGTACAGGCTGATGAGATTATTAGAAAGTGCTCGATGATATTGGAAAACCATGCCTTCGATATAGACTTAATACCTTTTGAGCTGGGAAGTTTCGATGTGATTGTGGGAATGGACTAGTTGTCGAAACACGGAGCTGAGATTGTTTGCCAGGAGAAAGTAGTACGAATCCCCATGCCAGACGGGGAGGTACTCAGGATTCAAGGAGAATGATCGGGAAGAACCCTAAAGCTTATCTCTTGCATAAAGACACGTCGATGTTTACGAAAGCAGTGTTACGCGTTTCTGGCCCATTAGTGGAAAAGAAAGAAGAGGACAACAAGTTGGTAGATATTCCTGTAGTACGAGATTATCCGGATGTCTTGTCGGGTTTGCCTCCTCCACGCAAAGTGGAATTTCGTATAGAGTTGGTTCTGGAGCTACGCCGGTAGCAAAAGCACCGTATCGGTTGTCACCATCAGAAATGCAAGAGTTGTCTAGTCAATTACAGGAACTACTGGAGAAGGGTTTTATTTAGCCGAGTCACTCACCATGGGGAGCATCGATATTATTTGTCAAAAAGAAAGACGGGTCGTTCCGTATGTGCATCGATTATCGCGAGCTGAAGAAATTGACCGTGAAGAACCGATATCCTCTTCCTAGAATCGACGATTTGTTCGATCAGCTGCAAGGAGCCTGGTATTTCTCCAAGATCGACCTTCGATCGGGATACCATCAACTAAGGGTTTTCGAGGATGATATACCGAAAACAACGTTTAGGACTCGTTATGGGCACTATGAGTTCTTAGTCATGCCGTTCGGACTGACTAATGCACCAGCTGTGTTCATGGATCTGATGAATCGAGTGTGCAAACCTTACTTGGATAAGTTCATGATTGTATTCATAGACGATATACTCGACTACTCCCGATCAAAAGAGGATCATGAAGAACACCTTCGGGCAATACTGGAATTGTTACAGGAAGAGAAACTTTTCACCAAGTTCTCAAAGTGTGAATTCTGGTTGCGAGAAGTGAAATTTTTGGGACACATGGTGAACGAAAATGGGATTCACGTAGATCCTGAAAAAATCGAGGCAGTGAAGAAATGGGAAGCACCCTAGACACCTTCAGAAATACGGCAATTCTTAGGATTGGCCGGATACTATCGACGCTTCATCGTGAATTTTTCCAAGATCGCTCAACCATTAACATTGCTGACTCAGAAAGAGAAGAAGTTTGATTGGGGACATGCACAAGAACAAACGTTCCAAACACTGAAAGAAAAGTTGTGCAATGCACCGATATTGTCTCTCCCAGACAGAATTGATGATTTTGTGGTGTACTGCGATGCTTCACATCAAGGATTGGGATGTGTGCTAATGCCAAAGGATAAGGTGATCGCCTACGCCTCATGACAACTTAAGGTGCATGAAAAGAACTATACGACTCATGACCTGGAGTTGGGCGCTATGGTATTTGCACTCAAGATATGGAGGCAATACTTGTATGGAACCAAATACATCGTTTACACGGATCATAAGAGCCTCCAACATATTCTGGATCAGAAGGAACTTAACATGCGTCAGCAACGTTGGGTAGAGCTACTTAGTGACTACGATTGTGAAATTCGGTATCATCCGGGGAAAGCAAACGAGGTGGTCGATGCTTTAAGCCGCAAAGAACACGTGAAACCACTACGTGCTCGAGCATTGGGATTGACTATTCAAACGAATCTGAAAGCCCAGATCCTAATTGCACAAAGTGAGGCGTTGAAAGAAGAAAACATTGCGGGAGAAGAATTTTGAGGGCTGGATAAACAGATGATTTACAAGGAAGATGGCTTACAGTATTTCATGGATCGTATATGGGTACCCAAATGGGGAGATGTTCGTACCCTAATCATGGATGAAGCACACAAGACATGATATTTTGTTCATCCTGGTGCAGACAAGATGTACCATGATCTTAAAGATCTGTACTGGTGGCCAGGCATAAAGAAAGACATTGCTATGTATGTAAGCCGATACTTGAAGTGCTCGAAAGTTAAAGCTGAACATCAGAAACCATCAGGATTACTGCAGCAACCGAAAATTCCTGAATGGAAATGGGAAAACATAGCCATGGATTTTATTACCAAACTTCCTAGAACGAGTAGTGGGCACGACTCGATATGGGTCGTAGTGGATCGGATGACAAAGTCAACTCATTTCTTACCGATCCTAGAGGATTACAAGATGGATAAGTTGGCGAGATTGTACATAAAGGAGGTCGTGACAAGGCACGAGTGCCGGTGTCGATCATATCCGACCGTGACAGGCGATTTACTTCACGATTTTGGCAGACACTACAGAAAGCGATGGGCACACAATTAGATATGAGTACCGCCTATCACCCACAAACAGATGGCCAAAGTGAACGAACCATACAGATGCTAGAAGACATGCTAAGGGCGTGTGTTATCGACTTTGGTGGTTGTTGGGACACTCATCTACCGCTGATTGAGTTTTCTTACAACAACAGCTACCATACAAGTATTGAATGTGCTCCGTTCGAAGCGTTGTACGGAAGGAAATGCAGATCACCCGTTTGTTGGGCCGAGATTGGTGAAAGCCAGCTAACAGGCCCAGAGATCATTCAAGAAACAACCGACAAGATCTTCCAGATCAAAGACAGAGTTAAGGCCGCTAGAGATTGCCAAAAGAGCTATGCCGACAACCGTCGGAAGCCTCTAGAGTTTAACATTGGGGATCGAGTTTTACTCAAGGTCTCTCCTTGGAAAGGGATCGTTCGATTTGGAAAGAAAGGAAAGTTAGCCCTAAGATACGTAGGACCATTCGAGATTACAGAAAGAATCGGTCCGGTGGCTTACCGATTAAGGTTGCCACAAGAACTTAGCGATGTACATGATACTTTTCACGTATCAAACCTCAAAAAGTGCCTGGTGGATGAAACTCTTCATGTACCAATTGAGGAAATCAAGATCGATGAAAAGCTTCATTTTATCGAAGAACCTATAGAGGTCATGGACCGAAAGGTCAAACGATTAAGGCGCAGCAAGATACCGATCATCCGCATGAGATGGAACTCCAAACGAGGACCAGAGTTTACATGGGAACGGGAAGATCAGATGAAACTCAAATATCCACATCTATTCGAGGATGACACTCTTGGACCTAACACCGGTTGAATTTCGGGATGAAATTCTCTCAACTGGGGGATACTGTGACATCCATCACCAAAAGGTCCGTCATTTAATGTGGATTCCGTTAACTTTTCTTTGAAAGTTTATTCCTCACATTTATAAACTATTCATGTGGATATTATACTTGCGTTATCATCTTTTACACTTGTGTTCACATCGTTCGTGTTTCTATCCTTAAAACCTTTACAATTGTCCTTATCGATATCATTAAATATACCATTTTATATATTATTATTGTAATTAATAAAACCATTTTTAAGCTACAAATATCATTAATTACCTTTTTATCATTAATATAACTAGCCGATTTAAGTCGTTTTCAACCGAAGCAAAATTTTGGAACTCGGGGGCTAAGTGCAGGGACCAAACACGATATTTTGCCAAACTAGAGCTGGATATATAAACCCCATTACCAGCCCTAGCCACCACTTATCTTCATCTTCTTCATCTTCTTCATCTTCATTTTCTCCACTTTTCTCCTCCTCCTTGCACCTAACCGCCCCGTTTCTTCGCGTTTTCACCGGCAAAGCCTAGGCTACAGCTGAGATTACTCCTTTCTTGCAGGTAGACGACCTTGGTCGTCCCTTTTGTTGCTTGTTTACTGCTGCACTTTTAGGGTTTCGGGTTCTCGGGGCCAACCCGAGCACATGAGGTTGCGTGGGTGCTTGTGTTACCTTTCTGCATGTTCTTCTTGTTTGTACATATTTGAAATGTGTTTCTGGAAGTCCTTGAGGTGTGAATCTCATGCGCGGAGCAGCTGAAGGCTGCTCTGCACTTCTGCAGTCGTGATTCTACTGTCCACGCAACTGGGTCTACCGTGCAACTGAGCCGTGCGACTGGGTGTGTCGTGCGACTGAGTCGTGCGACTGTGTCTATCATGCGACTGAGTCATGTGAATGAGTGTATTCATGCAATTGAGTCTATGCGGATGAATGTGTGCGATTGTGCGTGTATCGCACGACTGAATGCCTAGTCGCACGAATGGAGGTTCAGTCGTATGAATGAAGTTGATTCGTACGAATGAAGGTTGATTCGTGTGTATGGATGATGAGTCGTGCGATTGGGTGTTGTGTGGTAAGACTGAATGCTGAGTCGCACGAATGAAGGTTCAATCGTACGAATGAAGCTGATTCGTACGAATGAAGGTTGATTCGTGCGGATGGAGTGTTGAGTCGTGCGTCTGGTCCTGTCGTGCGATTGGAGTAGTTGTGTGTGAGTTTCTTCTTGTGTGTGGTGTGTGTTTGTCGTGTGATGTTAAGGTGACATCGACACGGGTACCATTGCTAATGACAATCTTTAAAATTGACACTATCAAACTCATTAATGTTATTCCGAATCAAATCAACATAACATTTTACAATTATCAACAATCGATTTGCAACGCTAATATTTGCTAAGTATTTCTCTAATAACAATGACACTTTTGACACAAATATCATCGGCAATGGCAACGATTTCTAGTACTTGGATCTACATAAGATCTAATACTTATGTCTGTTTGTGTGTGTTACACGCGACCGAACCATTGCAACCCGAACCGACCGAAGATTATTATTTACTTTATACGTATCATTAATGCTTAACAATAACTGTCAATAGGTGTTTGACTGTTACTACATACAACATTTGGAAACTTTGATCATTCATACTTACCACCTAACGAGTGAGTTTCGTAGCCCCTTTTATACTTATTCCATACTTCAGTTATTTACAAACATGGGGGAAAAGTATGCTCACCATTTTTATGATGTACAACTTACATTATTGGAATCAACGTGTTACTGTTTTGTGAGTACTTACCTGATACATACATGAGTTCGCTGTGTGGTACTTTCTTTACAACCATTCAATTCCGGCGTTGGAACCAACGGATAGGTATTGGTAGTACTACTGGGTTGACACCCCCCCCTCGTTTGTCGATATACTAGTTGATACCAACAGTGGCCAGGAACGGGCCCTTAGGTGAATATGTTCCGATAAGTTGATGTGTGTATGTCATTAGGTTTGGTTGTAAAGCTCATTGTTATGTGATTTTGCTTACTTATAACTGTAATCACGGTATTCCACAAAACAATTATGCAGCATCAATTTACTTACTATTTAAACCTGCGAGCTCACCAACAATTTTGTTGACCATTTTGAGCATATCTTTTCAGGTGACAATGCTAGTTGAAGATCTAGGTGTGCTGCCTTAGTGGAGACCCTAGGATGCATTTTGAGACTATACGATACTGACAAACGTTCTTTTGAAACAGTGTTGGTCTATATACATACAATTATTCTTTTGGATACTTGTTCCCAGGTTGTGGGAATTACATTACAATGATACTATTTTGCATCAATTACATATTTTGCATCTCTATTGTTAACAATGTGTTATGACGATCCCGCCTCGTTACATCCCCGTGTTTCCACTCTCAGGGGGATGTGACACCACAGCTATAACAACTCGGCACCCTACAATCTCTAGAAATAATGCCAGCTTGCCACACTTGAAGCATACATTCAATCCCAACCTACACTCATCGGTATGCTCCCTTCCACATTTACCGCACTTCCTTAACTCCAAGCTTGACAACGCCCTACGATCATCCACCTTCATCTTTTTGTTGTTTGGAACGAAACCACCACGTCCAAACCTCTTCCCATTCCAGTTCTTATCACCACCACTCGTATTCTTCACCTCCACCACCATCTCCTCCCGCTCATCATACAACCTACCCGCCAGGTCTACAATCGATCAAAAGGTACCTGGCTGAGCAGCGATCAAGTGTCTGCGAATGTCAGCCGACAATCCCTGGATGTACCTCTTGATCTTCCTTGACACCAGCGTCACCTGATCCGGCACCAGCCTCTCCATTTTATTAAATTGGTGGTGTACTGCTGGTGGGTCATGGTTCCCGCCTCGAGTTTCAGAAACTCCCTCTCTATCTTGTCGAGTTCCCGGTGAGGACAAAATTCCTCGACCACCAATTTCTTCAAATGTCTCCATTGCATCTTCCCGATGGCTCTGGCACCCTCCGCTTGGACAATGTTATCCCACTAACACAACTCTGAGTGTAAGGCCCCATTTCCGGGCACCTCACAGTTGGACTATCATTGCACATAACACATAAATATACATTTATTTAAAACATCGTAGTGGAAATTTCTTAAAAACCATTTCATCTAATTATAATTTCTTTTGCAAAATAATACATCATTGTTACATTACAAAACATCACTTGTTGCATTACATCACAAAAACATTATCACAATATAAAATGAATGCCATCCAAATAAGCCAAGTAGCTGCCCCGTGCCATCCTCAGCAACAATCACCTGTCAACTGGAAAATACATAAAAGTCAGCGTTGTTGAGTGAGTTCTAGTTTTATAAAAATATATCATACTTTACTTTCGTTAAAACCCTTCTTAAATTTCATACGTGTTCATGCATCATACATATAAATAGATAATATCGTTATTATCTTCCATTAGTCGTTATCTTTCATCATCATATTTGTACTTTCATTCCATTTCATACATTCTCTTTCGTATACATTCTTTCATTTCGTACGTTTCACTATCTCTTATTTTCGTTCTCATACTTTTGTATCGTACTTTACATCATTCTTTTACTTTCTTACATTCTTACTTTCCTTCGTACGTTGCGTCATTCTTTTTCTTTCATCCGGATCGATGAACAATGCCCCGAACATTGTGCACGAAGCTGATGCTGGGCCTGTGGTAATTAAATCACAAACATTGTGCACGAAGCTAACTCAGTCACCTAGGACCAGTCATCTCTCCCTTTCATTCAGACCAATTGGCAATACCCGGACATTGTGCACGAAGCTGATGTTAGGCCTGTGGTAATTAAATCATGAGCATTGTGCACGAAGCTGGCCCAGTCACCTAGGGCATACCATAATGGTCTTTTCAATCTCAATGATTGACCCTCCATGCATCCTTCAGGTTATTAAAACCGCACACAGTTGGGCTAACGACAACATGGTCGTGCACCTCCTTTCTACTTGCTTGCAAGCCATTCTTTCTTTCATTACGTTTCATTTCTCATCTTTGATATCTTTCATTTCATTACATTATACTTTACTTTCTTTCATTCATTCATCATATTACGTAAAGTAATAACATAATATTTAACATATTTTATAATATAATATAAATACGTTCGAATACCATTAAAAGATAACACATTATATATACCATACATCAATCATACATACTATAATCCTAGACCAACCCTAGGCCATCGCATAATCATACTTAAAATAGGTAATCATAGCCCACGGGTCAAATCAGGGTCAAACCCTAAAATTCTAGTTTTTCCTAAAAATTCAGAATATTTTCTAAGTGTTTGGGCGCATGAGAACTATTTGGGCGTTCCAGCCCTTTTTGGGCGTTTTACCACTATGTAGGCACATGAGCTTGCACTTAATCATTAGCACTTAGGCGCATGGGCCTTATGGGCACATGGGCACTATTTAGGCGCATGGGCCTGACTTAGGCGCATGGGCACTTAGACGTTCGGGCACTATTTAGGCGCATGAACTTTGGGCGTTTGGGCACACAAACATTTTGGCAGTTAGACGCATGGACAACTAACCTTTAACTAATATTATAATCAGTCCCCAAATTCATCATTTCAACATGTTCTAAGCTTAGTTCCTTTATTCTAAGCATCTAACAAGTATACAAACATGATCTTAACCATAAATCATACCCAAACATACACCCACACATTCACATACACATACATTCGGGTAACATACCCATTTTTATAAAAACATACATACATGTATTTCCAGCCCAAAATCGATTAAAACATGTAAAAATGGGGTTCTAGAACTCACCTTATGCAACTTTGAGTGTGTCTTCCTTCAAACCCGTATGCAATGAGTTCAAACACCTAAAAACCCACCAAAACGCACACACAAACGTACAAACACATACATAAGCATAAACTCGAACTAAAATCAGTTAAGAACACCTAAAAACTATCGAGTTCTTACCTTGAATTCGACTTCTCCTTCTTCTTCTTCAAAAACCCGAACTATCTGCTCTTTCTCTCTCTAGAGTATGCAGGTAGAGTGGGCGGCCATGCCCACTTTCGAACCAACTTTTGATACTTTTTGTCCTTTTGACACTTTTAACTCCTCAACTTGGTTAAGTTTTGTTTCCTTCTTTTACTCTTCATTTCCTTCAAAAATTGGGATGTTACACTGATTCAACAAAAGAGTGAGTAGCGAACTTCACCTTCTGGTCTTCACGACACTCATTAATCTCCAGCACCGCTTCCATCTCCCTCACCCAGTGGTGAGCAGCAGCGGCATTACCGTTGCCATCGAAGGTTGGGGCTTACACCGTTGGAACGCCCCATAACTACATCCCTTAGCCGTCACTTCCACAGAAGCATCCTCCTCATCACTAGACAACACTGTATCAGACTCAAGCCGTTCCACCTCCCCTTTTCTCTCCTTCCCTGTTGATCCCTTCTTATCCTCCTTCTCCTTTCTCTCTTCACTCCTCACTGCCTTGATAACTTTGGTCACCACAGACGGTAAGACTCTCTGCATGACCTGGTGCATGTCATCAACAATCGCCTCCCTAGATGAGGCGTTCAAACTAGCATTCTCATTCTCCTCACTCCGACCATGAACCTTAGGGTTCTCGTGAGCTGTCTCGGTAGCCTTAGCACCACTCCTGGTAACACGTGGCCCAGCTCCACGTCCACCACAACCTCTACCCCTAGAAGCCTTTGAAGATTTTCGTCTAGCCATTCTCTAAACGCTATAAGATTCAAACACTAACACAATCATTTAAGGAATAGTTTAGTTTATGTTAAGTATAGTAAGTCCCTAATTAAAGTGGCCAGTTGTGATTAGCCACTTACTTTACTCTTCACACCCCAAGCATTTTCTATCCTTACTACATCAATATCTAAATCTACTAAGAACACAGAAGTCAAATAGCACACACATAATACTGGTTCACGTTAAGAAAGGAATACCTGATGGCACGTAGCTACTCGAGTTGACATCCCTCCATTCGTCCCATTTACAGTTTAGGTTTTTCAAAAATATTTACCTAATTCTCTTAAACTTTGGCTCTGATACCAACTTGTAAGACCCCGTTCCCGGAGAGCTCACAATTGGTCATTCATAGCACTAAAGATACATAATGATATACATTTCATAAAATAAGCAGTGGAATTACATTAACAAAAGCCTTTCATTATTATTAAATAATGTTGTTAAGTAATAAAATGGGGTTTGAGTAACAAAAGATTGTTTAATTGCATTACAAAACAACAATATCATAAGTAGTGAATGGATGTCAGTCTTATCCTGTCGAGTAGCTTCACCCTCATGCCATCCTCAGCAATATTTACCTGCCAATTGAAAATGTATAAAAGTCAGCGTTGCTGAGTGAGTTCTAGTTTTAAAAGTATTAAAGTACCTTGTATAATTTATATATGAAAACACTCTTTCAATAAAATACTTTCGTACGTGAGCACGGATCATATATACATCAAGGTAATAATTTCTTTCTTTCTATACTGTACGCATTCGTTCTTTTTGTACTTTTATCGTTATCTTTCACTTTCTTATGGAACAATGTGCAATACCCCGAACATTGTGCACTAAGCTGATGCTGGGCTTGTGGTCTATAAATAGACCACGAACATTGTGCACTAAGCTGACCCAGTCACCTAGGGTATGCTACAAAGGTCCGTGTCAGTCTTATGACTGACCCTCTGTGCATCCTTTGGGGTAGCTAACCCGCATCACGGTTGAGCTAACGACAACATGGTCGTGCACCTCCTATACATTTGCTTGCAAGTCTTGGATTCTTTCATATATGTTCCACTTTTCTTTATCGTTAATCTTTCATTTATTAATGATAATACTTTACGTATACTTTTATAAGCATACCACGTAAAGTCACACAATAATAATTATTATGGAACATAAGAACAGCTTATAATTATGCATAGTAATAACAATTAAAACCCTAAAGTCAAACTAGGGTCAAACCCTAATCATTCTGTTTTCCTCAAAATTTCAGAAAATTTTTTAAGTGTTGGGCGCATGAGCACTATGCAGGCGCATGAGCCCTGCTTAGGCGCTTTTCAACCATGCGGGCGCACGAGCCCATACTTAACCATTTCAACACTTAGGCGCATCAGCCTTTTGGGCGCATAGGAACTATTTAGGCGTGTTGGTACACATGTCCCTAGTTCTAGTTCTAGTAAGCTCAAATGTAATTGACTTTCATTTGTAACAGTTATGTAATGTTTGATATATGAAATGAAAACTCTTCTTTGAATGTTTGTTGGTTGTTGAATGTTATATCTATTAATATGATTTATGTTACATGCTTAGATAAACATGTTATATAGGTTTACAGTTGTTAGACATAGTTCTGTATCATTAAAGGTGCAGGAATATGTTTAACTACGTCTCATTATTCAGTCGCACGACTGGACCATGCGAATGAGCCATTCGCACGACTGAACCAGGTGATTGAGTCAATCGTACGATTGAGTCATAAGACTGAGTCAGTCGTATGAATGAATCAATCGTACGACTCAGTAGCATGACTGAGCCATACGCATGGCTCAGTCGTACGAATGAGAGTTGTAACCTATAATACCACTTAATTCGTGGAAAAACGAAACACTTCGAGAATTATCAACCCTAGCCGTTCCTGTTCATCCAGAGAGTCCCTTCCAACTTTATAGAACATTTCTGATCGATTCTAATTAATTCTTAACGTATTCTCATCATTAGTTTTGATCGGATTAACGTTCACCCTGATTGGATCACCAATCAAATAGGATTCCGCACTATTTGATCTGGTTTCACGTTGAATCAATTAGTACTCCATTCGTACACGGTCCTAACAAGTGGTATCAGAGCTTTGGCTCTTGATTCTTCATGGATTCAATCACGTTTTTGAAAAAGTCAACGTTTTTAAGCAAAAGATCCGTTCTTTCTGCATAAAACTCCAGTTTTTACGAGTGCATGTGTTCAAAAGTTAATCTTTTTTGAGTCTCAGCCGATTAGGGTTTTCAAAATTGTGTTTTTAGGTCGAATTGCATGAAAAGCTTGAAAAATTTCAAAGTCAGCAGTCTCAGTCGCACGATTAACTCAATCGCACGACTGAACTCCATTCGCTCTGGTCAATTGCACGATTGGCCCAGTCGCTTATTCAATCGCACGATTGGCCCTGTTGGTCTGTTCACTCGCACAACTGTCCTAGTCGTCCTCTCAGTCACACGACTAAGCTCAATCTCCTAGTTGAGTCTCTGTCGCACCCTAGTCGCATCCCTAGTCGTATAAATAGTTGGTTTTCAAGTATAAGACTAATTCACTATGGACACATAGAACTTTGCATTCTCAGCAGGGAAGGACTCCAGGATCCAGAATCTATTGCTCTTGAAGAATGAGATCGGGAATCATAACAAACCACCAAAGCTTCTGTCTCTTGACGATTATCCTCAATAGAAGCAAAGGTTTGAGATTCATCTGAATGGAGTAGACACAAACCTCTGGAACACTATTGAGATTGGCTACACTTTGCCAGTGGGAGCTGATGGTGTTCCACTGACTCTCAATGGCTTGACTAAAGCACAAAAGACTGCGTACAATGCTAAGAAGAAGGCCTACGCATTGTTGACATAGTCCATTCCTAAAGACATCTTCCATCAGTTCTCAGAATACAAGCAGTGCAAAAAGTTATGGGAGGCTCTTGAGAAGCGATATGAAGGTAATGCAACACTTAAGTCACTGAAGGTGAAAGCGTTGAAGAAAGAATTTGATAACTTCTCGTCTATTGGGAATGAAAGTTTAGATGATGTGATTGACCGCTTCTATCATTTGATGAGTGAACTGCACACTCATGGGGTTAAAACGTCCATTGAAGACAAGGTGGCAAGCTTGGCTGATGGGTTACATGATAAGTGGGATTCATTTGTTTCCACTTTGATACATAATGCTGTGTTGGAGACTTTGGACATAAACGACTTTATTTTGAAGTTGAGGGAAGAAGAGGTTCGTAATAAGTACAAGTCTAAGAAGGGTAACTACACTCAGAACCCTTCTCTCTACAATGTGACTCCTACTACAGCGTCTTTGAGTGCACCTCTGCAGACTGCTTTCGTGTCTAACACATCTGCTTGCACTCCAAGTACTTCCTCAAGGTGTGAAACAGGTGGATCGTCAAGTGTCCAATTCAATGCTCCAGAAATTCAATCGACGAAGTTAAATACGGAGAATATGGGCAACGTAACTGTTGAAGTTGCTAAGGAGCATATGGATCTACTAGCGGCTGTTGTACATTCTTATGACGGGTTAGTAGCAGGAAAGATCGGTAACTGCCATCTAGCAGAGGAAGATTATGAACATGTTGATGAAACAGAGCTTGAAAGGATGGACATAATGTGGGCTCTCGCTAGTGCAGTGCGTAGAGCAAAGAAGTTCGTTAAAAAGACGAGACAGAACCTGGTGGCTACAAAGGATACGACGTTTGGATTCGACATGTCAAAAGTCACCTGTTTCAACTGCGGTGAAAAAGGCCATTTCAAGCGGGAGTGTGTCAAACCGAAAAAGACAGGCAACGGCAACCCGTTTTCATCATTTAACCGGTAGGATAAAGACAAGACTCCAAAGTCAATGTCAACCAGCAATGACTCCAAAGCAATAGTAGCTCAGGGTGATTAAGGACAAGACTGGTCTTTCCGTTTCTTATTGATGGTGAGGCTAACATTGCATCTGTTGAAGATCTGAACGAAGACTCAGCGAGTGAGGGGGAGAACTCAGTTGAGATTGATACTGCTGATATGGATGAGACTTTGGCTGTTGTGGATCAACTAGTGGAGGATGAACTAAGTGAAGTATCTGCAGCACACCAGAAACCCCAGGCTGCTTTCATGGTTGGCACATCTACATCTGCACAGGTAGAATCGAAAGATGATTTATTTGACAAACATGCATGTGTTGAATGTGATAAGTTTAGGGAAAGCATTGATCTGAAATTTGCTAGGTTATTAGAACATAATGATAACTTAGTAAATGACTTAAAACTGTGCACTGAAGCAAATCGTATATTAAAGCTAAATGAAAGCAGTTTTAAGAAGAAAATTGAATTGCTAAGAAAACAATTAAAAGAGACTAAAGTTGTTGCTTTCAACCAAGAAAATGACATAAAGTTTTACTTAAAAACAATTGAGGAAACCAAAAAGTACAGAGCTGTTTTACAAGTTAAAAATGAGTCCTTAAAGCAAAAACTACATAGTTTAGCTAGTTCCTCTCATATTTTGAAAAACTTGGTTAAAGAAAGGAACAATGGGGAAGGGTTGGGCTATAAGGTTGTGCCTCCACCACATGAGATCCTCCTGAACACCAAACAATGACCTGTTAATAATAATCCAATAAAGGACCATGTGGTGACTACTCCTCTGGTTAGTGATCCGAACACTGCAGTTAAACCTGCTCCTCCGGTCACTGATCAGAAGACATCAACTTCAGGCACAATAGATAAAATCATCATTGAGAACAGGGTGGAAGAGAATGTTCAAGCATCTCTTGGGTTGGGTTCAAAACTGCTGTCACACAACCCAAGATTTCAAAAACCACTCAGTCAAAACCGGTTAAGCAAGATAACAATCATCTTCAAAGACAAAGTAATCATAATGTTAAACAAGTAAAATTTGTCAATGAAGGTGAAAATCAAAAGGTTGAGACCAAAAAGCCCATACCTGAAGTGTGCTCCCCACCCCACAAGAGATCTCCTAGTCCTGTTGAGAGGAGATGTAAGGCCCCGCTCCCGGGACGCTTACAGTTGGTCTTTCATCGCATATATTTAAATAAAACAATGCAGCGGAAACATTCAAGATAAACTTTTCTTTTACTATAAGTACTTTTGCCATTTAATACAACGTACGTCAATTACAAAACATCTAATGTTGCATTACATCACAAAAGCACTATTACAAAAGATTTCATCGTAAAGAATATTCCTTAAGTACTTCCGTACATCGGAAGTCTTAAGGAGCTCTTGACACTCTCATGCAACATACTTTGTTGCATGTATTATGTGTAGGATTCTATGTGCCCAAGACACTTAGAATATTGATGTGGTTAGTACGTTATGATCCAAGTCGGGTTATACCCAATAACAAGCTTAGCAAACACCAAATAATATTTAGTTGATGATATGATCATGCAATAAAATATTAACACCAATTTAGAAAATGGGTTTTCTAAATAAGTTGCATATGACATGGAACAATTTATTAGGATATATTGTTCAATGATATTATTTGTAATGTTGTTTATATTAGTTAGATGACATTACAAATTAATAATGGCTATATAAATGTTATACAATTAATTGGTTAGTTGTATATATTTTCTAAGAGAGAACAAATTAAAAGACCAACAACATGAATAATGTGTCTAGTAAAAAAGGGGGGAAAACCCATTTTGAAGGCTCTTTTGGCCGCCCCCCTCTTTGGTTTCTATTGGACCAAAGTTGTTGATTAGACACAAGCAATTAAGGGGTCTTTTATTCTCTTGGACCAGCCATTCCATTTGACATACACATGCAACTAAACTTCAAGAAAACTCTCTCATCTTCTTCTTCAAACTCACGGTTTCAAGAGGTGGTTTTGGGCAGCTGTTCTTGAAATTTTGGTGACCAAAATCCTAGCAACTAAGGTGTTTGCTTCAAGGCTTGTGGGTATAGACGTTTGAGGACTTCTAGCTTGAAGTCTTGGCCATCTTTCAGCCCTATTCTTGGACGTTTTTGAAGCCTCCAACAGCCCCATTTAGTCGACTTTCTTGCTGGAAGAAGGTAGACATCACAGCTTATTCAAGCTGTGATTTTATGATGTTTTTATGCATATATAGCTTGTCCATTCATATATAAATGATCCTTATTGTTATGGGTTTTGTTTTCATCTTAAAACCACATTTAGAACACGAAATTTTCAGATTATAAACTTGTTATAATCCATTATATCCGCTGCGTTTTCTGAAAAGTTTAAAGGTTAAACTATGTTTTAGTGTTCTATAAAACCCAACAATGGCATCAAGAGCCGGTTATATGGATGGCTTGCTTGATTCATCTTTTGAAATTGGTTTTAAAAGATGATATTAGACATGTTATAGGCTGATTTTGGGCTGTTATAGTTTATATGAATGATTCCCCAAACTTTCAAGGTCATATCACACATGCTAGTGATTAGGCCTTGAAAGAAACATATTATGAAATGTTGGTTGTTTGGACAATGATTAAAACCCAAAATTTCAGTTTATGTTGGCTGAAATTTGGGGTTTTAAATGGGGTTTTCATTATATGAATAGATGATATGATCATTGGTTGTTAAAGTGCATAACCTAGCTTAAGGCCTTGTGTTGTTTGGATGATTCAAGTGGTTGTTTTATTCATTCAATTTGGTTGTAATATTTGTGTTTATTCATTTGGGTTGTAATTATTCATTCATTTGGTTATGTAATAATAGATTAGGTTCATTTCCTTTACTAGAAAAAATGTATTAGGATACAATTTTGTAAAAGGAAGATGTACAAGATCAAGACCCAAAGATGGACACAAAGACACAAGAAACATGGAGCATTTGGATGCGGTTTCTAGTGGGAGGTTCTTGGAACCTTTATGATATGTTTGACCCTTAGAAAGACCAAAGACAACACTTGTGATGGCAAACAAGTGTTGTCAACATAAGGGCTATGGTTATGCACATATGATTGTTAATGTTTATGCTTGGTTGATTGTTTGTTGTTTTGATTGTTTGGTTGATATTTGGATATTCAAAACAAACTCATTAACAAACTTAACAAGCTGAAAATTTAATGGTTTTAAAGATTAAAATAGGTTTTAATCAAAGAACCATAGGGTACCTTGTATTTGAAAGCATGCAAATACAAGTACATAGAGTTTTCTAAACTAGAATTATGAAACCTCTAAACATTTAACAAACAAGTTTAACACCATCCTTTTGCACAACACTTAAGTCATTTGGAAACTCTAAATGGGATAAAGGTCACCTAACCATTTTGAGGGAACTTGTGACTTAAGGTGGAATACCACATTGGTGGGATAAAGATCACCTAACCACCTATGTTGGCAAACTCACATGTGTGTGCAAGTAGGGTAACTTGATTTGCAACCATGTTGAATGGATCACCTAAAATATGGTTTCCAAATAGGTGTTGATGGGATTAACATGCCGACTTTGCATATGATGTTTAAAGTCGATCCCATACCTCTAGAAGTTGCAAATGGTTGCAATCGTCAATCGTTGACCACCTTATTAATTTAAATAGTGGGATAAAGGTCACCTAATCACAATTTAAATGTAATGTTGGGTTCTAGATTTTAATATAAAATTGACCTTAAAAGGCATTAAATATTAAAATAAGCAATATCGAAAATACTAAAATTGATCTTTGTTAAATTTTGTAGATGGCCACCAATAATGAAAATCACGATAACTCGTCCGCGTCAAACCAATCACTACGAGCGATCCTCCAAAAGGAACGTCTAAATCATAACAACTTTATTGATTGGTATCGAAACTTGAGAATTGTTCTCAAGCAAGAGAGAAGATCATATGTTTTAGACGACCCTATCCCCGATCAACCTAGCGAGGATGATGAGGAGGCCTTTAATGATTGGTTGAAATACACTGAGGACTCCGTCCAAGTGTCTTGTCTCATGCTAGCGAGCATGACTCCGGATCTCCAAAAGGAGTATGAACATCACGGAGCT
The DNA here is from genome assembly GCA_024085815.1 of Flaveria linearis. NCBI lineage: Eukaryota > Viridiplantae > Streptophyta > Magnoliopsida > Asterales > Asteraceae > Flaveria > Flaveria linearis. The sequence continues at coordinate 40,202,980 of CM044011.1, forward strand.
TACGACATGATAACCCAGCTGAAGGAAACGTTCCAACAGCAAGCAAGGGTTGAGCGGTTCGAAACGGTTCGAGCGCTCCATGCATGTCGTATGGACGACAACCAATCTGTTTCATCTTATGTACTTAAGATGAAAAGTCATATTGACCGCCTCGAGAGGCTAAATTGTCCCGTCTCGAAGGAGTTGGCCACGGATTTGATCCTAAATGGCCTAACCAAGAGGTTCGAGACATTCGTGTTGAACTACAACATGAATGCATGGGACAAAAGCATTGGTGAGCTTCACTCAATGCTCAAAACGGCCGAGGCGGCCATGGGTAAAAAGGTTTTACCCGTTCTCACCATCAATGAAGGTGGGAACAACAAGAGGCCTCACCCCACACCTAAGGCAAAGGTTGCCAAGGGTAAGGGACCCGTTTGGGGAAAAGGGAAAGGGGTGGTAAGGGTACCACCCAAACCACAAGAGAAGAAGCAAAAGGTTGCTACTAATGACCCATGCTTCAAGTGTGGGGAGATAGGACATTGGGCAAGGAATTGTCCTGTCCATCTCCAAGAGTTGAAAGCCAAGAGGGATGCCGGGCAGACCTCAGGTACAATATACATGATTCATATTGATCTTAATGTTACATCTTCAAACACATGGGTATTGGATACCGGATGTGGAACTCATATTTGCAATTTGTTGCAGGGGTTCACAAGAAGTAGGGACTTCAAGAAAGGGGATGTTAGCCTCTTCATGGGCAATGGAACTAAAGTCTTAGTTGAAGCTCGTGGGGACTACATCCTAAGACTTCTAAATGGTTTGGAAGTTATTTTGAAGAATGTTTTGTATGCTCCTAGTTTGACTAGGAACATTATTTCTGTATCTCAACTAAGACATTATGATTATGTATTATCTTTTATTGAAAATGATATTCATGTTTCTTTAAATGGTATGTTCTATTTTAAAGCTATACCAATTAATGGTATTTATGAATTGGTTCATGAAAATACTTTAAATAGTTCATTGTACCAAACAAACACCAAGAAACTCAAGTTGGACTTGAGTGATACCTATCTTTGGCATTGTCGTCTTGGTCATATAAACAAGAAACGTTTACAAACACTTCAAAAGAATGGTCTTTTGAAAGCAAATGAATGTGATTCATTTGATGTTTGTGAATCTTGTTTACAAGGCAAGATGACTAAGGCGCCCTTTAGTGGAACTACTGAAAGGGCAAAAGATTTATTAGGAATCATACATTCGGATGTATGTGGTCCTTTTAAGCCAATGACTAGGAATGGTGAAGGATACTTCATTACCTTTACCGACGACTATAGTCGCTATGGGTATGTGTACTTATTAAGGCACAAAGATGAAGCTTTTGAAATGTTCAAAATCTTCAAGAATGAAGTAGAAAATCAACTCAATAAGTCAATTAAAATTCTCCGTACCGATAGAGGGGGTGAATACCTAAGTGATGTTTTTCAAGATCATCTTAGGAGTTGTGGGATTGTCTCACAACTCACTCCACCTGGAACACCACAACATAATGGTGTGTCTGAGAGGAGGAATCGAACCTTATTAGATATGGTCCGATCTATGATGGCCAGAAGCACATTACCTCTATCATTTTGGGGTTTCGCTTTGCTCTCCGCGGCCCGTATTCTAAATATGGCCCCAACCAAAAAGGTGGAAAGGACACCTTTTGAGATATGGCATGGAAGAGTTCCATCCCTATCATATTTAAGGGTTTGGGGATGTGAGGCTTATGTTAAGACTCCCACCCCAAACAAGTTGGAAGTCCGATCCACCAAGTGTATCTTTGTTGGATATCCTAGAGATTCCATGGGTTATTATTTCTACGATCCACTGGAACAAAAGGTGTTTGTTGCCAGAAAGGGTGAGTTCTTAGAAGCAAAGTTCCTTATGGAAGGAGCTGGCAGTAGAACAGTGGATCTTGAAGAGGATCAAGAACCACAACCCGATACACGTTTGGTTGAAACTAGCACTCAACATGAGGATGTTGAGGAAGATCAAGGGGTTGATCAATACACACAAGACGTTCGCAGAAGTGGTAGAATTAGTAATCCACCTGAAAGATATGGATTTTTCATGGATGGATGCTATGTGGTAGATTCTGATGAACCAACCACATACCATAATGCAATGTCCAATGCGGATTGTGACAAATGGCTAGAAGCCATGAACGTTGAGATGCAATCCATGTATGACAACCAAGTTTGGGAACTTGTTGTACCACCTCTTAATTCCAAAGTAGTTGGAAGTAAGTGGGTTTTCAAGAAGAAAACCGATATGCATGGAAACTTGGATACTTATAAAGCTAGGCTTGTAGCAAAGGGTTTCACTCAAACTCAAGGGGTTGATTATGATGAAACCTTCTCACCTGTTGCGATGCTAAAGTCTATAAGGATATTGTTTGCCATAGCTGCTCATTATGACTATGAGATTTGGCAAATGGATGTCAAAACCGCTTTCCTAAATGGATATCTTGAGGAAGATGTCTATATGGTTCAGCCTGAAGGTTTTGTTGATCCAAAACATCCTAATAAAGTATGCAAGTTAAAGAAATCAATCTATGGATTGAAACAAGCATCGAGAAGCTGGAATCATCGTTTTGATGAGGAGGTCAAGAAATTTGGCTTCATCAAAAACGCTGATGAGGCTTGCGTGTATAAAAAGGCTAGTGGGAGCATAATAACTTTCCTAGTATTGTATGTTGATGACATACTACTATTTGGAAATGACATTCCAACCTTGGAAGGTGTAAAAACCTGGCTTGGAAGTTGTTTTTCCATCAAGGATCTAGGTGAAGCCGCCTATATTCTGGGAATAAAGATCTATAGGGATAGATCAAGGCGGTTGATTGGTTTGAATCAAAGTGCATACATTGATAAGATCTTGAAAAGGTTCAAGATGGAAAACTCTAAGAAAGGTACGGTACCTATTCAAAGAGGAACGATATTGAGTACGACTCAATGTCCAAGCTCAAAGGATGAGCAAGATAGCATGAAGGCAATCCCATACGCATCTGCTATAGGATCCATCATGTATGCAATGATATGCACTCGACCGGACGTGTCATGCGCTTTAAGCATGACAAGCCGTTACCAGCAGAATCCTGGAAACAGTCATTGGATGGCTGTTAAGAACATACTTAAGTACCTAAGGAGGACAAGAGATATGTTCCTAATCTATGGATCTGGTGACGAGGAACTCGTTGTAAAAGGTTACACGGATGCAAGTTTCCAAACCGATCGTGATGATTCTCGGTCACAATCGGGATACATTTTCATTCTGAATGGAGGAGCGGTTTCTTGGAAGAGCTCCAAGCAGGATGTGGTGGCTCTATCAACTACAGAATCAGAATACGTCGCCGCCTCATTGGCAGCTCAAGAAGCTGCATGGTTGAAGAAATTCATTGCCGATCTAGGGGTTGTCCCTTCCATTCAGGACCCCCTAGAGATCTTTTGTGATAACGAGGGTGCGATTGCACAAATCAAGGAACCCCGTGCTCATCAAAAGACTAGGCACATTGAGCGGAGATTCAACTACATACGAGATGAAGTTGAAAAGGGAAAGATATGTATTCGCAAAGTTCACACGGATCAAAACGTTGCGGATCCTCTCACGAAGCTCCTTGAAAAGGCAAAGCATGAAGGTCATACTTGTGCCATGGGACTTCGATATTCTAGTGATTGGATTTGATCTGTAAATTTGTATTTGGATATATGGAACTCTTTATTATTTGAATAAAATTATTTGGTTATAATGTTTCAAATAATATTCCAATTTAGCATGTTTAATCCATGAGTAAAATGTTTACTCTAAATGTCCGTAGTCATTCAGACTTGTGGGAACAGGTTTGAAGGTAAGACTACTATGAACTTGGATTGGTTGATATTCATAAGGATGAATATAGAGCAATGGGTTGCTACCAAGGTTCATAGATATTTGTGGGATACAAATATTGGACTAACCCGCATCTCAAACTTTACTACATGGAATCTTATTGATTGATCATAAGTAAATTTGAGTAAAGGCGAATATCATTTGGTATCCTCAGACCTGAGATACATATTGGGTTTTGATATTCACCAAGTATTATACCTTGAGCCTATTCTTCACTGTCCTGAAATAGTGGACAGTACATAAGGATATGTTCAGGTATAACACGAGGTGTTTGTGAGAAACGTATGTAGTCAAGATGGAATTTGTTCCTCTTATTCGTTGAGAGTTAGATGTCTAAGGCCTGATTAAGTTAAATCAACAAGGAATGATCATTCTGTGTCCTTGGATTTAACATGACATCTGTAACAAAAGGATAGATGATTTATTCACCTAAATCATTTCAAGTAGGGTACTTGAAAGGGATGATGTTATTGAATGGCTATAAGTCATGCGTATTAAGGGTAGTAAACCGTTGTTAGGCGGTATTTACTGCTTGCATCAATCTTCTATGAATCTTGGGCAAGTGGGAGATTGTAGGATTCTATGTGCCCAAGACACTTAGAATATTGATGTGGTTAGTACGTTATGATCCAAGTCGGGTTATACCCAATAACAAGCTTAGCAAACACCAAATAATATTTAATTGATGATATGATCATGCAATAAAATATTAACACCAATTTAGAAAATGGGTTTTCTAAATAAGTTGCATATGACATGGAACAATTTATTAGGATATATTGTTCAATGATATTATTTGTAATGTTGTTTATATTAGTTAGATGACATTACAAATTAATAATGGCTATATAAATGTTATACAATTAATTGGTTAGTTGTATATATTTTCTAAGAGAGAACAAATTAAAAGACCAACAACATGAATAATGTGTCTAGTAAAAAAGGGGGGAAAACCCATTTTGAAGGCTCTTTTGGCCGCCCCCCTCTTTGGTTTCTATTGGACCAAAGTTGTTGATTAGACACAAGCAATTAAGGGGTCTTTTATTCTCTTGGACCAGCCATTCCATTTGACATACACATGCAACTAAACTTCAAGAAAACTCTCTCATCTTCTTCTTCAAACTCACGGTTTCAAGAGGTGGTTTTGGGCAGCTTGTTCTTGAAATTTTGGTGACCAAAATCCTAGCAACTAAGGTGTTTGCTTCAAGGCTTGTGGGTATAGACGTTTGAGGACTTCTAGCTTGAAGTCTAGGCCATCTTTCAGCCCTATTCTTGGACGTTTTTGAAGCCTCCAACAACCCCATTTAGTCGACTTTCTTGCTGGAAGAAGGTAGACATCACAGCTTATTCAAGCTGTGATTTTATGATGTTTTTATGCATATATAGCTTGTCCATTCATATATAAATGATCCTTATTGTTATGGGTTTTGTTTTCATCTTAAAACCACATTTAGAACACGAAATTTTCAGATTATAAACTTGTTATAATCCATTATATCCGCTGCGTTTTCTGAAAAGTTTAAAGGTTAAACTATGTTTTAGTGTTCTATAAAACCCAACATTATGCACCCCCACTTCCAGTGCGGGTAGCATTATCAAAAGGAGAATGCCATCCCAAAGAGCTGAGTAGCCGCCTCGTGCCATCCTCAGCAACCTACCTGCCAACTGGAAACACATAAAAAGTCAGTGTTGCTGAGTGAGTTCTAGTTTTATAGGTAGTATATAAAAATACTCTTTTCTGTATTATACTATACTGTACTGTATATGCGAGCACGCATCAGCTGTATGAACAAATAACATTCGTTCCTGGTACTATATGCCTTGTCTGTAAACTTTATCTTTATGTTTCACTTTCTATGTGGACCCGTGAGCGATACCCCAACTATGTGCGCGATGGGAAACGGATGACGGGCCATCTATATACCCCGAAGGGTCAACTGTGTTCCCTCGAAAGGGCTATATGTATCCCCCGAAGGGTCAACTGTATTCCCTCAAAGGGCTATGTGTACTATGTACAAGGCCGACCCGATCATCCGGGGCACGCCACAAAGGTCCTGCCAATCTCAATTGATTGACCCTGTGTGCGTCAATGGGTAGCTAGCCCGCAACACAGTTGAGCTAACGACACACAGTCGTGTAACTCCTATATGCTTGCAAGACTTGTTAACTTTCATTAATGTTCCTTCACTTTCTTTATTACTTTTTCATTGTACATTACATAATACTTTCATTTCATCTATTAGTGATAACATGTAAGACTGTGGAAAGGTAAACATGCATCAAATCGAGGAACATTGATATTTACAAATCATCAGTCATTACTATCATATAAGGCTACATCATACTTAGCCCACATACATCATACATACACTTCTCTCCACATTCACATCAGCCCTATTTGGGCGATTGAACACACTCCAGTCGCATGGCCTCCATGCGACTGAGTCATGCGAATGTGCATCTATGCGACTGAACCCTCAGTCGTACGTCTATACTACTATGCGAATGGGTCTATGCTACTGAACCCTCAGTCGTACGTCTGTACTACTATGCGAATGGGTCTATGCGACTGAACCCTCAGTCGTACGTCTGTACTATTAGGCGAATGGATCTATGCGACTGAACCCTCAGTCGTACGTCTGTACTACTATGCGAATGGGTCTATGCGACTGAACCCTCAGTCGTACGTCTGTACTATTAGGCGAATGGATCTATGCGACTGAACCCTCAGTCGCATGGCCTATCATGCGACTGAGCTCCAATTGTACGACTGAGCCTCAATCGTACGATTGAACATCAGTCCTTTCTCAATCGTGCGACTGGCCCTTCAGTCGCATAGCCCTAACTGGGCAACGACTGAAGTTCATCACGAGCAGCAGCCGCGACACTCGGCTGAAAAACCCCTCTAAACTCCATTCAAGCCCAGATTAACCCTCCCAAACCTTAGGGAATCATACTAGGACATCATATAAACATGTGGAGGTCCTAAATCATACTTTAAACACATTATCAAGATTTCACCCAATTGGGTCAAATATACACTTTTACAAAACTAGGGTTTAGATGTGTTCCAGCCCCAAAATCGTTTGAAAACATGTAAATGAGGGGTCCTAGAACTCACATTATCAGGTTGGAGTTGAAGAGCTTCGGCTCGACTAGCTTCTCGACAAAATCCGAGCCTGAATCACCCCGTTCTCTCTTTTCTTTCTCTGCTCTGTCGCTCTCTGCTCTTTCCCCGACTGAAACGTGTGAGTGTTGGGGAAAGAAGAGAGCTGCTCCTCTTTTATAGGTACAGCTCAGTCGCCCAAAGTCCAGGGGCGACAGGACCTTCAGTCGTATGAACACCGTGCGACTGGGCCTCCAGTCGCATGAGTTCCATGCGGTTGAACCTTCAGTCGGGCGATTGTACTCCAGCCGTACGGTTGATCTTCAATCGGCCGAATAACAGGCGATCGAACCTCCAGTCGCATCAATTCCATGCGACTGAGGCTCAGTCGCATAACCTACCAAAAAGTCAAAAGCCGGGCGTTACAGGAGATCATGCTATACTTGTGGACAAAGAGGTCACATCTCTTCGAACTGTCCTCGCTATCAGACACCTAAGATTAAAGTTGTACTAGATCAAGATGTTAAACAGTTTTCTTCAAAACAGAGATCTAAAACTCCTGTTAGGTCTAAAACTCCTGTTAGGTCTAAAACACCTGCTAGGTCTTTTACCCCTCCCCAACACCACAGACAACACAAACAAGTCACTGGCAAGTCTGTGATTCCTGAGGTGAAACTTGTTTTTGAAAACAAACCTAAAGTTCAAACAGTAAATCAATCATCGGTTTACCACAAACAATCCTTACACAAGGATGGTCTGTGGAAAGCTAAAACATCTAATGTGTCTGATAGTATTGATAAGCTGAAGGATGAGGTCTCTCCAACTGCTAAAGGTCAGTGGGTTGAGTTTCTTATGTGTGATGCCTCAGGGAAACCCAAGCCAGTCAAGGCTTGGGTCCCCCTCCTTAACTAATTATTTTCTATTATGTGCAGGTTGTCCGCTATAGTGCTACTACCAACACATGGATAGTAGATAGTGGAGCATCCAGGCACATGACGGGAAATCAATATCTCCTTTTCAATGTCAAACAAATTAAAGGGGGATACGTTTCTTTTGCTGGAAACAAAAGAGGGTACATTACCGCACAAGGAGAAGTAGGTAATGGACAGGTAAAATTTGATAAAGTGAATTATGTTCAACAATTGGAAAACAATTTGCTTTCAGTGTCTCAGATATGTGACAAGGGCTTCAAAGTGATGTTTAACAATCGGAAGTGTTACATTCTAAAGAAGGAGATGGAGATTCCAGAGGGAGCAGGTCTTAATGTTAGCATCAAGGTACAACGATCTGTACGTCTTGGACATGTCAAATGCTTCTACTACTGAGTCTACCGTTCAGTGCTTTTTATCAAAACCAACTGAGAAGGAGTCCATCTCATGGCACAGGAGAATGGGACACATAAATCATAGGAAGATGAATCATCTGATTCATAACAACCTAGTTAAGGGAGTTACTGTAAAGAACTTCAAACTTCCAGATTTTTGTGTCTCGTGCAAGAAGGGAAAGCAGACCAAGAAGTCTCACAAGACCAAGCATGTTAATTCTATCGAGATGCCACTGGAGCTACTGCATATGGATCTATTCGGTCATGTCAGAACGAAAAGTATCACGAGAGACTGGTACTGCTTTGTTGTCATGGATGAGTACTCACGTTTCTCCTGGGTGATGTTTCTGAAAGCTAAGTCAGAAACCTTTGAGTCGTTCAAAGTGCTCGTCACAACACTGGAGTCTCTCTACAAGCTGAAGGTGAGGAGGATATGTTCTGACAATGGAACTGAGTTCAAAAATCAGTGGATGGATGCTTTCTGCAAAGAAAAGGGAATTGTTCATCAGTTCACTTCTGCATACACGCCACATATGAATGGAGTTTGTTGATGCATGTGTCCCTAGATTTTGATCCTAATGTAATATGTCTTTAATGTCTTACATATATGTAATAGAAAGATAGTTAATGAAATGCAAATGTTTGATTGTGCTTATAATGTTTAATGTTTCATTAATGGGTTGTATAATGCGTAATTGATTGACTATATAGGTAAGCGATTGTTTGAATTAGTATATATAATGTAATGAAAACTAATCCATTCAAATTTAGTATTATGAAGTTATCATGCGAATGGCCCATGCTAATGGACCATACGCATGAACAACTTCATGCGCATGACTCAGTCGCACGACTAACCAGGAGATTGGAGTAGTTGCACGACTATAACATGAGATTGAACCAGTCGCACGACTGAATACTTAGTCGTACGTATGGATCAAGCGCATGGCTCAATCGCACGACTGAACCATGCTTATGGTTCAGTCGCACGAATGAGAAACACTTACATATAAATATCACTTAATTCGTGGTAAAACGAAAACACTTCGAGAATTATCAACCCTAGCCGTTCCAGTTCGTCCAGAGAGTCTCTTCCAACTTCACAGAGCGTTTTAGATCGTTCCTACTTCATTCTTAATGTTTTCTAATCGTTAGGTTTGATCCGGTTAATGTTCTCCCTGATTGGATCACCAATCAAATAGGATTTTGCACTATTTGATCTGGTTTCACGTTTGAATCAGTTAGTACTCCGTCCGTACACGGTCCTAACAAGTGGTATCAAAGCTTTGGCTCTTGATTCTTCGTGGATTCAATCTTGTTTTTGAAAAAGGCAACGTTTTTTAGCGAAAAGATCCTTTCTTTCTGCTCAAAATAAAGTTTTTACGTGTGCATGTTCTGAAAATTGAGTAGTTTTAGAGTTGCAGCCGTTTAGGGTGTAAAAAATTGCGTTTTTAGGTCAAAGTGTGTGAAAATTTCGATTTCAGCAGTCTCAGTCGCACGATTAACTCAATCGCACGACTGGACTCCATTCGCCAGTCCAATCGTACGACTGAAGTCAATCTCTCGTTCAATCGCACGATTGACTCAGTCGGTCTGTCCATTCGCATAACAACCCTAATCGCCTGCCCAGTCGTACGACTAGGCTCAATCGTACGATTGTGTTTTATTCGTCTCCCAGTCGCCCTCTCTCAGTCGCATACACAGTTTGCTTTTCTAGTTTAACGACTAAGACACTATGGACTCAGAGAACTTCGCATTCTTAGCAGGAAAGGACTCAAGGATTCAGAACCTCTTGCTACTGGAAAATGAGATTGGGAACCATAATAAACCTCCGAAGCTACTGTCTATTAATAAATTTCCTCAGTGGAAGCAAAGATTTGAAATTCATCTAAATGGTGTGGATACCAATCTCTGGAACGCAATTGAAATTGGCTACATTATGCTAGTTGGTGCTGATGGAATACCCCTGACTTTGAGTGGTCTGAGTGATGCTCAAAAGATTGCTTATAATGCGGAGAAGAAAGCTTATGCCATGTTAACACAGTCTATCCCTAAAGAAATCTTCCATCAGTACTCTGAGCACAAGCAAAGTAAAAAGTTCTGAAAGGCTCTTGAGAAAAGGTATGAAGGAAGCACTACTCTTAAGTCCTTAAAGGCCAAAGCACTAAAGAAAGAGTTTGATAATTTTTTTGCAATCGGGAATGAGAGTTTGGACGACATCATTGACCGCTTCTATCATCTGATGAGTGAACTTAACACTCATGGTGTTACAACATCTAATGAAGAAAAGTTGACCAGCTTGGCTGACGGGCTTCCAGAGAAGTGGGATTCGTTTATTTCCACCTTAAGATACAACTCAGTACTTGAGACGTTGGATAAATGATTTCATTCTGAAACTGATAGAAGAAGAAGTGAGGCACAAGTACAAGGCAAAGAAGGGTTCATATGCTCGGGATCCTACTCTCTACAATGTGACTCCCACTCAAACTGCAAAATCTTCCAATGCTCCTCTGCAGGCTGCTTTTGTTTCTAATACATCAGCAACGGGTCAAAGCTCATCGTCTGGCAGTGAGTCAACTGTCTCATCAGGGGTTCAACATAGTGTTCCTGAAATTCAATCAACAAAGTTAGTGACAGAAAACTTAGGAAAAGTAACTGTAGAAGTGGCTAAAGAACACATGGATCTACTGGCTGCTGTTGTTCATTCTTATGATGGCTTGGTAGCAGGAAAGATAGGGAACTACCACTTGCCTGATGAAGACTATGAGCAGGTGGATGAGAATGAGTTAGAGAGAATGGATATAATGTGGGCTCTTGCTAGTGCTGTGCGACGAGCTAAGAAGTTTGTGAAGAAGACTGGTCAGAATCTTGTGGCTACCAAAGATACTACTTTTGGCTTCGACAAGTCTAAAGTCACATGCTTCAATTGTGGTGAGAAAGGACACTTCAAGCGGGAATGTGTCAAACCAAAGAAAACTGGAAATGGGAACCCGTTTTCGTCCTTCCCAAAACAAGAGAAAGAGAAAAAGCCAGTGCCAACAAGCAGTGATTCAAAAGCAATGGTGGCTCAAGGTGATGAAGGACAGGACTGGTCCTTCCGATTTTTATCTGATAGTGAAGCCAACATCGTATCTATTGAAGAATTGAATGAAGACTCAGCGAGTGAGGGGGAGAACTCAGCTGAACCTGACACTGCTGATTTGGATGAAGACATAGCTGCTGTTGATCAACTTGTTGAAAATGAGCTGAATGCTGAATCTGAAGCACAATCTGAACCTCAAAATGCTTTTATGGCCAGAAAGTCTACATCAACACAGGTTGTCCGCTATAGTGCATCTACCAATACATGGATTGTCGATAGCGGAGCTTCCAGGCACATGACGGGAAATAAGTCTCTCATTTTCAATGTCAAACAAATTAAAGGGGGACACGTTTCCTTTGCTAGTAACAAAGGAGGATACATTACCGCGCAAGGAGAAGTAGGTAATGTAAAGGTAAGATTTGATAAAGTCAATTTCGTTCAACAATTGGAAAACAATCTGCTTTCAGTGTCTCAGATATGTGATAAGGGCTTCAAAGTGATGTTTGACAATCGCAAGTGTTACATTCTGAAGAAAGAGATGGAGATACCAGAGGAGCAGGTACTAATGTCAGCATCTAGGTACAATGATTTATATGTATTGGATATGTCTAATGCTTCTACTTCTGAGTCTACTGTTCAGTGTTTCTTGACAAAGCAACAGAGAAGGAATCCATATCATGGCACAGAAGAATGGGACACATTAATCACAAGAAGATGAATCATCTGATTCATAACAATTTAGTTGAGGGAGTTATTGTCAAGAACTTCAAACTTCCTGATTTCTATGTCTCATGCAAGAAAGGAAAGCAGACAAGGAAATCTCACAATACCAAGCACGTCAATTCTATAGAGATGCCCCTGGAGTTACTGCACATGGATCTATTTGGTCCTGTAAGCACAAAGAGTATCACCGGAGACTGGTACTGCTTTGTAGTCACAGATGACTACTCACGCTTCTCCTGGGTGATGTTTCTGAAAGCTAAGTCAGAAACGTGTGAGTCATTCAAGGTGCTCGTCACAACATTGGAATCTCTCTACAAACTGAAGGTGAGGAAGATTCGTTCAGACAATGGAACGGAATTTAAGAATCAGTGGATGGATGCTTTCTGCAAAGAGAAGGGAATTGTTCATCAGTTCACCTCGGCATACACACCACAGATGAATGGAGTTGCTGAACGAAAGAATCGGATTTGGATGAAGACATAGCTGCTGTTGATCAACTTGTTAAAATGAGCTGAATGCTAAATCTGAAGCACAATCTGAACCTCAAAATGCTTTTATGGCCGAAACGTCTACATCAGCACAGGTTGTCCGCTATAGTGCATCTACCAATACATGGATTGTCGATAGCGGAGCTTCCAGGCACATGACGGGAAATAAATCTCTCATTTTCAATGTCAAACAAATTAAAGGGGGGCACGTTTCCTTTGCTAGTAACAAAGGAGGATACATTACCGCACAAGGAGAAGTAGGTAATGTAAAGGTAAGATTTGATAAAGTCAATTTCGTTCAACAATTGGAAAACAATCTGCTTTCAGTGTCTCAGATATGTGATAAGGGCTTCAAAGTGATGTTTGACAATCGCAAGTGTTACATTCTAAAGAAAGAGATGGAGATACCAGAGGAGCAGGTATTAATGTCAGCATCCAGGTACAATGATTTATATGTATTGGATATGTCTAATGCTTCTACTTCTGAGTCTACTGTTCAGTGTTTCTTGACAAAGTAACAGAGAAGGAATCCATCTCATGGTACAGAAGAATGGGACACATTAACCACAGGAAGATGAATCATCTGATTCATAACAATTTAGTTGAGGGAGTTATTGTCAAGAACTTCAAACTTCCTGATTTCTATGTCTCATGCAAGAAAGGAAAGCAGACCAGGAAATCTCACAAGACCAAGCACGTCAATTCTATAGAGATGCCCCTGGAGTTACTGCACATGGATCTATTTGGTCCTGTAAGCACAAAGAGTATCGCCGGAGACTGGTACTGCTTTGTAGTCACAGATGACTACTCACGCTTCTCCTGGGTGATGTTTCTGAAAGCTAAGTCAGAAACGTGTGAGTCATTCAAGGTGCTCGTCACAACATTGGAATCTCTCTACAAACTGAAGGTGAGGAAGATTCGTTCAGACAATGGAATGGAATTTAAGAATCAGTGGATGGATGCTTTCTGCAAAGAGAAGGGAATTGTTCATCAGTTCACCTCGGCATACACACCACAGATGAATGGAGTTGCTGAACGAAAGAATCGGAGCTTGATCGAGACTGCACGGACTATGTTGGCGGATTCTAAGCTACCAATACAGTTCTGGAATGAAGCGGTTGCTAATGCCTGCTACACACTCAATCGTGTGCTAGTAGTCAAGAGGCATGGTAAGACTTGCTATGAGTTACTTCAGAAGCGCAAACCGAACCTGGAGTATCTAGAACCTTTTGGAGCTCCATGTACATTGTTGAAGAAGACTCAAGAGGGCAAGTTTAGCGAGAAAGCCGATCAAGGGATCTTTCTAGGATACAGCATACCAGACAAACGGGTTTACAACAACTCGACAAGTCAGGTAGAAGTGTGGTGCAATGTAGATGTACAAAGATACACCACTCCTTCTGCTGGAAAAGGTCCATCATCATTCTTCGATTACGATGGCTTTTTCAAATCCTTTAACCTTCCACTGCTTGATTCAGATGAAGAGATTGCTACTCAGATGATGTATGATGTTCTAAATACACCAAGTCTGGATTCAAGCAACACAACACCTGCCAATGCTTCTTCAGGATCTTCGACTCCTGCTCAGGACGAGAGTGATGACTCATCAGACGATGAAGAAGCAGCTGAGACTGACATCGAGCATAATGTAAATCAAGAAGTTGGATCATCAGTTGCTGAACCAGCATCGGGAAATCCGGATACTGAACCTACAGTCACTAATCTTGATTCTGAAGTTGTCGTTCCTACGACACTAGTGACTAGGATCAGTGTGAATCATCCCTCCACGTCTATCATTGGGGATATTCAATCCGGTGTGCAGACACGAAATCAGCTATATTCTGCTGACTATGCTGCAGTCATGGAAAAGGGATACGTCAATGACGGGGCTTTCTCATGTTTTGTTTCACAAATCGAGCCTAAGTATGTTAGTGACGCACTGAAAGATGAGGCTTGGGTTAATGCTATGCAAGAAGAGCTGCTGCAGTTCAAGAAACTTAGAGTGTGGACACTTGTTGACAGGCCAAAAGGCATGAAAGTGATTGGTACCAAATGGGTACTGAAGTGTAAGAAGGACGACCAAGGTGTTGTTATCAGAAATAAAGCACGATTGGTTGTTCAAGGATTCAGACAAGTCGAGGGCGTCGACTACAATGAAGTGTTTGCACCAGTGGCACGAATGGAAGCAAATCGGATATTCCTTGCCTACGCATCATACATGAAGATCAAAGTTTATCAACTGGATGTGAAGAGTGCATTCCTTCATGGGGAAATCCGTGAGGAAGTATACGTCAGTCAACCCGAGGGATTCGAGGATCCTTATAATCAGGACAGAGTCTACAAGTTAGACAAGGCTTTGTATGGGCTACATCAGGCTCCTCAAGCCTGGTATGAGAAGCTCTCCACCCATCTGGTGAAACACGACTTTCGCAGGGGTGTGATTGACTGCACGTTGTTCATTAAAGAAAAGGATGGTGATTGGCTCATGGTGCAGATCTATGTGGATGACATCATCTTCGGTTCCAAAAACGAAGAGTTGTGCAAAGAATTCGAATCTGTGATGAAGGCAGAGTTTTAAATGAGTGCCATGGGAGAAATGAAGTTCTTCTTGGGATTACGGGTGGATCAAACACCAACCGGTATTTTTCTACATCAGACTAAGTATGTCGGTGACATTCTGAGTCGGTTTGATATGGAAAACGTCACTGTTGCCGGTACCCCTCTCGCCACAAATCATGATGTGGCTCCTAATGAGAATGGGGATTTGGTGGATGCCACTATGTATCGTGGGATGATCGGATCTCTCATGTATCTCACTGCCTCGCGTCCAGATATCATGTATGCCACATGTTTATGTTCCCGATATCAAGCGAAACCCAAAGTAAATCATCTTATTGGGGTGAAGAGGATTTTTCATTATCTGAAGGGTACTCCAACACTGGGGTTGTGGTATCCTCATGATGATGACTTTGAGCTAACTGCGTACAGCGATTCAGACTATGGCGGTTGCAAGATGAATTTTAAATCTACATCAGCAGGGTGTCAGTTTTTTGGAAGGCGGTTAGTCACGTAGCAATGCAAGAAGCAGACCTCAGTTGCATTATCAACCTGTGAAGCTGAATATGTTGCTGCTCTCAGATCATCTGGATCCAACAGCAAATGCGGGACTACGGTTTGAAATTTTCTAACACTCCTATTTATGTTGATAACTCTGCTGCCATAGCTGTAACTAAAAATCCGGTTCAACACCCTAAAACAAAACACATCGGCATAAAGTATCATTTCATACGCGACTGCTATGAAAAACAATTAATTGATGTGGTTAAAATAAACACGGATTTTCAACGCGCTGACCTCTATACCAAACCATTTGATAAACCTAGATTTTTCTATCTGTTAGAGGTCAACGGTGTTAAAAAGAAAAGTGACGTTATCTCCGAAGACACAGACGCGTAGTCCGACACATGTTTAATCTTTAATTTTATTTTTCTTTTAATTTATGTCTTTTAATTTCTTTGTCGTATAAAAATCCAAAACACAAAAAGATTTTCTATTTTAGAATTTTAGGGGGAGATTAGGTTATGTTCAGTAATTATTTACAAAAAAAGAGGGGGGGAGGGGAAGGTTAGTTAAGCTGAAAAGGTAAAGACAGAAAGACTGGAAATGTGATTCAGCAAAATGGAAAGTGATAGTACACAGACGTCGCCTTACTTGGAACACCAAAAGAGCTTCTGTTTGTCAAGGTCAAATTAAATCACAGAAAATTATAAATCAGAGAAGTCTAGGTCTAACATATTCGGAATATGATAGTACGCTTGGTTGGTATTGTACTACCAGGAGAAAGTAGATCTAGGGTGGTGCCAGTGCATTAGACGATGTGTCGGTAGATTCAACACAATAGATCAGTAGACATCATCAGTGATTTGGCTTAAACTTAAATAATTCAACAAGTTGTGAGTTCTCATGGTATCCCTATTCTGCACAATCAATCAATTTCCAATAAGGGGTGAGGAGCAAGCAAATGCCACAAATGTGAGCAAAGACCTGAAAAACAGAGAAAAAGATGACAAATGTCACTGAAAAAATGTATATTCAAATATACTGCTCTAAGAAGAAGATAGGTATTGCGCCTCTCTGCTGTGCGATGGCACTGACCTGAGGTTTAGCATAACCTATCCGATCTAAGAATTCATTGCTGTTTGCGCCTCTCTGCTGTGCGATGGCACTGACCTGAGGCTTAGCATCTCTTTAAAAATTGTTAGAACCAAATATTCTAAGTCCCAAGACCGCTCAAAAATCTCCTGAGGAAGATTGATTACCATATACCTGTGGAACACACAAACACTTGTTGACCTAATTCATCTAATTAATCACTGATGCATGTCAAAAGTCTGTGTATGGATTTAAGTGGATAAGTATACTGACAATCGTCGTGCCTGCTTCATCTGATGCTCAAAATCAATGGATGTTACGTATCATATCAACCATGATTCCCAGTTAGAACTTAGAAGTCTCAGATGAGTGAAAAACTGTGATATGTAATTTATGCAAGTGTTTAAAGTTCAATACAGATAAAAGGTTCCAAGTAATGGTGTTTATGTCTGTCTGATTCCATATAAGTCTGTCCTTGATATGATGTCAATGCTAATAGGCTACACTAACCTGCCCTAACAAAACTCACAAAAAGATGTTTCTTTTGTTCGTAGTTTAAAATTGTCAAGTTATATGTATAGTGTGTCAGTGTCGGACTGTACATATTGTTCTCTGTTAACGTCTTAAAATGAGCTTAATGTTTATTCTAAACAAATTGTTACTGAAAGGATAAATGGATCATGTCTGAGATGATCGGGTGGATAAATGGATCATGTCTGAGATGATCTGGTGGATAAATGGATCATGTCTGAGATGATCGGGTGGATAAATGGATCACGTCTGAGGTGATCAACAGAGTCTAATCTAAAAGTGATTATGTCCGAGATGATAATTTATTCTTAATGTTTTATCTATTGTTAAGTGAAGCTAAGTGTCGGTTGGTAAAATGGTCAAAATGTCACAAGTATGGCCCAGTCGCACGACTGAATCATCAGTATGAACCAGTCGTACGAATGGAGCAAACGAATGAGTACAATCGTACGATTGGACCATGCGAATGAGCCCAATCGCCCGATTGACAGTGACCGACTATGTCAGACGTCCGAATGAAGTTCAATCGTACGAATGGAGATGGACGATTGGGTGAACCGTACGACTCAAGCTCAGTCGTACGACTCAATTAGGCGACTAGCTTCAGTCGCACGACTAAGTCAGACGACTAGGCTCAGTCGTACGACTGGAGATTGCCCTAGTATAAATATGAGTTGAATCGTTCTCAGTCGCCCATTCACCCAAATCGCCCTTTCACTCGCACGATACAACGTTACTCTGCCAAAATTTTCTAAAACCCACATTTACCTTCGAGTATTGCTCTCTGACGTTTGATATCGATTTTACAGGTAACTATCAAGGTGCATCATCGCTTAAACTGGACTAAATCATCAAGAATCCTTAAAATTCTGACCTAACAGTAATCGGGACTTAAAAGAATCAAAACATCATCAAAACTGAACTTAATGATCAAATTAATGGTATAATAGGATTAGTCGGCGGTTTCTGAGTGTAATGAGCCTAGTTTCGACGTTTAACATCAAGTATAGCTCAAAACACGAATTTGAATGGACAAACAGTCGAATGTACGACTGGACACGCTGATGAACCTCAATCGTACGACTGAGTTGTCCGATTGTCTCAATCGTACGACTGAGATGGACGAATGACTCAATCGTATGACTGAACCATGCATATGAGCTCAGGCGCACGACTGAGGTAGACGCATGAGAAGTCATGAGACTAAGTCCAATCGTTTGACTCAGTCATACGAATGAACTCAATCGTACAACTAGATCTCAGTCGCACAGTTCAAATGCACGACTGGAACTCAGTCGTTTGTTCAGTCGCACGACTAAACCAAAGTTTAAAGTTCAGTAATTGAAATTCGTTATCTTCAACATGTGCTAACGGTTATTTGTTATGTGTGAACAGATGGCTAATAGATGGTCCATCAATCCAAAGCACAATATCTGTGCTCATCTGGATTCCACCTCTAGGAATGGTGGTGAGTTCGAGGGAATCATTGCGTTCCTTAAGAGGTCACGGATCTTCAAGGCCATCTCTACTCCGTGCACTCCCTACCAGTCGATTCAGCAAGCCTTTTGGGGGGGGCAACGGTTGATCGCTCTCAAGAATCCTACCGCATCAGAAGTACTATTTTTGGTAGGTAGATTGAGATCACTGCTGCAGATATCCGCCGGGTACTAAGCTTGGGAGAAGATGAAGACCACCCACTCAAGCTACATCCGCTCACAGTGCAAGGATGTTTTATGAGGATTGGATACTGTGGGGACATAAACTCAGGGGTGCTCAACAAGAGCAACCAGAGCCCCCAGTATAAGTATCTTGCACACATCATCCTCAAGTGAGTTGCTTCTCGGAGGGGTGGATTCGATGACCTATCAGACCAGATCCAAAATGCATATATTGCTCTGCTACTAAACCACCCCTTCAGCTTCTCCAACATGATTTTTATGTACCTGATAGAGAACTTGGAGGCCAAGGGGAAAGAAGGATTCTGCATGTACCCCCGGTTCCTTCAAATGATATTTGATGAGAAGCTGCCTGATCTACCTAAGGAGAGAGGTGATGCTATAGCTTTGGAGATAATGGATGACACTACCCTTGGAAGGATGAAGGTGTATAGAGGAAAGCAGGTAAAGCCCTGATGAAGAGATTGATAGGGCATCTGGCCCGAGAAGACTACGAGGCGCTCGGAAGGCGCAAATGGCGTCATGACGAGAGTGATTCAGATATTGAGCACATTGCTGTTCCGTCTGATGACTCAGATGATGATAGTAGTGAGTACGGAGACACTGGGCCAGCTTCTTCAAGGGGTCCCACTACACATACAGCTCATTCACCTCCACCACACACCGACACGGCCACGGCCGGTTTTGTTCAAGACTTCTGTCCTCCTGACGATGAGGAAGAAAACGATGAGGAGGGGTTGACGAGGACGGTAGGCAACAAGGTGGTTGCCACCGAAAGGGGATTGAGGGCAGTCAGTAGACGCTCGGGAACGACAGGGGATACTCTTACTGATGCTGATCCATCCTATGCCCCTAATCAGCCCAGTCGCAAAGGGGGAGCCTCTGTATCCACAGGTAAATGGAGGAAAACTATGGCTCGCCCTCATGGTAAGAAAGGTAAAAGATTGAGATTTACTACTTACATCACCACCACAGCTACTACCTCTATACCACCCAAATCTTCACAAGCCACCACCACTGTCACTACAACTCATACACCCTCCTCCACTACCACCACCTCTACCATTCCATCCACCACCATTACACCTCCTACTACTTCGTCCACATCAGCACCTACCCATATTCCATCACCACCCACACATACACCATCTCTAATATTCACTACAGCCACCGCAACCACCGCTACTCACCAAACTGGACCTTCCTCATTTCCCACCGGATCAAATCTTCCTCCTATTTCTGTGGAGGAGCAGCTAGCAGTACTAAACAGGATGGTGCTAAAGCTGCTAGCTGCTGATGAGGAGAAGTCAGCACAGATACATCAGCTGAGGGAGCTAAATACTTCCCAAGCTCAGTTAATCTCCCAGCAAACTGATCAGATCACCAAACTCCTAGAGCACCAAGATGAGTCCACTAAGAAGCTAGAGGAGTTAGAGGCTGCAAATAAGAAGATCATGCTGAAACTTAAGGGATCACAAAATGAGCCTCTAAAGATCGGAGAAGGTCAAGATGATGATGAGGAGGAAGATGATGATGAAGATGATAGTGATGAAGGTGATGATGGAGCTGACAGGCAAAATGATAGTGATGGTAATGGAGAAGATGATTCAGGTGACGAGGGTGCTGAAGCAGCTGGTGAGAGGCGTACCAAGCAAAGTCAAGATAAAAGAGCCTCCACTTCTGCTCCACCTGAAGATACTCTATCAATTCAAGACAAAAGTACAGACTAGATGTTTATGCTTTTGTATTTAAAGCTTTTGTACTTGAATGTTGTGTAAAACTTATATAATTGATGTTTATTTCTACTTACT
The DNA here is from genome assembly GCA_024085815.1 of Flaveria linearis. Taxonomy (NCBI): domain Eukaryota; kingdom Viridiplantae; phylum Streptophyta; class Magnoliopsida; order Asterales; family Asteraceae; genus Flaveria; species Flaveria linearis. Next base: position 40,223,785 of record CM044011.1, read on the forward strand.
TAATGTTGAATATGCTTGATCACTTACTAATGAATACTGTGTTGCATGTTTAAATCAAGCAGATCCAAACTATCAAAGGGACGAACATGACGTCGAACCCCTTTAGCAGGTCAAGACTCAGTTGACTATGATTCTTGATCTGCAAGGGATTGTAAGGAGATCAGTCAGCTACATCCTAGAAGAGGGGGAGATAGTTCACAACTTCACTAATGAGCCGTTGGCCGAGATGTTCAAACTAAATGCCGACGAGATAGTGAAAGACGCTCCAACAGTCCAAGGAGATAGTGACGAAGAACTAAATGATGTTGCTGAGATTGAGATAGAAGATGTCACAGATCAACATTATCTAGAGTACACTGACATTAAAGGTAATGTCATTCCCAATCTGGGTGACAAATTGGTTAGTGAAACCTTCGAGACTCTGGATAAAATGGAAGAAGAGTCAGAGAAGCAAGAGGCGACAGCTCAAGCCACAGATAACGACGTCAACATTAAAAAGGCTGAATGGGCTGCATGCTTTGACGATCTAAGAGCCCAACGAAGTGCTTCAACGTCAACTGCCTACACCAAATTGTATAGAGTGAAGAAACACCAAAAGGTGTCGGGCAGCATTATATCATGGGCGTATTTTGATGATCTTAACGTGTATACTGTTAAGAGAGAGAAAGGTATTGAGTATTTTAGATTCCCACATGATCTAAAATCTCTACCTGGTTTTGAGCTCAACCAACTGGCTAAGCTAAAGCTACTTTATACTGACCCAAGGAAGATGTCAGGATGGTTTGAAACTGCCTTAAAGAGAGAGTACAACACCCGGTGGGTGAACTTCAGACCTCAGCAACCTACGAGGTACATCAAAAGGTCTGAAGTTGATCCCAGAACTGGGAAACCTAAGATAGTGTTGAAGTGGAGTCCACCATGTACAATGTCTAAAATCCCTCTTAGGGAAATGCCCCAGGACTTCACTCCACACTTTAAATAGTGGTACTATGATTGGCGAACGGGCAAAGCGGTCCTAGTTCTCAATAAAGAAGGACAAATGGATGTTATCAGGGTATTTGACCCGATGTGGCTGACAAACTTGTCTGCGAACGATGTATACACTCTCTACAAGTGGCCACTATTCTATGATTCGTGAGATATCGTACAAGCTCTCCAATTTCAAAACATGATACGAATCTGCTTCGCATTTGAAATACATGCGGGTGTCACAAGAGAGGAGAAATACAAGAAGTACGAGGAGGTTATGAGTCAAGTAAGACATTAGATGAATCTAGGCCCAATGGGGAGTTTGTTGATGCATGTGTCCCTAGATTCTGATCCTAATGTAATATGTCTTTAATGTCTTACATATATGTAATAGAAAGATAGTTAATGAAATGCAAATGTTTGATTGTGCTTATAATGTTTAATGTTTCATTAATGGGTTGTATAACGCGTAATTGATTGACTATATAGGTAGGTGATTGTTTGAGTTAGTATATATAATGTAATGAAAACTAATCCATTCAAATTTAGTATTATGAAGTTATCATGCGAATGGCCCATGTTAATGGACCATACGCATGAACAACTTCATGCGCATGACTCAGTCGCACGACTGAACCAGGAGATTGGAGCAGTCGCACGACTATAACATGAGATTGAACCAGTTGCACGACTGAATACTTAGTCGTACGTATGGATCAATCGCATGGCTCAATCGCACGACTGAACCATGCTTATGGTTTAGTCGCACGAATGAGAAACACTTACCTATAAATATCACTTAATTCGTGGTAAAACAAAAACACTTTGAGAATTATCAACCCTAGCCGTTTCAGTTCGTCCAGAGAGTCTCTTCCAACTTCACAGAGCGTTTTAGATCATTCCTACTTCATTCTTAACGTTTTCTAATCGTTAGGTTTGATCCGGTTAACGTTCTCCCTGATTGGATCACCAATCAAATAGGATTCCGCACTATTTGATCTGGTTTCATGCTTGAATCAGTTAGTACTCCGTCCGTACATGGTCCTAACAGAGTTGCTGAACGGAAGAATCGAAGCTTGATCGAGACTGCAAGAACTATGTTGGTAGACTCAAAACTACCAGTACGGTTCTGGAATGAAGCTGTTGCCAATGCTTGCTACACGCTTAATCGTGTGTTAGTAGTCAAGCGGCATGGGAAGACTTGCTATGAGTTGCTTCAGAAGCGCAAACCTAACCTGGAGTATCTGGAACATTCGGAGCTCCATGCACGTTACTGAAGAAAACTCAGGAGGGCAAGTTTAGCGAAAAAGCAGATCAGGGGATCTTCCTGGGATACAGTATACCAGAAAAACGAGTTTACAACAACTCAATAGGTCAGGTAGAAGTATGGTGCAATGTCGATGCGCAACGATTCACCATCCCCCCTGCTGGAAAAGGTCCGTCGTCTTTCTTTGACTACGATGGATTTTTCAAATCATTCAATATTCCTCAGATAGATTCAGATGCACGATGTCCTAACTACACCGAATCTGGATACCAGCAATGTGACACCTGCTAGTGGTGCTTCGGAATCTTCATCAGCTGCTCAGGACGCGAGTGATGATTCATCAGAAGATGAAGAAGCAGTTGACACCAGCGCATAATGTTAATCAAGATGGAAGCTCAACAGATGCTAAACATGCATCAGGGAATCCGGATACTGAACCTACCGTCACAAATCTGGATACTGAAGTTGTCATTCCTACGACACCTGTGACTAGGATCAGTGTGAATCATCCCCCGGAGACTATCATTGGGGATCTTCACTCCAGCGTGTAGACAAGAAATTAGTTATATTCTGCTGATTATGCTGCAATTATGGAAAAGGGCTATGTGAATGACAGGGCTTTCAAATGTTTTGTTTCTCAAGTCGAGCCCAAACACGTAAGCGATGCCCTGAAGGATGAGGCCTGGGTCAATGCTATGCAGGAAGGGCTGCTACAGTTCAAGAAGCTTGGAGTGTGGACACTCGTTGATCAGCCCAAAGGAATTAAAGTGATTGGCACCAAATGGGTGCTACGCTGCAAGAAGGATGACCAAGGTTGTTATCATAAGCAAGGCACGTTTGGTTGTTCAAGGCTTCAGACAAGTCGAGGGATTCGACTATAATGAAGTGTTTTCACCCGTGGCTAGAATGGAAGCAATCCGTATCTTCCTAGCCTATGCATCTACATGAAGATCAAAGTCTATCAACTAGATGTAAAGAGTGCATTCCTTCATGGGGAAATCTGTGAAGAAGTCTACGTCAGTCAACCTGAGGGATTCGAAGATCCTTATCATCGGGACAAAGTCTACAAGTTGGACAAGGCTCTGTACGGGCTACATCAGGCTCCTCGAGCTTGGTATGAAAAGCTCTCCACCCATCTGCTAAAACACGGGTTTCGTAGGGGTGTGATTGACTGCACGTTGTTTATCAAAGAGAGAGATGGTGATTTACTGATGGTGCAAATTTGTGTGGATGACATTATCTTCGGTTCATGAACGAAGATCTATGTAAAGAATTTGAATCTATGATGAAGGCAGAATTTGAAATGAGTGCCATGGGAGAGATGAAGTTCTTCCTGGGATTACAGGTGGATCAAACACCTACCGGTATTTTTCTGCATTAGACTAAGTATGTTGGTGACATTCTTAGTCGATTTGATATGAAAATGTCACTGTTGCCGGTACCCCGCTCCCCATAAATCATGATGTGGCACCTGATGAGAATGGGGATTTGGTGGATGCCACTATGTATCGTGGGATGATCGGATCTCTCATGTATCTCACTGCCTCACGCCCAGATATCATGTATGCCACATGTTTATGCTCTAGATATCAAGCCAAACCAAAAGTAAATCATCTGATTAGGGTGAAAAGGATTTTTTGTTATCTGAAGGGTACTCCAACACTGGGGTTGTGGTATCCTCATAATGATGACTTTGAGCTAACTGTGTATAGTGACTCAGACTACGGCAGCTGCAAGATGAGCTTCAAGTCTACATCAGTTCTTTGGAAGGCGATTAGTCACCTGGTAATGCAAGAAGCAGACCTCGGTTGCCTTATCAATCTGTGAAACTGAATACGTTGCTGCTGCAAGTTGCTGCTCCTAGATCATCTGGATCTAACAGCAAATGCGGGACTACAGTTTGCAATTTTCTAACACCCCTATATATGTTGATAACTTTGCTGCCACATTTGTACCTAAAAATCCTGTTCAACACCCTAAAACAAAACACATTGGTATAAAGTATCATTTCATACGCGATTGCTATGAAAAACAATTAATTGATGTGATTAAAATAAACACGGATTTTCAACGCGCCGACCTCTACACCAAACCAATTGATAAACCCAGATTTTTCTATCTGTTAGAGGTCAACGGCATGAAAAAGAAAAGTGACATTATTTCAGAAGACACAGATGCTTAGTTTGACGCTTGTCTAGTTTTTTATTTTTTATTTCTATTTGTTTTAATTTCCTTGTCTTATAAAATCCAAAAACACAAAAAAGATTTTTTGTTTTAGAATTTTAGGGAGAGATTAGTTTACTTTCAGTATTTATTTACTTAAAAAAAACGGGGGAGGGGGGGGGAGAGCAGATAAGCTAAAAAGGCAAAAACAACAAAGATAAGAATGTGATTCAACACTATGGAAAGTGATAGTACACAGGCGTCAAGTTACTTGGAACACCAAAAAGATTTTCAATTTTTGCAATTTTACTTTAATCAAATCACAGAAAATTATTAGTCAGAGAATTCTAAGTCTAACAAATTGGGAAAATGATAGTACGCTTGTTTGTAACTGTAATTACATGGAGAAAGTCGATCTAGGGAGGTGCTAGTTCATAATAAGATGTGTCTGTAGATTCAACACAATAGACTAGTAGACATCATTGGTGAACTCAATTTAAACTAATCTGTTCAACTAACTGTGGGTTCCCATCTTATCACTGGTTAACATAATCAATTATTTCCAATAAGGGATGATGAGCAAATAAACGCCACTAAAAGTGTGCGGATGACCACAAAAAGAGCAAAGCACGAAAAATGAAAATAAACGCAATCAAGCTGATAACCTATGTTGTTGGTGCGTTATGTGCAAGAGAAAAATTTAGAGTTGCTCTAACAAGAAGATAGGTTGTGTGCCTCTCTGCTGTGCGATGGCACTGACCTGAGGATAAGCATAACCTAGATATTTTAGAATTCATTGTTGTTTGCCGCCTCTCTGCTGTGCGATGGCACTGACCTGAGGCTTGGCTTCTCTTTGAAAGCTCTATGAATAGTCTCTTCTTGACAAAATACCCGTAGACCGCTCAAAATTCTCCTGATGAATTTTGATTACCATATAAGCTTGGGATCCACAAATGTTGGTTGAAATAATATAACCTAATACATCACCAATATGTGTCAAAAGTCCGTGTATGGATTTAAGTGGACAAGTATACTGACAATCATCATGGCTGTACTGCCTGATGTTCAAAATCAATATGTGTTACATATCAGATCAAGCATGATTCCCAGTTAGAACGGAGAAGTCTCAGATGAACGAGAAACTGTGATATGTAAATATGTTAGTTTCCATTTCAATACATATATAAAAGTTCCAAGTAATTGAGTTTATGCCTGTCTGATTCCATATGAATCTGTCTTAGAAATGACATTAATGCTAATACGCTACTCTACCCTGCCCTAACAAAATCACAAAAACATGTTTATTTTGTTAATTAGTTTAGTCTTTCAAGTTATTTGTAAAGTGTGTCTGTGTCGGACTTCGCTATGTTATTCATTGCTGTGAATGTCACAAAATGAACTTAACATTAATCTTAAATAAATTGTTTCTGAAAAGGTAAAAGGATCATATCTGAGATGATCAGGTGGATAAAAGGATCATGTCTGACATGATTAGGTGGATAAATGGATCATGACTGAGATGATCAGGTGGATAAATGGATCATGTCTGAGATGATCAGGTGGATAAATGGATCATGTCTGAGATGATCAGGTGGATAAATGGATCACATCTGAGGTGATCAAAAGGCTTTTAATTCTTAAAATGGTCATGTCTGAGATGATTAAATGATTAAAATGTTTATCTATTGTTACAAGGAACTAAGTGTCGAATGGTCAAAAGTCAAAATTTCACAAGTATGAACCCATTAGCACGACTGGACATTGAATATGTACCAGTCGTACGATTGGACCATACGAATGAACCCTTTCGCACGATTGGACCATGAGTATGGACCAGTCGTATGAATGGACCATACGAATGAGCCCAATCGCACGATTGAAGGTGACCGACTGTGACAGTCGCACGAATGATCCTCAATCATACGATTAGAGATGACCGAATGGGCGAGTCATACGACTGAAGCTCAGTCGCACGAATCAATTGTGCAACTAGGTTCAGTCGCACGACTGAAGGTTTCCCTAGTATAAATAGAGGGGAGTCGGTCTCATTCGTCTCATTCACCCAAATCGCTCCAAACTCGCACGAAGCACAGTTACTCTGCCCGATTCTCTCCAGATTGTTCTAAAATTTCCTATCTTGGTGATTACTCTTCGATTCTGCTTCTAACCATATTTCATTCATCTACAGGTACGTTGCAAACTAAATCGGGACAACTGAAAGGCATATTTCATTCATCTACAGGTACGTTGCAAACTAAATCGGGACAACTGAAAGGTTTAATCGACCCTAAATGGGCGGAAATTGATAAAACAAAGAAACGGGAATAATAACCCCAAAATAGGCCACTTTAATGGAAAAAGTTGATTCGAATGACATTAAGTGCTATTTCGAGTACTTGCGAACCATATGAACACAAAAACAACGTCAAATTTCACTTGGTGACAAGATTCGAATTCATGGTGTTGCACATGGGTTTATGCGAATGGACAGTCTGATGAACTTCAATCGCATGATTGGGCCAGTCACATGCTTCAATCGCACGATTGAACCAATCGGTGATTTAGTCGCATGACTGACTCAACCGCATGACTTTGCACACGACTGAACTTAGCCGCAGGCTCAATCGTACGACTGAACCCAATCGTGTGGTTCAATCGCACGATTGAACCAGTTTGTCTGAATCTATTCCAAGTCAAATTGTTTATCTCTTATGAATGGAACTAATGTGTGTGTTGTGTGTGTTGCAGTAATATGCATGTAAGATGGATGATGAGGACCAAGCACAACATCTGTACTCATTGGGATACCACGTTCCGGAACGCTTCTGAGTTCACCGGGATTATAGCCTTCCTGCGTAGATCGAGGATCATCAAGGCTAGTTGTACTCCATGCACATCATACGGTCGTTTCAACAAACATTCTGGGAGAATGCCATTGTTAACCGTTCTGTTGATCCCTACTGTATCCGACGTTTTATCTTCGGAAAAGATATTCAGATTGGGAAGACGACCTCAGGAGAGACTTGGATCTGGGTGAGGACGGTGCCTACCCAATCAATCCGCCAAATTCCCAACTTCCAATTGAGGTATTGCATGACAAACTGTCACTAAAGCTTCAATAGCAACATTCCCACAATTATTCTCTGACATATTTCGAGAATCATCCACAGCAATGACAACTTGATAATGTTGCTTATCCGTATCCGGGCTGGTCCGACTCTACCATATTTTATCTTTTTGATAGTGACTTGCAATGTAGAGGATATCATAAGTGACGAAGAGATGCAGGGCATCGATGAGATGGATATAGAGGATTTCACAGCATCAGAGTATCCACAGTACACTGACCAAAAGGAAAATGTTATCCCCAATTTGGGTGAAACATTTGGCGGTAATACATTTGGAGCTCCTGATGCTCAAGTGAAAAAGAAGAACAAAGAGAAAGCAAGACCAAGGAGCATCATCTTCTGGCCCACATGCTGACAAGCCCATGATTCAGGACAAAAGTAATACTTAGATGTTTATGTATTCGAAAGCTTTTGTGCTTGAAACATGTATTAAACTTATGTACTTAATGTTTAAATATATTTAACATTTAACTGTCTTAATGAATTACTAATAGTAGTAGTAGTTACATGTTTAAATCAAGCAGATCAATCATCTCAGCAAGGCAAGGATGATGTTGCTCCCTTACAGCAAATCAAGTCTCAATTAATTACGATACTTGATTTGCAAGGGATTGTTAGGAGGTCTGTGAGTTATACTCCCAAAGAAGGAGAAATAATTCACGACCTTACTGATTAGCAACTTGCTGAGATGTTCCGGTTGAATCAGGATGAGATTGTCAAGGACACTCAAACCGTTAAGGTGGATAGTGATGAGGAGCTGAACGATATAGACGAGATTGAGATAGAGGACGTCACGGCTCAGCATTATCTAGAGTATACTGACCGAGAGGGAAATGTGTTTCCTGATCTGGGTAGTACTCTCGGCAGCGATACTTTGGAGAAGCTGAGTCAGAAGGAAAAGGAAGCAGAAGCATCTACAAGCCAAGCCCCAGCCTCGGACGCCGACGTAGATATCAGAAAGGCTGAAGGGGCGGCTTGCTTCTTAGAGATCAGAGCCTAACGTGCTGCAGCTAAGCTAAGTACCTACACCAAGATCTACAAAGTGAAGAAGCATCAAAAGGTGTCAGGGAAGGTTATTTGTGGGCTTATTTTGAGGATCTCAATGTTTACGCAGTTAAGAGGGAGAAGGGAATCGAGTACTTTAGATTCCCACATGATCTAAAGACTCTCCCTGGTTTTGAGCTCAACCAGCTGGCAAGACAGAAGCTGCTGTATGCTGACACGAAGAAAATATCAGGCTGGTTTAAGGCTGTGCTGAAACATGAGTATCTTACCAGATGGGTGAACTTCAAACCTCAGCAGGCTACGAGGTACATCAGATGATCTGAGGTGAACCCTATTACTGGAAAACCAAAGATAGTTCTTAAATGGCACCCTCGGTATACTATGTCTCGTATTCTATTGAGGGAGATGCCATAAGATTTTGCACCCCATTTCAAATGGTGGTATTATGACTGGCGCACTGGTGAGGCCGTCATAGTTTTGGATAGGGAAGGGAAGGTAGAGACGATAAGGGTATTTGACCCTATGTGGCTAACAAACTTGTCTGCTTCTGATGTCTACATCTTGTACAAGTGGCCATTATTTTTTGATACGCAGGATATAGTGCAAGCACTGCAGTTCCAACATGTCATACGTTTATGCTTCGCACTTAATATCCATGCTGTTGTTTCTAAAGAAGAACGAGCTAAGAGATTTGAAAAGTTTAAAAAGGAAGTCAAAGATTAGATAGAACTAGGTACAAGGGGGAGTTTGTTGGTACACATGTCCCTAGTTCTAGTTCTAGTGAGCTCAAATGTAATTGACTTTCATTTTGTAACAGTTATATAATGTTTGATATATGAAATGAAAACTCTTCTTTGAATGTTTGTTGGTTGTTGAATGTTATATCTATTAATATGATTTATGTTACACGCTTAGATAAACATGTTATATAGGTTTACAGTTGTTAGACATAGTTCTGTATCATTAAAGGTGCAGGAATATGTTTAACTACGTCTCATTATTCAGTCGCACGACTGGACCATGCGAATGAGACAGTCGCACGACTGAACCAGGTGATTGAGTCAATCGCACGATTGAGTCATAAGACTGAATCAGTCGTACGAATGAATCAATCGTACGACTCAGTCGCACGACTGAGCCATACGCATGGCTCAGTCGTACGAACGAGAGCTGTAACCTATAAATACCACTTAATTTGTGGAAAAACGAAACACTTCGAGAATTATCAACCCTAGCCGTTCCTGTTCGTCTAGAGAGTCCCTTCCAACTTTATAGAACGTTTCTGATCGATTCTAATCAATTCTTAACATATTCTCATCATTAGTTTTGATCTGATTAACGTTCTCCCTGATTGGATCGCCAATCAAATAGGATTCCGCACTATTTGATCTGGTTTCATGTTGAATCAGTTAGTACTCCATTCGTACACAGTCCTAATAGGGCGCTTCACTCTACACTTAGTCATTTCAACCAAAAGTTCAGGCGCATGAACTACTGTTCAGGCGCATGAACTACTGTTTAGGCGCATGAACTTACACTTAGATTTTCTAAGGAAATTTCCAGGCGCATGGGGTACTGTTTGGGTGCATGGACCCTATTTGGGCGCATGACCCTACTTAGAACATTTCTAAGGCAATTTTGGGCGCATGGGCCTTATGTAGGCGCATGACCAACCTATGTAACATATTTCTAATATATTTTCAGTCCCAAATCACTACAACATCCTGTTCTAAGCTTATTATCATATTCCTAGGCCTAAACAAGACATGAACAACTTTAAATCCTCAACTTATAAGCACAAATGCATACGGTACACACACAACATATATAAAATCGTTTAAATACATTTTCAGCCCAAAGAATTTATAAAACTTGAAAAATACGGGTCTAGAACTCACCTAATATAGCAAACAAGCACAACTCCTCCAAACTTGTTTGTTCACGAGTTTAAACACCTAAATAACCAAGAACACACAACCCGAACACATAAAACACATATTCATCGGTTCTAAGGTGGAAAACCCAACAAAACCAAGTTAATTATACAAAGAACTACTTACTAGATCGAAAATCACTCCTTCCTCTTCTTGAAACCGAGAGAAACTTCAGGGTTTTCTCTTCTTCTTCTTTGTTTCTCCTTTTAGTCGACAGAAAGAAGATGGGTTTGACATATATAGGCAGTCATACCCATAATATATTAAAATAATAGGTTTTTGTACTATTTTACACCTTGGCCCCCTTTACTTTGGCTACTTTTCCTTTTCTCTAGATACTTTTATTTCTTTTTCCCACATTTATTTTCTTTTATTTGACAAAAAGTTCCCGGTGTTATAGATATGTGGACATAGTTGGGTGGTAGTATAATGGTGGGATTTGATACGTGGGCATTATTGAAGAAGGTTGAGACGAATCGTACAACTTGTGAAACCAATCCGTTGTATGTGGTGTTGTTGGATTAAACGGTTTGGTAGAAGTAGTCGTTTTACTTGGACCCGCACGCACTTGCAATCTATGTTTTTTGGTGGTTTCGGCTCGGGATTTTGTGATTTTTTTGTTGGATTCCATAGCGATAATATTTGAAATGAGTAGAAGAGTTGTTTGAAATTGATTATAAATTTTATGCTAATTGTTTGGTATTTATAGTGTCTGGATATTATTATTACTGTTTTAAAAGAATAGCCATTAGGGCGGGGGGTTACGGCTAGATTTCTAACGGTCACAAGGACCAAAATTCTTGGTGTGGGTTTGCCGTGAATAGAAAAACCACAATGTGTAGGGGAAAGGGGGTGGTGGTGGTGGTGCGCGATGTAGGGTGCCACCATACCCTCACGGTTGATGTGCCCCTCCCACCCTAAGTCATGACACATACACAAAATTTGGCATCATAGAATCCCATTCCCATATCAATCTGGCCAAAAAATGCTGCATGATCGGTGAAGTGAGTCAATGCAACAGTTTCATAGTGTTAGGAGAGTTAGAACACTTAGCAGATCAAATAAGGAACCGTCTGATGATAAAACAAATAACACAAGTAAGGACAGAACAAGAACAAGATAATATGGTTTTCAAGAATAATGTATATTGCTCTCAAGTTCTTACAAAGTGTTACAAAGCTTACATAGAAATTACAAGTACTTGAGATATTTTATACTACATCCTACATCCGGCCATACTTTGAAGGCCAGCTGGAAATACTAATCTAGACAACAAGATCAATATAAAATCAAAAGACATATTGCTTTTTGACTGTGACTATGACATGTCATAGCTCACATCCTTATGTAATACAAAAATGATAAAAGTACAAAAGTAGAAAGTTAAAGATATAAGACCTTAATCTACAGTTTGACAAAGTATAGACTTTTCTCATATAAGTTGGTGAGTTTTCAGAGGTGGTAGCGGAAAGTAGTCAGCTTTTGTCAAAAGTTAATTCAGAAAAAGCATGTATTCTCTTTCTTCGGAAGAAATCAGACTTCGGATTCAAAAGACTTTGTCTTTTAAGCTTCAAATACTTCATCTTTGGCTTTATAAGATTTGGTATTTTGGATTCGAAAGATTTGATACTTAGCATAATTCACCAAGTTATATCAAATCTTTCGAAATAACTTCCTTATACTTCACATGTGCATGCTGAGAACTCTTGGTCCCATCAGCTTCTAAGTGTAATCATTACAAACTCCCACTAGGCTGATGTTACCAATACTAAAGGAAATCTTTGAAGCTTGATTTTCATATGTTGACAGTACTTATAAGAATCAATACCATTCCTTTAATTATTAGCTGGTCAGGATTTCTCAGACTTTCAAACTATCTGCTCATGTCATTGATATCATGCAGAGGGAGGTCAAGTATGTTTTGCTCTTAGCAGTTTTTGCTCTTTTAGCACTTTTTTGCTTAAACTGCTTGAGTTATTCAAATTCAATGTATTTATAGGATAAGGGAAGTTGATCTGTTGCCTAATAAATGCATGTGGCACTTAGATAGGTTATCATGTTTTGTATGTCTTGTTCCCTACCTACCTAAGTTTCTTGTTTAGTAGCCACAGTCTCTGCCTCAGTGCTTTCCTGAACTAGGGGGAGAGTAGGATCTTTGTACAATCTCTTACTTCTTATTTCTTCTTTGATTTTGAGTAGCAGTTTTGCATACTCAACTTTCTTTCTCTCATTTAACACTTTCAAGTCAGCTAGTTCGGTTCTTCCAAGTGAAAAGAGATGAGTTCATCAACATTGTAGTTCCTAGACCCTAGATATTTTAATCTGGCTTCCCTCAACTTATCTTCTTGAGTGTTTGGCCTGTATGCAGCCCTGATTCCAGCTTGCATACAACCAGGGGTCTCAATTGAACTCTCTCCCATTGTCTTCCTTTTCTTCTCTCTCTACTACTCCTCAATATACTCAGATGTCATCTTTCTCTTCCTTTTGTCAGTCATTGGCCTGTGTGACTTAGGGTGAAGAGAGATTTGCCCTTTATTACTTGGTGTTACATTTGAGCTCTGACCAGAGAGAGGCTGTGAGACACCATCACCAACTGGTGTCTCACTAAGGGTATTGGGTGCTGAAGCAGTTGCTGTCTCAAGGTTCAAAGGTTCAACTGTTGGGGCTTCAACCAAGATTTCCCATTCGAAACTAATCTTTAGATGCATCTCAATATCTAGTTGACCAATAGTATTGCCTACTAGCCTCTGTCTATATAAATTGGTTATTCTTTTAAACTATTCAAGCAACCTATCTTGCATACTTTCAGCTAATCTCGCAGCTTGCCTGTTTTGACTTGGATTGACGAGTGGCAGGTCAACCAAATAGGTGCTCTCATAGTATCTTAGGTTTTGAAAGTTGAAAACTTTTTATTGTCCCTGAGACTTAGAGATTACAAGGGCTCTTCTATAAGAATCATACCCCCATCCCACTATTGGATTTTCAGCAGGATAGGATGGAGTAGACATTACCCTTGTTATACCCTACTCGATCGGACTTTGAATCAGGGAATCTACATCAATGTGTGCACGAGAAGGTTGTTAAGTTTGTACACCTGCAAGTGAGAGTGGTGAGTTCTCTATGACCATACTCTGGGTTGAATTCATAAGTTATGTGATTGTAGGTAATATTTTATCCCCTTTTTGTTAGCATCACCATTTTGCACAGGGGAGCTAATGGTTAGGTCCAACACATTCACAGGTTATTGTGAATCTGGTTGAGAAGCCAACAGTGGACTTTTTCATTGTTTTAAAGATGTCGGGGAGCTAATAGTTACGGTGAAGAGGGTTAATGCAACAGTTTCATAGTGTTAGGAGAGTTAAAACGCTTAGTTGATCAAATATGGAACCAGCTTATGATTAAACAAAGAATACAAGTAAAGTACAGAACAACAATAAGATAATATGACTTTCAAGAATGATGTATATTGCTCTCAAGTTCTTATAAACTGTTACAAAGCTTACATAGAAATTACAAGTACTTGAGATAATTTATACTATATCCTAGAGCTGCACATACTTTGAAGGTTAGCTGGAAACACTAATATAGAGAATAAGATCAATGTAAAGTCAAAATGCAGATTGACTTTTGACTAGTGATTATAACATGTCATAGCTCATCATTATCTAATACAAAAATATAGAAGTACAAAAGTAAAAAGTTACAAATATAATTTTAATAAAAGTACAGACTTTTCAACAACTCATTAAGTTGATGAGTTTTCAGAGTGCTAGCAGAAAGTAGTCGTTTTTTGTTAAAAGGTGATTCAGAAAAAACATGCATTCTTTGTATTCAGAAGAAATCAGTCTTTGTATTTGAAAGACTTTGTATTTAAAGCTTCGGAAGACTTTATTTGGCTTTGAAAGATTTGGTATTTTGGTTTCGAAAGATTTGACAATTAGCATAATTCACTGAGTTATATCAAATCTTTCAAAGTAATTTACTTGTACTTCACATGTGCATACCGAAAGCTCTTTTTTATATCAGCCTCTAAGTGTAATGCTTACAATTGTCATTCACATATCTTAAATTATAATGCAAATGCTTTTATGACATACTAAACAAGTTAAAACCCATTTCTTCCCACCCAATCCCTAAACATATGCGCACCAACCAATGTTTTTAGAAATGGACCGAATAGTGAACAATACGTCTTACCATTCCGCTGATCAGACAAGTTCGACCGGTCAGATCGGATATAAAAACTGGATAAAAATTGTAATTATTCTAATTTATGTATGTAAAATAAATACTAAAAAATTAAAATATATATATATATAACCGGTCCGACCCTCCGATCCAACCAGCTCGTTCCCGGTCCAACCACCAGTTTGACCGGTTCAACATCAAAACGGTTTTAAGCTCCAAATAGCTCTGGATTGAAGTACGGTTCCCAGTCCAACCGGTTAGACTGGTCGGTCTAGTCCAGTCTTCAAAACAATAACACCAACATTAACAATCTTACTAGAAAGGTTTAATTTCTAAAAATCTTATACTTAACAACCACATACCTTAAAACAATAAGCGAAATAAATAAATGCAAACCAAAAACAAATTAAAGTTTTGGTGTTTATATGAGCCCTATCACATTACACCAAGGCAGGTCAGGGTATTATCAAGTATCAACATCAATTCTTAATGGTTTCTTGAATCTTTAACTTGATCTTGAGTTATGATTCCCACTTGCCTAAAAAAAATGAAGGCCCGCACCAATTGCTCTAGGGCCGACCCATTGTTATGAGAATTGAGAACCATTAATACAACAATGTTCACAGGAATAGAACTGCAACACTCGCGTACAATTTTTCATCCCAGGCCAGAACATTAACACTTTAACTCTCCCTATTTTCAATTTACATGATCTCCCACTTATAAACAAATTAACAAGTCAAACACTAAATTCACCAAGAACCTGTTTAAAAAATAAGTATTTCACTAATGACATCTTCAGAACTGATATGTTGCATTTCTTCAATGTTCAATTTTCAAATTATTCTTAATACATTATGTCCTAAAAATCATCTGCCAAACCTCTGAATCCTTCGTTGACGTATTTCATCTAATGGAATATCCGAGTCTGACCCATGTAATGAAGATATCCCGTCATCACTGCGCCCTGTACCACACACCTCACACTCAGTTAAGCACCCAGAGTTATCAAATGTGCATGCCCGACACCTCCATACACCATGTGTGCTTTGCCCACTGCCACCAGTTCGTCCCCTACCAGAGATCCGTGGTTGGTTGGGCCGCCAGAAACGCAGCAGTGATCTTAAAGGCCAACCCAATATACTAGTTAACCCTTTAACCATTGCTGTCAATGGAGTAGGACCTGTATATGAACCTTTTAGACGAAGATAAACGATGCCTGCAAGTATCCCACCAAGGTGACCGAGGAAAGACACACCCGGAACAAGTAATTGGATAAGAATCAGTTCTGCCCAGGCAGCATGTTTTGCAGGCACCATAAATCCATGAACATTAGTGTAGCTATCTGACTGCGAATTGAGCACCACTTTCATTGCAAAGAGGACACCGGAGAATCCAACGGCATACTCATGATAATAAGCTCTTTCATAGTCAAAAAACAAAAGGGATTTGGCTAATAACAGCGTAATTCCTTGGGACAACCCAAGTAGTGCTGCAACCATTGATGCAAATTCAGTACTTCCCATTGAATTCTCCAACTGTATGCCTTTCCATAAGAGAGACATCATGTTGTAGAACAGATGAGATTCATTAAGGTGGTAGAAGGCAGATAAGAAGAGACGCTTCAGGTCGTTATGCTGCAGAACACAATAACAGAGGGCAACAAGTCATTCATTCATAAAGCTTCTGTACAAAGTATTATGATCTGATATTATATGAATTTTGATAACAGACAGATTGTTCAGGGCTTTATTTATGTTAATTTCATCATAATTTCATGAAAACAATGTTTAATTTGGATCACACAAGTCCTAATTAGAAAGCCTAAAGGTACCTTGAGGATGAGATATGCATTGAACCAGACGTCGTCAATGGGGGGGATCATGTGATGAAGGAAATCAGGGCGTAGATAGATGAGCGTGTTGGCGGCAAGAAGAGCGGCGGTGACGGGAGGTTTACGTTCGAGCCTCCGGTACTCATTGGCGGCCTGCAGAAGCATCAATGGTATCATCCCGTTCGAGACGCCCCTGTAGTTTCTCCTCATCGTCTCCGGTGAATGATGCTTTATGTTGTGCAGCAGTAGATGCAGATCTATAGGCGTTCCTTTGATTCTTGCTGAGCAAGAAAAAGGATTGAAGACGAGAATCAAGTAATCGAAGATGGAATGATCTAGTTCCTTCAGGAGACAGGCTTCATAAGTCATAACCCCCTTCACACGCACCTTATTTATTCCTCTTCTACATCTTCTAGACTCCTACCACCACAATATAAAGGAGTAGTTTGTTATAACTAGTATTTTAATCCGTGCTCGCCATGCCGCAAACGCGTTGTGACGGTGACACTGTGATCAGGTTCATAAAGAGAAACACATTAAATCGGAACTACTCGATTTTGAATATCCAGATGTTGATTAAAAAACATGTTGTAACATTATAAAAAAAACAAAAAAAAATTAATATTTGTGTTATGAAATATTATGAATTCTTGACATGATTTTCAAAGATTAAAAAGTAAAATTATTTAGTAGTTGACTTCTAAATAGTTACCTATCAAAGAGTACACATCAAAGAGTACATGTATTTGTATTATAAATACCACCTCCATGGTAATAAGAAAGATGCACCATTTTAAGTAAATTAAGAAGTTGTATATTTCTTCTCATCTCTCTCTATAACTTTCTTCAAACTCCTTTAGTTATTTGAATAACCTTGTTATAATTACAGTTAAATTATAACATGTTATCATTATACTTTAATCAAGAAAATTAATAAACCACAAAGTCATCCATTAAGTAAGACAAACACTTCATTAGTAATAATCTATAATCTATAATATAATATATTGAGAAGATAAATGAGATAAATAAAGTAAACATAAAAGAGATATTATTATGTAAATCTTGATAACCATGGGACTACTAGTTTTTATACATCTAACTTTTAATTATGCAACTAACATTTATTTTTTATTATACAAATAACATTTCCATTTACGTCAACTAACTTTTATGCAATTATCATTTTAATTATGTTTACTAACGTTTATTCGTACTAACATCTTATTCTTATCCTAACTTTTCATTCTTAATCTCTCTTGCTTTTATAAACTAAATTCATGTTGTATAACAAGATCTTAAAATTATCCATATTATTTAAAATTACTCTCGATATATACACACACACATACGACGGTTATATAGCCGTTATAAACGATTATATAACCGTTGTAAAAGATTGAATGGTCGTTGCAAACAATTATAATTTAAACTATAAATTGACCACCATCAATCTATTTTCGTTAACATTAAACAGATTTTTTCTTTTCTCAAGTTTATCCGAGACAATTTTTCAAAGATGATTCACCCGGTTTTGGTGCTGGCAACTATAATGATCATTTTAAATCTTATCCTCATTGCTGAATTATCACCTGAAGAATTTAAACTTTTCTTATCTTTATATATGTTTATAGCTCTACCGCTCTATTGTATCGCAATGTTTATTAATATATGTGGATTCTAATAATTATCTTATTATTTGCTTAATTTTTGTTTAGCAAACAAAATGTTGAACATTGCAAAAACTGAATTTCCGCTCTCAATATCAGTGGAGAAAACTATATGCCGTGGACGGCTCATGTAAAAAGATATCTTAAATCTGTGTCTTAGAAACTATACAAGAGGGAAATGATTGCTCGAAACAAGACAAAGCGAAAGCGGGTGTCTTTTTACACAAACACATTGATGAAATGTTACAGTTTAAATACTAAAATTATGATGATCCATATGATTTATGAAAAGACTTACAAAGTGGATTGATCCTCAAAAGAAAGTTTTACTTCCTGCTGCTAGAGATGAATGGAACAAACTAAGGTTCTAAGATTTCAAAAAACTCAATGAATATGTCTCTTCTGTATTCAAAATATGCTCAACGCTTCGATTTTGTGGGCATATAATTACTGAGGAAGATATGATGAAAAAAAACTTTGTCCACATTTCATGCATCAAATGTGAGTTTGCAAAACCAATACAAATTGCTAACTTTAAGAAATTTTCTAATCTAACTTCATATCTCCTTGTAGCTGAGAAAAACAACGAGCTATTAATAAAAAATTATCAAGTTTGTCCCACAAGTTCACTAGCAATTCCAGAAGTCAATGCTATTAATAGTAATGATAACAAAAAATCTGCACTTAAATGGGGAACAATGTCATGGACGAGGCCGTAGTCATGGCCATTTTGACAAAATCCATTTTATGGTCGTAATCATCCTTACAAATGCAACAATAATTACCGAGGTACTTCTCGGTGGTCGTGGTCGTGGTCGTGGTCGTGGTCATGGACAATGAACTACCAATTCCAACCACCATAACAAGTTTAAAAATGAAGTTGGCACTTCTCAAAATTATGATATTTCATGTTTTAGATGTGAAAGTACAAACCATTAATCAAAAGCTTATCGCACTGCTCCATATCTATATGAACTATACCAAGCATCCCTTACAGGGAAAGAGAAAGAAGTGAACCATGTGGATAACTTTGATAACATCAACATTGAGCTAAATAACTCAGATTTTATCGGCGACTTGAAACTCTGAAGGATATGTTGCTAGATTATAATAATTGTATGCTACAATTATGTAATTCTCTTATTTTAAGTGTCTTTAATTATGTTTAATTATTTTTCTTTTCATGAATAATGTTAACTATATGAATGAACTTCTTGTTGAAAAAACTCATTATACACTTATTATTTATTCCTTATGTGTTAAGATATAAAAAAATACTCTCATTGGAGCACAAGGCTAAAAGTTAAAGGATATATATATATATATATATATATATATATATATATATATATATATATATATATATATATATATATAGCATAGTGGAGCCACACACACTATATTTAGATCCAAGAAATATTTTTATGAAATGAAGTCAACAAAAGGAAACATCGATACAATATCAGGTACTACAGACCTGATTGAAGGAGTTGGAAAGGCTAAATTAGTATTACCAAATGGTACAAAACTTTTAATAGAAAATGCATTATTTCCTCAAGATCAACTAGAAACTTATTAAGTTTCAAAAAACATATATCATAATGGATATGATACTCAGTCAATGACGGTTAAAAATGAAAAATACTCGTATATCATGAGCAAAAGTCACATATTAGAAAACTGCTAATGCTCCATTCCGGTTTGCATTACACATATATTAATATGCCACAAGCACATATGGTAGTTAAAGAGAACTTTTATGATCTTTAGATATTCAAGTTATGGCATTATAAATTAGGTTATCCGGGATCTACAATGATGAAAAAGGATAACTGAAAGTACACGTGGACATCCATTAAAAGATCAAAAGATTTCATAATCAAATAAAATACCTCTGTGTACATATTGCTCACTTGGAAAGCTAATTACTAGACCTTCACTATTAAATATTGAAAATGAATTACCTATGTTTTTTGAAAGAATTCAAGGTGATATATGTGGACCAATGCACACACCATGTGGACCATTTAGATACTTTATAGTTTTAATAGATGCATGAAGCAGATGGTCTCATGTCTTTTTATTATCAACTCGTAATGTAGCATTTGCTAAATTTCTTGCTTAAATTATTAAGTTACGAGCACATTTCCTAATTATACAGTTAAAAGAGTGAGACTTGATAATGCAGGTGAATTTACATCAAATGCTTTTAGTGATTATTGAATGTCTGCAGGAATTGTTGTTGAACACCTTGTTGCTCATGTACATACATAAAATGTTTAGCTGTGTTGTTTGGGGTGTTTGAGATGAGATGTATTGGGTGGTTTGTGTGGTTTGGGTGATTTGGCTAGGTGTGGTGGAAGTGGTAGGTGCAGAGGAGGTAGTGATAAGCGTGATCCTCCTGCGCTTGGTCTTCATCCCATGAGGGCGAGCCATATGTTTTCTCCGACTCCCCTTTGACCCGGAGGCTCCCCCTTGGCTGCTGGGAGAGGCTGGGGTGTATGATGGTCTGCTACAGAGCTCCCAGACTCTCCTGAGCGTCCACCAACCGCCCGTAAACCTTCCTCGGTTGCCACTACCCGACTTCCCACAGTCCGGGTTAGTGGAGCCTCATCTGAATCCTCCTCCTCCTGCATGAAGTCAGGGTGGATTGGAGCGGCTCAGGTCTTCCTTGACCATCTCCTCCCTGATTCGTTCCGTTGTCATCATCATCGGAGTCATCGGAGGGTAGAGCCACCTGCTCTACATCAGAATCACTATCTTCGTGACGCCACTTTCTCCTAGTTGGCGCCACATACTCCTCACGGGCCAGATGCCAAACAAACGTCTTACCGGGGGCTTGACCTGCTTTCCCCGGTATACTTTCATCCTGCTAAGGTGGTATCATCCATCACCTCAAGCATAACTGCATCCTCCTTCTGCTTTGTTAACATAGGTAGCTTCTGGTCAAAGATCATTTGCAAGAAGCGAGGATACATGCAGAAGCCTTCTCTTCCCTTACTTCTATGTTCTCCACTAGATAAGTGAAGATCATCCTGGAGAAGCTGAACGGGTGGTTCAGCACTAATGCAACGTAGGCATTCTGCATTTGCTCAGAGAGCTCGTCGAAGCCTCCTTTTCGTGAGGCAATACACCTTAGCAAGACGTGGCTAGGTATTTGAACTGGGGGCAGAGATTGCTCTTGTTGAGCATTCCCTGAGTTTATGTCCCCAGTATACTTAGCCCTCAGGAAGCACCCTCTGACTGTCATCGGATGTAAACGAATAGGGCAGTCACCATCATCTCCTAACTCTAGGACTGTCCTAAGTCTCCTCCGTTATCTCTATAGCGTGCCCAAGAACAGTGCTCCTAATAGTATAGGGCTCCCTGGATCTGTCGACCACAGCGTGTTCCCAAAACGACTGCTGCATCGACCTGTATGGTGTACACTGTGCTGAGATTGCTCTGTATATCCTCGATCTTCTCAGAAATGTGATAATGCCAGAAAAGTCAGCGGCATTCCTAGAGGTCAAGTCCAAATGAGCACAAATGTTGTGCTTCGTGCTCATAACCCATCGACTCGCCATCTGTCACACAATGTAAGTTTACATTAGTACACGCAGAAGAGAGTAAACAAAATCAATGAGTTTCCCACTTTGGATAGTCGGGCGACTGAGCCACCGAATGAACATAGCCGTGCGACTGAGTGGAACGAATGAGTCTTTAAAGGTGAATTTATTCATACGGGCGACTAAGTTAAGCGAATGAGCATAGTCGTGCGTTTGAATCATTCGTCCAACTCAGTCGGGCGACTGAGACTAATCGTCTTCTCAGTCGGGCGATTGGAGTTCATCAGCGAGTCCAGTCGCATACTCAACAGTTTGTCCATTCAAATTCGTGTTTTGAGCTATACTTGAAGTTAAACGTCGAAATTAGGCTCATTACACTCGGAAACTACCGATAAATCATGTTCTAACTTTTATTTGAACGTTTAATCTAGTTGAACAGCCTATTTGTTCATCATGTGTTCGGTTACTGTTTGGTCTGAATTCGAGAGGTTTTGGACATCATTTATCAGTTTTATCGATGAAGCACTTCGAGTAGTACCTGTATAAACACCAATGAGTGTTAGAACACGTAAAACAAAAGCAAATATGGATCAAATGAAATTTTGACAGCGGTTCCTTAGGTCGGGCGAATAGAGGGGGCGATTTGGGAGGGTGAACGACTGATTCTGATTTGGTCTGTTTTATACTAGGGCAAAATCCAGTCGGGCGACTGAGTCTAGTCGCCTTGGTTAGTCGGCCGACTGAGTCTAGTCGTCTTGGATAGACGGACGACTGAGTCTCAGTCGTGCAATCTACCCATCGTTCATCTCCAATCGGACGATTGAAGTTCATCCAAACGGCAATTTCAGTCGGTCACCTCCAATCGTTCGATGTGATTCATTCGCTCTCCTCATTCGCACGTTTGACCTAGTCGGGCACATTCAACCGGCCGATGGGTTCATTCGCATGGTCCAATCTTACGGTTGTATTCAATCGTACACCCATTCGTCCGACTGGGTCATATCGGATTCAGTCGAGCGATTGGGCTATCCTTGTGCCATTTTTGTCAAGATATGGACCAACAATTTGTTTATTTACCAATTGATAAAACATTATGTGCAATTGATCACCTCAGACATGATCCATTTAACCACCCGATCACCTCAGACGTGATCCATTTAACCACCCGATCACCTCAGACGTGATCCATTTAACCACTCGATCACCTCAGACGTGATCTATTTATCCTTTCAGAAACAATAAGTTTAGATAAACTTTAAGTCCACATCAGTGACATTTAGCAGATAACAGTATACACAGTCCGACATAACACATTATACTAAGACTAACAAATCAACCTATGAATAGAAAGACCTATTTTTGTGAATTTTTGTTGGGGCAGGCTTGTATAGCTTATTAGCGTTAACATTTTCCGGAATGTACTCTCTTGGAATCAGACAGGCATATATACCATCACTTGGAACATTTAGTGCTTATTACACTTTGCATGATGCAATTGCACAGTTTTTCACTTATGGAGACTTCTAAGAACTAACTGGGGAATCATATTTGAACTAATATGTAACTTTTATTGATTTTGAACATCAGGCGATGCACCCACGACGATTGTCAGTATGTTTGTCCACTTAAATCCATACACAGACGTTTGACACACATCAGCGATTAATTAGATGAATTAGGTCAAACCGTATTTTGTATATTCCACAGGTATATGATAATCAATCGTCCTCAGGAGATTTTTGAGTGGTCTTGGACTTAGAAGATTTTGTTCTAAAAATTTCAAAGAGATGCCAAGCCTCAGGTCAGTGCCATCGCACAGCAGAGAGGCGCAAACAACAATGAATTCTTAGAACGAATAGATTATGCTTATCCTCAGGTCAGTGCCATCGCACAGCAGAGAGGTGCAATACCTATTTATCTTCTTAGAGCAGCATATTTGCATATACATTTTTTTAATGACATTTGTCATCTTTTGCTCTGTTTTGCTGGTCTTTGCTCACATTTGTGGCATTAGTTTGCTCCTCACCCCTTATTGGACATTGATTGATTGTGCAGACCAGGGATACCATGAGAACACACAACTGGTTGAATAAATTTAGTTTAAGCCAGTTCACTGATGATGTCTAATGGTCTATTGTGTTGAATCTACTGACACATCGTATTGTGTACTTACACAACCCTAGATCTACTTTCTCCAATGATTACAATACCAGTCAAAACTTCTATCATATTCCCATTTTGTTAGACTTAGACTTCTCTGATTTATGATTTTTATTTTTGAAACTGAAACCATTTGATGTTCCAAGTAACTCGGTGCCTGTGTGCTATCACTTTCCAGTTTTATCGAGTCGCATTTTCAGTTTATTTGTCTGTGCCTTTTCAGCTTAACTTACCTCCCCCCCCCCTTTTTTTTTTTTTTTAAATGCATACTGAAATAAATCTCCCCCTAAAATGCTAAAACAAAAAATCTTTTTGTGTTTTGGATTTTATACGACAAGGGAATTAAAAAAAATAAAATAAAAGAAAAAGAAAATAAACAAATAGACACGAGTCGGACTATGTATCTGCTTCTTCAGCAATCACATCACTTTTCTTTTAACGCCGTTGACCTCTAGCAGATATAAAAATCTTGGTTTATCAAACGGTTTGGTGTAAAGGTCAGCGCGCTGAAAATCCGTGTTAATTTTAATCACATCAATTAATTGTTTTTCATAGCAATCGCGTATGAAATGATATTTAATCCCGATGTGTTTTGTTTTTGGGTGTTGAACAGGATTTTTAGTGACAGCTATGGCAGCAGAATTATCAACATAAATAGGAGTGTTAGAAAATTTCAAACCGTAGTCTCGCATTTGCTGTTGAATCCAGATGATCTGAGAGCAGCAACTTGCAGCAGCAACATATTCAGCTTCACAGGTTGATAGAGCAACCGAGGTCTGCTTCTTGCATTGCCACGTGACTAACCGTCTTCCAAGAACTGACACCCTGCTGATGTAGACTTGAAATTCATCTTACAGCCACCATAGTCTGAATCGCTGTATGCGGTAAGCTCGAAGTCATCATCATGAGGATACCACAATCCCAGTGTTGGAGTACCCTTCAGATAACGAAAAATCCTTTTCACCCCAATCAAGTGATTCACTTTTGGCTTCGCTTGATATCTAGAACATAAACATGTTGCATACATGATATCTGGACGCGAGGCAGTGAGATACATGAGAGATCCGATCATCCCACGATACATAGTGGCATCCACCAAATCCCCATTCTCATCAGGAGCCACATCATGATTTGTGGCGAGAGGGGTACCGGCAGCAGACGCATTGTCCATGTCAAATCGACTGAGAATATCGCCGACATATTTGGACTGATGTAAGAAAATGCCGGTAGGTGTTTGATCCACCTGTAATCCTAAGAAGAACTTCATTTCTCCCATCGCACTCATTTCAAACTCTGCCTTCATCACAGATTCGAACTCTTTGCACAAGGCTTCATTTCTAGATCCAAAGATGATGTCATCCACATATATCTGCACCATAAGCAAGTCACCATCCTTTTCTTTGATGAATAATGTACAGTCAATTACACCCCTGCGAAAACCATGTTTCAACAATGGGTGGAGAGCTTTTCATACCAAGCTCGAGGAGCCTGATGTAGCCCGTACAGAGCCTTGTCTAACTTGTAGACTCTGTCCCGATGATAAGGATCTTCGAATCCTTCGGGTTGACTGACATATACTTCTTCACGGATTTCCCCATGCAAGAATGCACTCTTAACATCTAGTTGATATACTTTGATCTTCATGTAAGAGGCGTAGGCTAGGAAGATACGAATAGCTTCCATTCTAGCTACGGGAGCAAAGACTTCATTGTAGTCGATTCCTTCGACTTGCCTGAATCCTTGAACAACCAATCGTGCCTTGTTTCTGATAACAACACCTTGGTCATCCTTCTTGCACTTTAGTACCCATTTGGTACCAATACCTTGACTCCTTTTGGCCTGTCAACTAGAGTCCAGACTCCAAGTTTCTTGAACTGGAGTAGCTCTTCTTGCATGGCATTGACCCAGGCCTCATCTTTCAGGGCGTCACAGACATATTTAGGCTCGATTTGTGAAAAAAACATGAGAAAGCCCCGTCATAACATAACCCTTTTCCATGACTGCCGCATAATCAGCAGAGTACAGCTGATTTCGTGTTTGCACACCGGATTGAATGTCCCCTATGATAGACGAGGGGGGATGATTCACACTGATCCTGGTCACAGGTGTGGTAGGAACCACAACCTCAGAACTCAGATTGGTGACTGCTGGTTCAGTGTCCGGATTTCCTGCAGCGGTTCAGCAGTTGTTGACTCACTGTGTTGATTGGCTGTATTCTCAGGATTAGAGGCAGGTGCTTCTTCATCACCTGATGAATCATCACTCTCATCAAGAGCAGGAGTCGAAGAGCTTGAGGCACCATCAGTAGGTGTGAGTTGCTTGAATTCAGATTCGGTGAGATAAGAACGTCATACATCATCTGGGTAGTAACATCATCCTCTAAATCAAACTGTGGAAGATTAAAGGATTTGAAAAAGCCATCATAATCGAAGAATGATGATGGACCTTTTCCAGCAGGAGGTGTGATGTATCTCTGAACATCCACGTTGCACACACCTCAACCTGACCCGTCGAGTTATTGTAAACTCGCTTGTCTGGGATGCTGTATCCTAAGAATATTCCTTGATCAGCTTTCTAGCAGAACTTGCCTTCCTGAGTCTTCTTCAGCAATGTACATGGAGCTCCAAATGGTTCCAGATACTCCAAATTTGGCTTTCTCTTCTGAAGTAGCTCGTAACATGTCTTGCCATGCCTTTTGACTACTAACACACGATTAAGTGTGTAGCAGGCATTTGCAACCGCCTCATTCCAGAACTGAACTGGGAGCTTTGAATCAGCTAACATGGTTCGCGCAGTCTCAATTAAGCTCCGATTCTTTCGTTCTGCAACTCCATCATCTGTGGAGTGTATGCGGAGGTGAACTGATGAACAATTCCCTTTTCCTTGCAGAAAGCATCCATCCACTGATTTTTGAACTCCGTGCCATTGTCAGAACGTATTTTTCTCACCTTCAGCTTGTAGAGTGATTCCAAAGTTGTGACGAGCACCTTGAATGATTCAAATGTTTCTGATTTAGCTTTCAGAAACATCACCCAGGTGAATCTTGAGTAGTCATCAGTGACTACAAAGCAGTACCAGTCTCCTGCTATACTCTTTGTGTTGACTGGACCAAAGAGATCCATGTGTAGCAACTCCAAAGGCATCTCAATTGTGTTGACGTGCTTGGTCTTATGAGATTTCCTGGTCTGCTTTCCCTGCTTGCAAGAGACACAAAAATCAGGAAGTTGGAAGTTCTTTACAGTACTCCCTCAACAAGGTTGTTGTGAATCAGATGATTCATCTTCCTTTGATCTATGTGTCCCATCCTTCTATGCCATGAGATGGAATCCTTCTCTGTCGCTTTTGAGAGAAAACATTGAGCTGTAGATTCAGAGGTAGAAGCATTAGACATATCCAAGACATATAGATCATTGTACCTGGATGCAGACATCAAAACCTGCTTCTCTGGAATTTCCATCTCCTTTTTCAATATGTAACAATTTCGATTGTCAAACATAACTTTGAAGCCCTTGTCACATATCTGAGACACTGAAAGTAAATTGTTTTCCAGTTGTTGAACAAAATTTACTTTATCAAACTTTACCTTCTCATTACCTACTTCGCCCTGAGCGGTAATGTATCCTCCTTTATTACCCGCAAAGGAAACATGTCCCCTTTAATTTGTTTGACATAACAGAAGAGACTTGTTTCCTGTCATGTGCCTGGAAGCTCCGCTATCCACAATCCATGTATTTGTTGAAGCACTGTAGCGGACAACCTGCACATAATTGAAACAATCAGTTAAGGAGGGGGACCCAAGCCTTGACTGGCTTGGGTTTCCCAGAGGAATCAACCATCATGAATTCGACCCACTGTCCTTTATCAGCGGGTGGAATCTCAACTTTCAGATTGTCCTGGCTTTCAGACTCACCAGATGTCTTGGCTTTCCATAAACCATCCCTGTGAAAGGATTTTTTATGATAAACTTTAGATTGATTAACAGTTTGAGCATGTAGTTTAGATTCAGAAACAATTTTTTTCGCTGGAGTTACAGGCCTTTCAGGGACTGGTCTGTTGTGCCTTTGACGTGGTGGGGACAAAAACGACTTAGAAGGTGTTTTATGCCTAATGGGTGTTTTCGATCTAACCGGGGTCTTAGAACGCTGTTTTGAATCTACTTTGACTTTGTCGTTTAGCTCAACTTTGATTCTTGGTGTCTGATAGCGTGGACAATTAGTTGAAATATGACCTCGCTGACCACAAGTATAGCAGGATCTCCATTCATCAGGACTAGGAGATCTCTTATGGGGCGGTGAATAAACCTCAGGAATGGGTCTTTTGGTCTCAGTCTTTGAATATTTACCCTCTTTAACAAATTTAACTTGTTTAATATTTGGATTAATTTGTCTTTGAGGCTGAATATTATCCTTTTTAACTGGTTTAACTTGAGTGGATTTAGATATCTTGGTTTGTGTAATATTTGACTTTGATTCCGAACCAAGAGTTGTTTGAACATTTGGTTCCACCCGTATTTCAACATTGACCTTGCTTGATGTTGAAGTTTTCTGATCATCATTTGGAGAAGCAGACTTAACTGCTGTGTCAGGATCACTAACCAAAGGAGTTGTCACCACATGATCCTTAATTTGATTGTTATTAATTGGACGTTGTTTTGTGTTCAAAAGGATTTCATGTGGTGGTGGAACTACCTTGTAACCCAATCCTTCCCCATTGTTGCGTTCTTTAACCAAGTTTTTCAAAATGTGCGAAGAACTCGCTAGACTATGTAGTTTTTGTTGTAATGACTCATTTTCTACCTGTAAGACGCTTTGTCCTTTTTAGTCTCTTCAATGGTCTTTAAGTAGTATTTAATGTCATTTTCTTGGTTAAAGACAACAACTTCAGTTTCCTTTAGTTGCTTTTGTAATGCAACTAACTTCTCTTTGTAACTGCTCTCATTTTGTTTAATATGCGATTAGCTTCTGAACACAGTTTTAAGTCATTTACTAAGTTATCATTGTGTTCTAACTGAAAGAATTGATCTGCCCAAGATACATATTAAATTGATGTGGCTAGTGTGATATGATCCAAGTCGGGTCATACCCAATAACAAGCTAAACAAACACCAATGAATAATTTATTCGTTGATAAGATCAAACAAATAAATTATGACACCAACTTAGAAAATGGGTTTTCTAATTTGTTGCTTTTGTAAATGAACAAGATTATACATATAGATAATTTGTTCATAAATATTATTTGTTACATTGCTTAAACAAGTTAAACAATAACATATAATAGTGTGTAAAATCTATAAAATTAAATTGGTTTAATTTTATAAAATTCAAATAGCAAGAATGTTAATTTTATAAAGTTTAAAATGGAGGGAAGACATAAAAGGGGAGCATGGGATACGGCTGCCATAATGTCTTGGGAAGGCTTTGTGTTCCTTTTAATACATGCAAAAACTCCAAAACATGCTTGCACTTTTGAATATTAAAAAACACACACAACACAAGAGCAAGAGATTCTCCATTACTCTCTCTTTCTCCCTTTCATTTCTTACGGAAGTTTTGAAGGTGCAGAATTTTTTTTTCCAGCTTCATAGAAACGGTTTTCAGCTTCTAAAGAAAGTCTCTTGGCTGAAGTTTCAAGCAAGAAAGAGAGGAATACAAGTTGGTGTTCAAAGCCTAGCAAAGCAAGAGTTTGTGCAAGCTTGGGGTATGCTATCTTGAGAGCTTCTACCTTGAAGTTTAGCCACAAGAACTCATCTCTTTCACCTCCTAATCACGAATTTTGCAGCTACAAAGGTTGTAGTTCTTTCATCTTTTATTGTATGCATTGTATAAAGATCCATGGCTTGGGGTTATTATAAAATGGGTTTTATAATCAGATCTTAACATGTTTTAAATCTTATATTCCGCTGCGTTTTTCATATAATCAAGATATATGAAGCTTTGATAAACATGTTAAACCCCAACAATGGCATCAAGAGCCACTTATACATATGCATACATGTATTACACCTGTGTTTCATTTTGGACAGCACCAAACCGGAGTTTAGGGGCTGTTTTGGTGCCCCCTTTTGATGTTTTAAAGATACTATATTATGCATATTAGGATCTTTAAAACTCTAGTTTATAAGATAATTGTTTGCATGGACCTAAACCCATTAGTTCTTGGTTTGTGTTGGCCAAAAACATGGGTTTAAGGGGCTGCCAAAAATCGACCTCTCATGTATGTTTGAATATGTTGTTGTTGATTATGCATAACAAAGCCTAGACCATTTGGATTGAATGATTGGTTGTCATGTTATATTCATTTGGGCATGTAATAATTTATTTTTGTTTCAAGTCTAGTCTTGTAATTATTTATTCATATGGTTTGTAATAAATAGATTAGGAGTTTATCTTTACTAGAAAAATGTATTAGGATACATATCTTGTAAGGAAGCTCAAGATCAAGACTTGAAGAAAAGATGGACAAAGAGGATTCTTGAAGATATGGTTTCAAGTGGGAGTCTCTTTGGTCAACCATGTGTCATGATTCTAACCCTTAGGATATGACCATTTGACACACTTGTTTTGGCTAAACAAGTGTGATCAACTTAGTATGCTTTGTTATGCATATATGACTTGTTTTGTTTATGTTTGGTTGAATGCATATGATGATGTTTGTTTTGAATATTGGATGTGATTAACAAACCTCAACTAAAACAAACAACAAACAAGTAATTGGTTCTCAAATCATTAAGCCATAAGTAGAATGGTTCTATAAAAGGAATTAATGGTTTACAAAATAAAATGGGTTTTATTTAAAAGAACCAATAGGGTACCATATGGTTGAATGCATACAATCATATGGTACATAGACTTTTCTAAACAAGAATTGTCAAATTATAAATCCCTTTTGAAAAACAAGTTAAACACCATCCTTTTACACAACACTTAGGTTACTTGCTAACTCTTAGTGGGATAAAGGTCACCTAACCACTTTGGGGGAACTTGTAACTTGAGGTGAGAATACCATGTTTGTGGGATAAAGGTCACCTAACCACTTATATAGTAAACTCACACGTGTGTGTAAGTAGGACGACTTGATTTGTAAAATATATTGAATGGATCACCTAAAATATTTTTTATAAAAGGTGTTGATGGGATAAACATGCCGTTATAAACATGAGATGTTCAAACGATCCCATACCACTAGAAGTTACAATAGGTTGTAATTGTCATTTATGACTACCTTGTTTATTTAAATAATGGGATAAAGGTCACCTAACCAATATTTAATATAACGTTGGATTCTAAAATTTTATTTATTAATGATCTATGAGACATAAAGGGTATTGATAAATAAAATATAATTATATCAACGATTACTAATGGAACTTTGTAAATCTTGTAGATGGCTGACAACAACAACACTAATAATGATGTACCAAACCAAACAACCAATCCCTAAGGGCGATCCTTCAAAGGGATCGTCTAAACACCTAACAACTTCATGGATTGGTACCGCAACTTGAGAATTGTTCTCAAACAAGAAAAGCGGGCCTACATCCTTGATGACCCCATCCCCGATGAACTGACGAGGAAGATGTGGAAGCGTATAATGATTGGGTTAGATATGTGGAAGACTCCGTCCAAGTCTCTTGCCTAATGTTAGCAAGTATGACACCCGAACTCCAAAAGGAGTATGAGCTCCATGCAGCTTATGACATGATCATCAGTTGCGGGAAACGTTCCAGCAACAAGCTAGAGTGGAGCGCTACGAAACGGTTCAAGCGCTTAATGCATGTCGGATGGAGGAATCCAATCAGTTTCATCTTATGTTCTTAAGATGAAAAGCCACATCGACCGCCTTGAAAGGCTGAACTGTCCCGTCTCAAAAGAGTTAGCCACGGATTTGATCCTTAATGGCCTAACTAAAAGGTTTGAGGCATTCGTCATGAACTACAACATGAACGGATGGGACAAGAGCATAAATGAACTTCATTCTATGCTCAAATCAGCTGAGGCGGGAATGGGTAAGAGGGTTTTACCCGTTCTCACCATAAGTGAAGGTGGGAAAAGAGAAAGTCTCTACCCCCTCCTAAGGCAACTGTTGCCAAAGGAAAGGGTCATGTTAGGGGAAAGGGAAAGATGGCTGTTAGGGCGCAACCTCCGAAGCCCAAGGAGAAGAAGCAAAAGGTTGCCGCGAACGACCCATGCTTCAAATGTGGTGAGATAGGGCATTGGATGAGAAATTGTCCAGTCTATCTCAAAGAGTTGAGAGAAAAGAGGGATGCGGGGCAAACCTCAGGTATAATTTACATGATACATATTGAGCTGAATGTTATTTCTTCTAACACATGGGTATTAGATACCGGATGTGGAACTCACATTTGTAATTTGTTGCAGGGGTTCAGAAGAATGAGCATTATGCTAAAGGGGAAATAAGTCTCTTCATGGGCAATGGTGCAAAGGTTCATGTGGAAGCCCAAGGAGACTACATTTTGAAGCTTCCAAGTGGTTGGAAGTTATTTTAAATGATGTATTATATGCTCCTAGCTTGACTAGGAACATAATTTCTGTTTCCCGTTTAAGACAATATGATTATGATTTCAAGTTGTTGACAATGATATTCATGTTTCTTTAAATCATGTATTTTGTTTTAAAGCTATACCTTGTAATGGCATTTATGAATTAGTTCATGAAAACACAAACATATGATAGCTCAATATACCAAGCAACCACCAAAAGACTCAAATTGGATTTGAGTGATACCTACCTTTGGCATTGTCGTCTTGGTCATATAAACAAGAAACGCATACAAACACTTCAAAAGAATGGTCTTTTAAAAACAAATGAATGTGACTCATTTGATGTATGTGAATCTTGTTTACAAGGAAAAATGACTAAGACACCCTTTAGTGGAACTAACGAAAGGGCAAAAGATTTATTAGGCATCATACATTCGGATGTATGTGGTCCTTTTAAGCCAATGACTAGGAATGGTGAAAGATACTTCATTACCTTTACCGACGATTATAGTCGCTATGGGTATGTGTACTTATAAGACACAAAGATGAAGCTTTTGAAATGTTCAAAATCTTCAAGAATGAAGTAGAAAATCAACTCAACAAATCAATTAAAATTCTCCGTACCGATAGAGGCGGTGAATACCTAAGTGATGTTTTTCAAGATCATCTTAGGAGTTGTGGGATTGTCTCACAACTCACTCCACCTGGAACACCACAACATAATGGTGTGTCTGAGAGGAGGAATCGAACCCTATTAGATATGGTTCGATCTATGATGGCTAGAAGCACATTGCCTCTATCATTTTGGGGTTTCGCTTTGCTCTCCGCGGCCCGTATTTTGAATATGGCCCCAACCAAAAAGGTGGAAAAGACACCTTTTGAGATATGGCATGGAAGAGTTCCATCCCTATCATACTTAAGGGTCTGGGGTTGTGAGGCTTATGTTAAGACTCCCACCCCAAACAAATTAGATGTCCGATCCACCAAGTGTATCTTTGTTGGATATCCTAGAGATTCTATGGGATATTATTTTATGATCCACTGGGACAAAAGGTGTTTGTTGCCAGAAAGGGTGAGTTCTTAGAAACAAAGTTCCTTATGGAAGGAACTGGCAGTAGAACAGTGGATCTTGAGGAGGATCAAGATTCACAGCCCGATGCACGTTTGGTTGAAACTAGCACTCAACATGAAGATGTTGAGAATGATCAAGCGGTTGATCAATACACACAAAACGTTCGCAGAAGTGGTAGAACTAGTAATCCACCTGAAAGATACGGATTTTTCATGGATGGATGCTACGTGGTAGATTCAGATGAACCAACCACATATCATGATGCAGTGTCCAATTTGGATTGTGACAAATGGCTTGAAGCCATGAACGTTGAGATGCAATCCATGTATGACAATCAAGTTTGGGAACTTGTCGTACCACCTCTTAATTCCAAAGTAGTTGGAAGTAAGTGGGTTTTCAAGAAGAAAACCGATATGCATGGAAACTTGGATACTTACAAAGCTAGACTTGTAGCAAAGGGTTTCACTCAAACTCAAGGGGTTGATTATGATGAAACCTTCTCACCTGTTGCAATGCTAAAGTCTATAAGGATACTGTTTGCCATAGCTGCTCATTATGACTATGAGATTTGGCAAATGGATGTCAAAACCGCTTTCCTAAATGGATATCTTGAGGAAGATGTCTATATGGTTCAGCCTGAAGGTTTTGTCGATCCAAAACATCCTGATAAAGTATGCAAGTTAAAGAAATCAATCTATGGATTGAAGCAAGCATCGAGAAGCTGGAATCACCGTTTTGATGAAGAGATAAAGAAATTTGGCTTCATCAAAAACGCTGATGAGGCTTGTGTGTATAAGAAGGCTAGTGGGAGCATATAACCTTCCTAGTATTGTATGTTGATGACATACTACTATTTGGAAATGACATCCCAACCTTGGAAGGTGTAAAAACCTGGCTTGGAAGTTGTTTTTCCATCAAGGATCTTGGTGAAGCTGCCTATATTCTGGGAATAAAGATCTATAGGGATAGATCAAGGCGGCTGATTGGTTTGAATCAAAGTGCATACATTGACAAAATCTTGAAAAGGTTCAAGATGGAAAACTCTAAGAAAGGTAGTGTACCTATTCAAAGAGGGACAATATTGAGTACGACTCAATGTCCAAGCTCAAAGGAGGAGCAAAATAGAATGAAGGCAATCCCATATGCATCTGCTATAGGATCCATCATGTATGCAATGATATGCACTAGACCAGACGTGTCATGCGCTTTAAGCATGACAAGTAGATACCAGCAAAATCCTGGTGATAGTCATTGGATGGCTGTCAAGAACATTCTGAAGTACCTAAGGAGGACCAAGGATATGTTCTTGATCTACGGGTCTGGTGAAGAGAATCTCGTTGTAAGAGGTTACACGGATGCGAGTTTCCAAACCGATCGAGATGATTCACGATCTCAATCGGGGTACATCTTTATTCTGAATGGCGGAGCTGTTTCTTGGAAAAGCTCAAAGCAAGAAGTCGTAGCATTGTCCACTACAGAGTCTGAATACGTCGCCGCTTCAATGGCAGCACAGGAAGCTGCATGGCTGAAGAAATTCATAGCCGATCTAGGGGTAGTCCCTTCCATTCAGGATCCCCTAGAGATCTTTTGTGACAACGAGGGTGCGATTGCTCAAATCAAGGAACCTCGTGCTCATCAAAAGACTCGGCACATTGAACGGAGATTCAACTACATAAGGGATGAAGTTGAAAAGGGAAAGATATGTATTCGCAAAGTCCACACTGTAAAAACATTGCGGATCCACTCACAAAGCTCCTTGAAAGGGGAAAACATGAAGGCCATGCTTGTGCCATGGGACTTAGATATTCAAGTGACTGGGTTTGATGTTGTATTTTGTATTTAGATATTAGAACTTATGTTATTTGACTTAATTATATGATAATTATTATCATTTGTTCTTCTATTTTAGCATGTTTAAATCCGTGAATAATAAGTTATTCTAAACGTCCGTAGTCGATCATACTTGTGGGAACAATTATGAATGTAAGACTATAATGAAATTGGATTGGTTGATATTCATAAGGTATGAATATAAAGCAAGAGGTTGCTGCCAAGGTTCATTGATATCTATGGGATATAGATATTGGACTGACCCGCTCTCAATTATTTCTGCATGGAATCTTTGTGATTAGTCATAAGAGATATTGAGTAAAGGCGAATATCATTGTATCCTCAGACCTGAGATACATATTGGGTCTTGATATTCACCAAGTATTGTACTTTGACTTAGCACTTTGCTGTTCTGAAAAATTGGCAGTACATAAGGCTGAGTTCAGGTATGATATGAGGTGATTGTGAGAGACGTATGTAGTCAAGATGGAATTTGTTCCTCTTATTCGTTGAGAGTAAGATGTCTAAGGCCTGTTAAAGTTAAGTCATCAGAGAATGACAATTCTGTGTCTCTTGGATTTAACATGACATCTGCAACAAAAGGATAGATGATTAATTCACCTAAATCATATTCAAGTAAGGTACTTGGAAGGGATGATGTTAGTGAATGGCACTTAGTCATATACATTAGGGGTAGCAAACCGTTGCTAGGCGTTATTTGCTGCTTGCATCAATTTTCTATGAATCTTGTGCAAGTGGGAGATTGAAAGAATTGATCTGCCCAAGATACATATTAAATTGATGTGGCTAGTGTGATATGATCCAAGTCGGGTCATACCCAATAACAAGCTAAACAAACACCAATGAATAATTTATTCGTTGATAAGATCAAACAAATAAATTATGACACCAACTTAGAAAATGGGTTTTCTAATTGTTGCTTTTGTAAATGAACAAGATTATACATATAGATAATTTGTTCATAAGATATTATTTGTTACATTGCTTAAACAAGTTAAACAATAACATATAATAGTGTGTAAAAGCTATAAAATTAAATGGTTTAATTTTATAAAATTCAAATAGCAAGAATGTTAATTTTATAAAGTTTATAAAATGGAGGGAAGACATAAAAGGGGAGCATGGGATACGGCTGCCCATAATGTCTTGGGAAGGCTTTGTGTTCCTTTTAATACATGCAAAACTCCAAAACATGCTTGCACTTTTGAATATTAAAAACACACACACAACACAAGAGCAAGAGATTCTCCATTACTCTCTCTTCTCCCTTTCATTTCTTACGGAAGTTTTGAAGGTGCAGAATTTTTTTTTTCAGCTTCATAGAAACGGTTTTCAGCTTCTAAAGAAAGTCTCTTGGCTGAAGTTTCAAGCAAGAAAGAGAGAATACAAGTTGGTGTTCAAAGCCTAGCAAAGCAAGGTGTTTGTGCAAGCTTGGGGTATGCTATCTTGAGAGCTTCTACCTTGAAGTTTAGCCACAAGAACTCATCTCTTTCACCTCCTAAATCACGAATTTTTGCAGCTACAAAGGTTGTAGTTCTTTCATCTTTTATTGTATGCATTGTATAAAGATCCATGGCTTGGGGTTATTATAAAATGGGTTTTATAATCAGATCTTAACATGTTTTAAATCTTATATTCCGCTGCGTTTTCATATAATCAAGATATATGAAGCTTTGATAAACATGTTAAACCCCAACACTAACAACCTAGCAAATTTTAGATCAATGCTTTCTCTAAATTTATCACATTCGACACAAACATGTTCATCAAATAGTTCATCTTTAGATTTTACCTGTGTGGATGTCGAAGTGCCAGCCATGAAAGCATTCTGAGACGTAGATTGAACTTCAGATTCTGAATTCAACTCATTTTGGACAATTTCATCAACAGCATCAAACGTCTCTTCCACATCAGCAGTATCAACTTCAGCTGAGCTTTCCCTTCACTTGCAGAATCTTCGTTCAAGTCTTCCACGGATGCAATGTTAGCTTCATCAGATACGAATCGAAAGGACCAGTCTTGTCCTTCATCTCCTTGTGCTACCATAGCTTTAGAATCACTTCCCGTGGACGCTGGTTTCTTGTCTCTATCTTGCCTGTTGAACGAAGAAAATGGATTCCCGTTCCCAGTCTTCTTAGGCTTTGAACACTCCCTTTTAAAGTGGCCCTTCTCTCCACAATTGAAGCACGTGACTTTAGACTTGTCAAAACCAAAGGTTGTATCTTAGTAGCCACGAGATTCTGCCCTGTTTTCTTCACAAATTTCTTGGCTCTTCGGACAGCGCTTGCAAGAGCCCACATGATGTCCATTCTTTCCAACTCATTCTCATCTACTTGCTCATAATCTTCATCAGCAAGGTGGCAATTACCAATCTTGCCCGCCACCAAACCATCATAAGAATGCACAACAGCAGCCAGAAGATCCATGTGCTCTTTAGCAACCTCCACTGTTACCTTTCCCAGATTTTCTGTTGTCAACTTTGCAGACTGAGTAACAATAGGGCTTTGACTAGTTCCAGATGTACCAAGAGACTCATATGCAGATGATGAACCTTGTTCAGTAGTTAAAGATGCATTGGACACGAAGGCTGTTTGCAGAGGTGCACCAGAAGACTTTGCAGCAGGGGTGGAAGTAGAAGGAACATTGTAGAGAGAGGGGTCTTGAGCATAAGAACCCTTCTTAGCCTTGTATTTTTGTCGCACTTCCTCCTCTCTCAGTTTTAGAATAAAGTCATTGATATCTAAGGTTTCTAAAACTGAGTTGTATCGCAGAGTAGAAATGAATGAATCCCACTTTGCAGGTAGACCATCTGCCAAGCTTAAAACTTTATCTTCCATTGAAGTCTTAACACCATGAGTGTGAAGTTCACTCATCAGATGGTAAAACCGATCGATGATTTCATCCAAACTTTCATTCCCTATTGCCGAGAAATTATCAAACTCCTTCTTCAACGCTTTACCTTTCAGTGCCTTTAAGTTTGAATTTCCATCATACCTCTTTTCAAGAACTTCCATCAGTTTTTTACTTTGTTTGTGTTCTGAGTATTGATGAAAAATAGGTTGGGAATGGACTGAGTCAAATAGCATAGGCCTTCTTCTCTGCATTGTAAGCAACCTTCTGTGTATCGGTGAGTCCACTCAAAGTCAAAGGAACACCATCAGCCCCCACGGGTATTTTATAGCCAACCTCAATAGAGTTCCATAAGTTAGTGTCGACTCCATTAAGATAGATCTCAAAACGTTGTCTCCATTGTGGAAAATCCTCTATTGTCAATAGTTTAGGTGGCTTGTTATGGTTCCCTATCTCATTCTCCAGTAACAACAAGTTCTGAATTCTCGAATCCTTTCCAGCTGACATGGCATAATTTTCTGAGTCCATCCTTGAATTAATTTAACTTGAGAATTAATCTGCTGATGCGATTGGGCTGTATCCGATTGAACTCAGACGAACTATTGAATCGGCCGACTGAGTGACTTAGACGACTGAGCAGACCGATCGACGCAGATGTACGACTGAATTGGGCGATTGACTCAGTCGAGCGATTGACACAGCGACTGATTCAACCGGGCGACTGGAGTGGCGACTGACTCAACCGTGCGACAGACCTGTGCGAAAGAGTTCAGTCGTACGATTGAGATAATCGTGCGACTGGGTCGGCTGTAAACGCGATTTTGAACACTTTTAACCTAGAACGCAGATATTTGCACCCTAGACGGCTGGAACTCGAAAAACACTGAATTTTTCAGAACATGCACACGTAAAGACTCAATTTTTAGCCAAAAGAATGGATCCTTTTGCGTAAAAACGTAGACTTTTTTCACAAAAACGATTGAATCAACGAAGAATCAAGAGCCAAAGCTCTGATACCACTTGTTAGGACCGTGTACGTACGGAGTACTAACCGATTCTTAGTTGTACCAGATCAAATAGTGCGGAATCCTATTTGATTGGCGATCCAATCAGTGAGAACGAAATCAGGATCAATCCTAACGATTAGAAAACGTTATGAATTGACTCGGAATGACCTGAAACGCTCTATGAAGTTGGAATGGTCGAACAGCACGTTCTGGGGCGATTAGGGTTTCTCGTATTCAAAGTGTCTCGTTTTTCCACGAACTAGGTGGTTATTTATAGGTAAGGGTTTCTCATTCGGGCGACTGAACCATTCGCATGGTTCAGTCGTGCGATTGAGCTATGCGGTTGATCCATACGCACGACTGAGACTTCAATCGTACGATTGGTTCAATCTCATGCTTCAGTCTTCCGACTGATCCAGTCTCATGGTTCAGTCGTATGACTGAGCCATTCGCATGAAGTTATTCATGCGTATGGTCCATTGGCATGGCCCATTCGCATGATAACTTCATCATGTTGAGTTTGAATGTGTTAATCATTACAACATTATTCATATCAATTCAAACAACCACAAACCTATATAATTAATTATTACACAACCCATTAATGAAATATATAAACTTATAACATAACCAGGCAAATGTATTTCATTAATAAACATTCAATTACATATGATCAAGACATTAAAAAGATATTACATTCAGCTCAGAATCTAGGGACACATGTATCAACATGTGTCGTTAAGCAAACATATGCAATTATAGCTAGACCATTAATTATGAGAACAAAACCTCCTGCGTCTATTGGGGTCATGCAATTTTACATGCTGGATCATTAATTCGTATGAGACCAAGTGCAAATCATAAGTACCCTCCTTTACAACTTGTTTCTGGCCAGCAGCCAAACATTTCCAACCTTAGAATTTTTGGATGTGTGGTGTGTGTTCCTATTGCACCGCCGCAACACACAAAATGGGACCTCAAAGAAGGTTGGGGATACATGTTAGATATGAAATAGCTTCTATTGTAAGATATCTTGAACCTTTAACGGGTGATGTATTTACAACATGTTTTGCTGATTGCCACTTTAATGAGGCAATTCTCCCAGCATTAGGGGGAGAAAAGAAAAAAGAACAAAATGATATGTCATGGTCTAAGCCTTCTTTGTTACATTTGATCCAAGGACAAAACAATCTGAGACGGAAGTTCAAAAGATAATACATTTGCAAGAAATCGCAAATCAATTGCCTGATGCATTTACTCATACAAAAGAAGTAACTAAATCTTATATGCCCGCTGCAAATGCTCCAGCTCGAGTATGATTCATGAATCCCAAAAACGTTTAAAACGTGGAAGACTGATTAGATCAAAAGATAAAAATCCTTAAAAAAAGAAAATACCTGAAAAAGAAATTGATCTTAAAAAATAATATTGATAACATACTAAGTGTCCAAGCCTTCTTTGAGAAAGAAGTGTACAAAGAGATGTCAATCAACTATGGTCATATACCTACATTATGGAACCTAGATGAAATGGAAAATATTGATGAGATATTCTCTTATTCTGTAGCATGTGATATTATAAGCGAAAATGATGCTCCTAAACCAAAATCTGTCAATGATTGTCAAAATCAACCTGATTGGGATCAATAGAAAGATGCCATGCAAGCTTAACTAAATTCGCTTAACAAATGAAAGGTTTTTGGACCCATTGTTATAACGCATACAAATGTAAAGCCTGTTGGGTACAATGGGTTTTTGTGCGAAAACGAAATGAGAAAAATAATATTACAAGATATAAAGCTAGACTAGTAGCTCAAGGTTTTCTCAAAGGCCGGGAATTGACTATGAGGAAACGTATTCTCCTGTTATGGATGCAATAACCTTTAGATATCTAATCAGCTTAGTAGTAACTAAAAATTTAGATATGCATATTATGGATGTTGTTACAGCTTACTTGTATGGATCATTTGATAATGACATTTATATGAATATTTCTAAAGGATTTAAAATCCCAGAAGTGTGTTCAAAACCTAAGGAAATGTATTCATTCAAATTATAAATGTCCTTATATAGGTTGAAACAATCTAGAAAGATATGGTACAATCATTTGAGTGATTATTTGACAAGTAAAGGATACACAAAATAACCTTATCTATCCATGCGTCTTTATTAAGAAGACAATATTAGGATATGTGATCATAGCTGTATATGTTGATAACCTACATATAATTGGGACGTAAAAGGAAATTCATGAAATGATTATTCTTTTAAAGAATGAATTTTAGATAAAAGACCTTGGGAAAACCAGATATTGTATACAAATTGAGTATATGCATAATGGAATACTTGTGCATCAATTAGATTATACTGAAAAACTTTTAAAACGTTTTAATATGGACAAGGAAAATTCCTTAAGCACCCCAATGGTCTTTAGATCACTCAATATTGATAATGACCCATTTCGACCTTGTGAAGACAATGAAGAAGTTCTTGGTCCAGAGGTATCATACCTTAACGCAATTGGAGCTTTTATGTATCTTACGAACTGTACAAGGCTAGACATTTTGTAACACCCTCACTCTTATAACAATATAATATAATAAGGAGGGTGCTACTAGTTGGGTTATAATAATAATTCAGAGACTATAAACGCAGCGGAAATTTTTATATATTAAAAACTTTTACATCATTAACAAGACATAACAACTCATTAACTGACATCTCAAAACTTTGTCACACTTCATATACATCTTTCCCAAATACCCAACATTTAGCCAGTATCATACACCATAACCGGAATTTAACTCGGTGGGGCGCCTCCACGAACACTTCTATTAACACCTGGCATGCATAAGAAAACAAACACAAAATCAGATAAACTGGTGAGTTCTAACGTACACCACATTTCAATAATAACAACTCATTAACTGTTACAACATCGAATGAATCATCACATTCATCAGTCCATTTATTCGTCTCAGTATTGATATGCATATCGAATACCCACAAGGTATTTATGGACATCGTTTTATCTATTTTAATTTGGTGGGTCAAACCTCCACCTCGTGCGTTGACGGGTCAAACCTCCGTCTATAGTTTGGTGGGTCAAACCTCCACCTCGCGCGTTGATGGGTCAAACCTTCGTCTATAGTTGGCGTTGACGGGTCAAACCTCCGTCTATAGTTGGTGGGTCAAACCTCCACCTCACCATTCACCACAATTTACCACTTTCAACTCTTATTCACATCTTATATTTATTTATATGCATGCCAGTGCCTGATTTTGTCAAACAACATTTATCAAACG
Organism: Flaveria linearis; assembly: GCA_024085815.1. NCBI lineage: Eukaryota > Viridiplantae > Streptophyta > Magnoliopsida > Asterales > Asteraceae > Flaveria > Flaveria linearis. Next base: position 40,266,239 of record CM044011.1, read on the forward strand.
GCATTAACACATAAAAAGGGCAATTAGAACTCACCTTAATGTTTTCAGCAAGTAGTTATCAATCCAAATACACTAGGGCAGCTAAAACTTCTCCTTCTCAAAGCAAATCTAAAACAACAACCCTAACTTAGTCAAATCGCCCTTAGCTAACCACTTCACACGACTAAGGCTATGCGACTGGACTCATTCGTACGACTGAACATGCGACTGAACTTAGTCGTACGAATGGACCATACGACAGAGGTGCGAATGAGCTATAACAGGGTTTGTGCGAATGACCTCCATTCGTGCGGTTGGTTCATGCGACTGAACTTCAGTCGCACGATTGAACAATGCGATTGACTCAGTCGCACGAATGGGTCATGCGACTGGGCTCATTCGCCTGAAACGGATCAGCAGCTGTGTTCTTGACATATTTGATCCAAAAACTCGAGTTTTAACCATTTGGATTATACCATATTCACAACAGAACGTATACACTTCATTTACAATCGTTTCGGGTCCTTATTTCATCAAATTTCACAAAAACTAGGATCCGAACCCTCACATTTTAGCTTAACAGAGAAATTAAACAAAAGCATAGATTTAAAACACGTTTTTGGATCAATTTCGACCATATACACAGCTTAATGTATTCAAATATCGATCCGTGCCAAGTGAGACTTACCAAAATGAAGCCGAAATCGTTGGTTTGGCAAGAACAGGGGTGTTTGGGTTCGGAGAAGCAAGGGGTTAGGGATACTGCAGATAGAAATCTACTTTTGAACACCCTTAACCGCCTTACTTATCCTACACGCCTATTTTTAGCCGCCATACTCAGTCGCACGATTAGACCCATTCGCACGTGATAGGATCAATTAGAGCAATCTGTAACAATTATATGAACAACTCAAAGCAAAATACAAGCAATTGTAATCAAATCAAGCAAAATCAACAAAATTCATATTTCATTGATAGCAAAGACGATTACAAAAGATAGAGAGCAGTTCTCATAAAACATACAACAACTTTCAATCTATACTACGTCTATGCTATTTATACTAGAACCTAAGGAACTAAATTTACACAAAAAGTCCCTATACTAGTATAAAATACAAAATAGACACTAAAGACTAAATGTTAATCTTTTAAGGGACCTAACAATACTCCCCCTAAGATTTACATAGTCTTCTGTCTTCAGTTCAGCTCCATCCTTGTTTTTCTTCAATCTTGTCTTTGTCTTCATCTTATCTTCTCTGCATCCTTTGACTTCTTCTTTTATCTTGATCTTCTCTCTTCATTCTTCAATCTGCAAATAAATACTCAGGCTCTTCTTTTACTTTAAACATTGGCTTTTGCTTGTACATTTCAATTTCCTTCAACGCATTCTCAATTGCTGACTTGAATTTCTTTGCTAGAACAGCTTGCTCTGGTTTTGATTCATTGGTTTTTATATCTAACTGCTTCATTCTTTCCAACGTGTTCTTTGACAAACATGCTATATCAACATTAGCATATAGCTCAATTGGAATTCCGCAGTCTTTTGTATACAATTCAAGCACACCTTTCCTTGATATTCTCATAAACTCAATATCTGGAATATCTTTCTTCACAATGTTTGCATATGCCAAAGCTTTTCTTAAAGCAATTCTCTCCATGGCAGCACTCATAACATTGATAATTGACACAAAGTACTTTTTATCTTGTTCAGCTGTCTCATTTGATAACTTGTCAAACTTCAGCACAGATAGAAATGAAATGTAACTTGGGTGTAGTAACCTCAGTTCAAAGGCTCCAAACAAAGTTATCATGTCTTCATTCCAATCTTCTAAGTTTCTCACAAGCTTAAGTTCAAACGTTTCTGAATTGTAAAACCATCTTTGAATTGGTTTTGACTTTTGATTTCCGTCAATCATCTTTATGCCAGGAGTTGTCACCTTTTCTACAAACTTGTCATAAAATTCAATCATAAAGTGATCTTCATCTGATTGATTCACTTTCTTACTTCTTTTCTTCTTCATTGACATAAAGTATTCTTTATCTTCCTGATCACATCTTGTTTTCAAAAAATTACTTGATCTGGTCAACCCTGTTCTCAACAAATCTACCATCATTTGTCCTCTTTTTGCATTTGAATGATTAATCAACATCAATCTATTCAACTCTTTAAGATCTTGCACTGGAAGTTTTATGATGCTAGCATAAAAATGATACACATCACATATTGCATTCACTCTTTTAATTAGAAATGCATCAAACACTTCATCATACTTCCATGCTATGATTTTTACTTGATTTGTGAAGTCAGGTGCAATCATTGCATTCAACAATTCAGCAACTGATTGACCTTTTGTAACACATTTCGTACCAAATCACCAGTTGACCTTGATTTATCAAAAATTTGAATTTGTTCTTCAGATGCCTTATATGCTTGCTTTTCTGATTCTGGAAACATTTTCATTAATTCTTTTCTCCTTTCATGAGCAGATGATTTCATTGCCATTTGTTTGATCTCCTGAGGCTTCAACACTTTAGTTCTTTTTGTGATTTCCAAGTATTGCGGATTATCAGTATCCAATATGATCATCTTTTTAGTTTGTTTCTCCGTTTCTTGGAAACTTTTAACCAAATTTCTCAAAGATACAGATTGAAGTCTTTTTAATTTTCTCCAAGGATAATTCCTTGCTTGCAACCATGATCGTAAAGCAAACACACTCATGTCTTCTGGATCTGGATGGTGCAGCTCGAAACTTGAAAGTTCATCAACATTAATACTTTCTTTTTCTCTGTTCCACTCTCCATGTTCAATCACTATTTCATTAGGGTCTATTGGAGCAATGGATTCTGCAGCTATACATTTCTCATATTCATCGTTTATCTGAGAAACTGTTAACCCATCTAAAAATACTCTGTTATATTTCATCTTTACAAGATAATTATACCTTTCTTCAAAATCTGTTGGAATATCATCAACTCCTTGATCATGTTCCAAAGGAGGATTTTCAAATTCTTCAACCATATCTTCATCATCAAGAACTTCATTATACCAATCATCATCAAATTCATCTTCCAAGTCTTCCAAAGCACCAATTTTATCTTGAGTACTTGGTTCTTGGCTTTCTTGAATTTCTTCTTCAATTAACTCTTCAGTTCTCTGAACCTTTGAAGATGATTCAGGTACAACTTCTACATCTATTTCATCTATTTTTCTCTTCCCTTTCTCCATTGTAGATACCTTCTCAACATCGATTGGAATATTTTCTGAAACAATCACTATTTCAGGAGAATTGGGTTTTTCAGATTCTTTTGACTTCAAGTTTTCTTTCAAACTTTCATTTTCTTCAGTCAATTTCTTAAATTTCTCTTCAAGAAGATCATAGTCTTTTATCATCACCTTAAAATTTTTAATAACATCTTCTTTGTCTTTAGCATAAGCCACAATCTTTTCATCTTTGCTAAGACTTTCTTCTTTCAATTTCTCATTTTCTTTCTTTATCATATCAATCTCAGCCTTTAGATCAGCAATCTCCTTTTCTTTTGCTTTATTTTCATCTTTTAATCTATCAAGTTCATCAATATCTACAATCTCATCAGTTTGAACTGCCACATGAGTTGTAGAAACTGGTATATCTTGATCAATTTGAAATGAATCAATGAATTCATAATCAAAAATTTGATTATCTACATCCATCTCTTGTTCAGTCTCAATGTGAGTCTGTTCCTCTTCATGCTCAATTTCATGATCAACTGCATCATGCTCACTTTCTTGATTATGAACTTCATCACCAACTATTTCTTCATCTTCATTTTGAGCTTCATTTTCATGCTCAGACATTGGTGGTTCATGACTTATATCTTGGCGTGTCTCAGCTACATCACCATCATCATCATCATCATCATGAGCATCATTATCATCATTATCATGAGCATCATCATCATCATTATCATCTCGATCACCTTCCTCATCTTGATCATCTTCTTCTATAGGAAACTCATCTATCAGATCAGCAGGATCAATTGGTTCACCCTCTAACAAATGATAATGCTCTACAGTAATGTCAACTTCATCATTTGCTACATTTAACATGTAGTCAAACATAGGAACATTCTGAGCACCTGTTATCATTGTTAACTTCTTATATGTCATTTCAGACATATTTTTCAATTCCATCCGATCTCCACCAACACCATAAACATGTATGTCTGGATATTCCTCATTGATGATCATTTGGAGGAATCTTGGATACATCAAGTATTTGGCCTTGTTCCTTTCTCTAAATTAAACACAAATCCATTAAGAATCCATCTTGACATATTAAATCTTCGATTTGTGATTAAGGCAACAATAGGTGATGCAATGTCCACAGAAAATGAATTCCATCCTGCACTTCTTTTGGACAAGCAATGTTGAAAGATATAACATAAAAGTTTCCAGTGGTTATAGACTCTTGCTCTAAAAAATTGTTGTTTAGGAAATTGGTTTGGATGACCCATAGCCATGAAAGTTTCTCTGCATTCATCAAAAGTCAATTCACAGAGATCTTCAGGATCATTTGGACCTAGTCTTAGAGCATTTCTGATAGAAGCTTCAGACACTTCTATCATTCTGTCTCTGGTAATAAACCCTCTGAGAACTTTTCTGCCTTCATCACCTATTTCAACACTGGCAGTATTCCAGAATTGTCTAATTAGTCTGTCATAGATCACAGTTTTGTAGCACATTGCATATACATATTTTGTTCTTAGAAGAAATCTTATCATCTCTTCATAAGATAATGCATCTTGTACTTCTTCATCAAGCAATGCAGAAATGTTATGCTTTGGTGCAAACTTTAACTGAGCCATCTGCAACATTTAAAATCAAAAATATTAGACAATCTGTGTATTTGAATCAAATGATTTAATGTGAGTATAGAAATATAATGATTTAAGATATTATAAACTGAAGTGTTAAAATTCATTTGAATTTTAAATCAACTTGAAATTTAAATTTTAAGTGTAAACACTTAATTTTAATAAAAGATGAATTTTCAAAATTGATTTTGATTTAAAAATTAACACTTTGTTTATTTTATCTCATATCATTTTATTAAAACTCTTAAGTTCCTGAATTGAAGTATATATATATATATTTTTTTATCAATTTGAATTAATTTTTCATTTTTATTTAAAACAAAAATTCATGAATCTGTTCATCTTCTTCATCGGGTTCTTCATCTCCTGTTACTGTTCATCGAAGAACATCAACAGAGTATTCAATCAAATGTCAGATTAAACAAGTTTAACCTAATATCATGATCGAAATCACCAGATAAACAAGATTCAATCATCAATTTTGCACATTTGTTCGATTTGTAAGTTTAATCTGAAATTTTTGAAGTGTTTAGGGTTAAACGACCGTACAGGAGTCGAACGCCTATCACACAATTTTCATTGAAACACGAAATCAGATGAATGATAATCATAAACTTACGTTTACAATCACAAAAATCTATCAATAATCTTTGATTTGTGCTCGAAATGAACGAAGAATGAGGGTTTTTGATCGAAAGTTCGAGAGTTTGAAAGGTCAAAGGGTTTTACAAGGGTTTTGAAATTAGAATGAAATGACCAACACAAGTATGCTTTTTATACTAAGTAAAAATGTTAGCCGTATAAGCACTGTACAGTCGTTTAAGAACTGTTCAGTCTTATTAGGTCACAAATTTTACTAAGTGTGAGACATATGAGCACTATTCAGTATTATACGGCCAGTCGTATTAGCACTGTTTGGTCGTATAAGGTCAGTCGTATGACAACTATTCAGACATATGACTGTTCAGTCGTATAAGAACTGTTCAGTAGTATAATGATGCTGAAATGTCCACAAACCAACTTCTCATACACATAACAACTGTTTGAACATACGACAACTGTTCAGCCACATAACAACTGTTCATGCATTTTTGCACTTGTATTTTTCAAATCTTCCACCTGCACACTGTTTAAACACATTAGTAATATTTCATACTAATATTTAAACAATATAACATATTTTTATTTTTCCCTCAAATTTACACTTTTGACCCTCAAAAATAAACTTTTTACATTTTTGACCCTCAAAATTAAACTTTTTACATTTTTGACCCTTTATCTTAACATTTTACATTTCGACCCTCAAAATTTCAAATTTACATTTTAACCTTCAAAGTTTAACTTTTTACATTTTGACCCTTCATCTTAGTTTCAAAATGAACAACCAAATATTTCAAAATATTTGTCTTGATTTTAACTTTTCACAGAAGCTTTTCCACTTACTAAAAATTATGAGCTCATTTTATCATAGATAAACACATGCATGCTTTGAAATGAAAGCATCATCCTTTTAATTCAACATGATCATTTTGATTTTCTGAGAATATTCTTATTGGTTTATTACTCCCCCTAAACTTTTAAGTTTCTCAAAACTTAGAAGTTTACCAATAGATCATAAGAATATCACACTTAACATTGTTATATTGCCTGTACACAAGAAAACAAGCATAAAATCAAAATTAAAGCAGAATGAAAATCTAATATTTACAATAGAATCATAGATTGCAGTGAGATCATATTAGATAAGATCAGAACATTAAAATAAAAAATTATGTGGATAGTCATAGACAATGATTAAATCCTGATCAAGTGTGTTCCAGGTCAGTGACATCACAGCAAAGGAGACACAAGATCTAAGGACAGCAAATGAGTGTTTTTGACACAAACTATCAGCTCACTTACTTTTTCAATTCTTGCATGAGTATGGTAGAAGTATATGACAAGATGTGACTCATACCAAGACTTAGAGGATCAACCATCATCAAGACATGCAAGAAAGCACATATTCTCAACTTATTACCTAACAAATATGCATAATCAGAGTTCATGTTACTGAATTTAACAGAGAATGATCATGGATAACCATTTGATCAACTCTAACCATCCTTTTGAATGGGTTGTGCACATTGGCATCTTTTGCATCAAAGGAGAATATCCAGGTCTGTAATGACTTACAACAGAGGATATCTCAGCACTTCAGGTCTATGATGACTCATAACAGAGAAGTAAATGATACTTGTAATAGATCTCATGATTAGTCACATTACCATTAGGTGTGAGCAGGAGTAGCTTAACAAGCAGTCAATCTGATAAGCTAATACACTCAAAAGTACTTAGATGAATACACAAACAAGCATAAGGATGTGGGTAATCACAAGAATTTACTTGTTCAGTATACTAGCATGATAGTGTCTACACATCAAATCCTGATCATGTCAGACTTTATTCGTGAGTGAAGTATGCAACTGATCTTACTAATGTACTATCATTTCTCATATAAGGCAAACACAGATTCATTCCTAAAATAATTAATGAAAAATGAAAAGCACTCTATTTTTGGATTTTTGATTTATAATTTTCTATTTGAGTTTTGAGTTTTCTAATTTTGTATTTGTTTTTCTATAAAAGAAAGCACACACACACAAACAATCAGGCAAATAACTATGAAAAGTTACCCGTAAGAAAATATCAGATTTAGGAAAGTATTTGATCATGAAAAGATTCAAATTTGTAACCAGGTTTACACATGGTTAATAAGGCCAATTGACTCCACTAAATACTCAAACCTTCCTGGTAGAAAAGCTTTAGTAAATAGGTCTGCCAACTGTTTTTCAGTTGCTATTTGAATCAAAATGATTAAACCTATTTCAGATTTATCTCTTAGAAAATGATATCGAATTTCGATATGTTTTGTTTTTGAGTGTTGAACTGGATTAGCTGTAATGAACATAGCAGCAGTGTTATCAATGTAAATGGGTGTTTTAAGAAAATTGAACCCATAATCTAGCAGTTGGTTTTGCAACCAAAGTATTTGAGAACATCCTGTTGATGCAGCTATGTACTCAGCTTCTGCAGTTGAGACAGAAACATTTGTTTGTTTCTTACATTGCCATGAAACTAATCTGGGTCCAAGAAACTGACAACCACCCGTTGTAGATTTTCTGTCTTGACAACATCCACCATAATCACTATCTGTGTATCCATGTAACTCAAAATTACCTTCGTAAGGATACCAAAGCCCTAAAGCTGGTTTACCTTTGAGATACCTGAATATTCTTTTGACAGCAATTAAGTGAGATTCTTTCGGGTCTGATTGATACCTAGCACAAACACATACAGCATACATGATGTCTGGTCTTGATGCAGTAAGATACATCAAAGAACCAATCATAGATCTGTATAATGTTTGGTCTACTGATTTTCCTTTAGGATCAGGCTCAATCTTGGTGTTTACGTCAGCTGGAGTTCTTATGGACTGACAATCATGCAGTTTGAATTTCTTCAAAAGTTTATCAACAAATTTCTCCTGATTGATAAAAATACCATCTGCAGATTGTTGAACTTGCAATCCAAGAAAGAAATTGATTTCTCCCATAGAACTCATTTGGAAACGAGATTTCATGATTTCTTCAAATTCATTGCACAGAGTTGGACTGGTAGAACCAAATATGATATCATCTACATACACTTGCACACATAAGAGATCATCATTATCCTTCTTTATGAATAAAGTAGGATCGATTTTTCCTCTTGTGTATCCATGTTGAATCAAGTGTTGAGATAATGTCTCATACCAAATTCTAGGAGCTTGATGTAGGCCATATAAAGCTTTGCTAAGCTTATACACTCGATGTGGAAATTCTGCATCCTCAAAGCCCGGAGGTTGCTTCACATACACATCATCAGTGATTGGACCATACAAGAATGCACCTTTGACGTCCATTTGATACACCTTGAATTTCATGAATGATGCATAAGCCAGGAAAACACGAATAGATTCGAGTCTTGCAACTGGAGCAAATACTTCATCATAGTCAATTCCTTCTTCCTGTGTGTATCCTTGTGCAACAAGTCTTGCTTTATTTCTTATTACAATGCCACGATCATCAGTTTTATTTCTGAACAACCATTTTGTGCCTATGGCATTTTCTCCTTCAGGTAATTCCACTAACTTCCACACTTCCTGTTTTCAAATTGAAGAAGTTCTTCTTGCATAGCTTCAATCCAACCATTGTCCTGTAATGCCTCGGTGACATTTTTAGGAACAATCTGAGAAAGGAAACAAGAGTATAAACAAACATTTGCATGTTCAGATTTACTCCTAGTAGTTCTTTCATTCAGAGGACCAATAATCTGTGATGTTGGATGGTTCCTGTGGATACGAGATATCGGAATCTCATTTCCTTGAACATTAACATCAAGATTGGTTTGGTTCAAGATGGAGAGCTGTTGCAATAAGGTAGAAGAATGTGGATTGAAATTTGGAACTTGAGTTGGTGAATTGATAAAGTAATCAAAGTTACTATGATCAATTGCATTTCCAGAGATGGAAGATGTGCCAGACTCAGGATGTCCAATTTCTGTACCATCATTAGGAATAGGTTGTGATTCTTCTTGATCTGCTGAAACTGAATGATCTGAAGCTGAAGAATCATGAACATTGTCATTAAATTGGATTGTTGAATCCTTGACAAATGAAAAAAATAGATAATCTGGGCGAGCATCATCTGAATCATCAGAATCTGAATCATCACTGAAAGATCCAAGATCTCCTCTTGAGTTCTTCTTACCTGAAAAATCATCAGATTGATTAAACAAGTGAGATTGAAATGAGTTTGACAAAGAATCTATATCAAATAACCATGCAGGACCATTTGAAACTGATGGAAAAGAATTTTCCAGAAATTTAACGTTGAATGTTTCATTAATAGTATTTGTCCTAGAGTTATAAACTCGATAGGCTTTGAAACTGATGAATATCCAACGAAAAATCCATGATCAGCTTTTTCTTCAAATTTTCCTAAATGATCACTTGAGTTTAAAATCATAACTGGACAGCCAAATGATTTTAAAAAGTTTATGTTTGGTTTCCTGTCAAACATTAACTCATATGGAGTTTTCTTTTTATCTTTAACAAGTAAGATTCTATTCTGAACAAAACATGCTGTTGATATCGCTTCGTCCCAGAAAGTGATTGGAATTTTAGCATCAGCTAACATAGACCGGGCAGCTTCAATCAGAGTTCGGTTCTTCCTTTCAGCAACTCCATTTTGTTGTGGAGTTCTGGGAGCACTGAACTGATGAACTATCCCTTTTTCTGCACAAAACAAATCAATGTTAGCATTTTTAAATTCAGTTCCATTATCACTTCTTATTATCTTTACTTTTTGTTCAAGTTGATTTTCAACTTTATTAATGAATTCTTTTAGAAGATCTGCAGTTTCAGATTTAGCTTGAAGAAAGAAAACCCATGAAAATCTTGTATAATCATCTATGATGACTAAACAATATGATTTTCGACCAATACTCCTAACATTAGTTGGTCCAAAAAGGTCCATATGTAACATCTGGAGTGGTTTGGTGTTTGAGTTTATCAGTTTGGACTTATAAGACGCTCTATGTTGTTTTCCCTTCAGACATGCTGAGCAATGATCAGTTGTTGAAAACTTCTTGGAAGGAAGTCCAATAACATGATTTCCTGCTACAAGCTTGTTCATGTTTTTGAAGTTGGAATGACCAAGACGTCTATGCCAAAGCTGGCTTTCATCATTTGAAGCTTTAGCAATCAGGCAAGTAGTTTCAGTTGCAGGATCCACTTGAGACATATCCAGTTTGTATACATCTCTGTCTCGAGCAGCTTTAACTATCACCCAGTCATTGCTAATCTGAAAACCTGGTTTCAAGACATAACAGTGAGATTCATCAAAAAGAACAGAATAAGATTTGTCACAAATTTGGGATACACTTAGAAGATTAAAGTTCAACTGTGAGCAAAAGTTGACTTTATCAAAACTGATAATCCCATTGGACACTGTTCCCTCTCCTGTTATCTTTCCACCTGCATCACCTCCAAAAGCAACATGAGTACCATCCTTTAACTTAAAGTCTTGCAACAAGGCTTGATTGCCTGTCATATGCCGGCTACACCCACTGTCAACATACCATGAGTTGATTGGTCTCCGCGGGCGTACCTGCAGTCACAAACATTTAAGGTGAGTTAGTAACCCAAGCCAAGATGGTCTTGGGCTTGCCAAACTTGTCAACAATTGTAAATTGTTTGAAATGAAGTTTGTTGACATCTGGTTTCTTTTGAATTTTAACATGTTCAAATCCTTTTGAGAAACCAATGATTATCTCTTTGTGATTTTGATTTCAAAGCATTATCAAGAAATCTTGAACTCTTGTATGAATCATTTGAGAATGTTCCTTGGTTTATTCTCACAGATCGAGGAATAAACTTTTCTTGATGGTATTGCTGTGATTTGACAAAATCAGAATTATTTCTTTTGAAAGATCTCAAACCCAAGGAAGGTTGTTGTTGTGAAAATTTAAATCCAATATTTTGATTTTTTATAAATTGTGGATTTACAAAGCCTTGATTATTGAATTCCTTCCTTGAAGAGTTCTTCCTGAAGTAACAATCATTGGTATTGTGATTTCTTTCATCACACAAAGCACAGTATTTGTTAAAATAACACTCAGCTGTTGTGTGATTTGTCATATCACATATGTAGCAATACTTGTTAAAGTAACATTCTGAAATGTCATGATTGTACATGTCACAGATATCACAATACTTTTCAGAATGTTTAAACAACATTTTATTAACCCTTGATGTTGAAGCAACATTTGATTCTTGTTTAAATTTTGGGTTAGGCAATTTAATTTGTTGTTTAATTGGTGTGAATTTGGTCTTTTGATCTTTAGGATTTTTCTTTTGAACTTGAACAAAATTCTTTGACTCCTTTGATTCAAATCTTTTATACACAGCGGAAGTCTTATGATCTGAACTTGTTCTCAGATCAGAGTTAGATTTGATCTTAGGTGTAGTTGTGATTTTTGTGTTTGTGTTCAAGTCAAAAGTTCCTGCAGACACAAACTTCACAGGTTTAATTTGAGTATTGTTCTGTGACTGATTAATTGATTCAGTTTTCTTTGCTTTTGCAGCTTTTCTTCGTCTTTGATTTCTCAATCTTGATGAAGTTTTCTTGCTTTGAAGTTTAGTTGAATCTTGAGAAGATTCCTTTTGACACTCTTGTACTTCAGTTAGTTCATTTGAACTTGAATCATCAGAAATATTATTATCTGTTTTAGCTTCTTCATTTTCCTTTAAGTTTGTTATTGAATTCAGTAGATTTTTCACTCATTTGTTCACTTTGTTCAATAACAGTTTCACCTTTTGGTACAAACAGCTTCTTTTGCTTTTGTTGAGGTTCATACGATTTGACTTTGATTGGATGACCATTTTTGATCTTGTCTAAGTCAGTTTCTTCATAAACTTCAACATTTTTCTTTTTAAAGTTCTTTTGATCTTGAAATTCTTTCAGTTTAGCTTTGTTTTCTGGTGAATGATCATGAGTATTGAAATTATCTGGTAATGTTTTTGAGATTGATTCAGGCATAGGTTCATGTGTGAATCCTAGTCCTGTTTTATCTTTGTCATTTCTTCCATTCACCAGTTGCTCAACAATTTTCTTTGAGCTTTTAACTTTGGCTAAATATATTTGAGTTGCTGCATGTGCCAATTTTTCTTGTTCAAGTGTTTTGTTCATCTCTTCAAGTTGTTTCTTTGCAAGTTCAAGTTCTTTAATAGTTTTGTTCCATGAAGCTTGAAGAGACATTATCTTTTCATCAGCAATTTTGTGATCTGATTTTAGTTTATTGTGCCTTGATTCTTCTTGTTTGAGCTTGTCACATATTTTGAATGAATATGTTCTGTAGTGTTCAACTAGTTCAAAACATGTTTTTGTGCACATTTTCTCTCTCACGTCTACTGGTATTTCAGGATATGAGTTTGAAGATTCAGTATCAGAAGAGTTAACAACCTTTGGTTGTTCTGATTGAGCCATAAGAGCAACTTCTTCAGTCGTATCTTTTGGGTCTGATTTGTCGCTCCAATCATACTCTTCTTCTTGATCTGATTCATCATATTTAGGATCTTTAACTTCAGACCAGTCTTCATCATCAACTTCAGCAACTAATGCCAGATTAGCAGTGAGATCAGCAGTAAATTGCTCTGCATATGCACTCCAGTCATAACCATCTTTGATGTTTACAACCAGTGCCTTCTTAGTTTCCTCACTATTCTTCTCTTCTTTGAGTTCTGGCATTGGTAGACTTTGATATGGCATCTGAAAAGTCTTGTTTGCATGTTGCTGATATTTTTGACCATTTGAGCTGCCTTGAGTATTTCCTCCTTGGTTTCTTGGAGCTTTACATTCTCTTGAAAAATGACCATAGCTGTTACAGTTAAAGCATCTTGATTTTGATTTATCAAACCCAACAGTTTTGTTTGCACTGGGTTTGTAATTTCTGTTAGTGTACGAATGCTTTTGAGTTCTGTAAGCTATCATGACCATCTGCCAGTTAAGATCCATTTCTTCTACATCATTGGATCCATTTCAAACAAATCTTGTAAAACTAGCTCCATTTGAGTCAGATGACTGCCTTGATAAGCTTGAAAGCTTGCCATGAAAGCAGTGAAAGCAGTTTTTGACTCTTCATCTTGTAAAAGAATGTTGATCACATCTTTCACTTTACTTGGATTGGGAGAGTTTGAGGAAGATGGCATCTCAGTTGAAGGTTTTGGCATTTGAGCTTTAGGTGAAGACTGTGGTTGTGGTTGAGTGGAGTAAGCAGGTGTACTGGTGAAGAATCCTGCTCCCACAAACAGATCACCTTCATCTTCAAGAGTTGATTGGTCTTTAGCCAGAAATGCATTCTCTACAGTATTTGCTGGTGAAGCAACATACTTATACTGAGTTGTTGATGCATGTCTATCATTATTTCTTGAGCTCTCATCAATCTCTACAGATTCAATTTTAGCAATGAGAAGGTCAAGATCCATTGGAAACTTCTCAGTATGTTTCAGTAAAGTGACAGTTTGTTTCCAAGAAGATGGTAGTGCATTCAGAAGTCTGTTGTTTAGGTCCTCAAGATCATTCTTGATTCCCAAATTAGACATTTTGTGATTAATTGCACAAACTATTCATCATTTGATTTATTGTTTCTCCTGAGATGTGCTCAAGTAATTCCAATTGCCTTTTTAGTTTTTGCTTTTTCAGATCTTGGATTTCTTTCCCTCCTTCACATATGATCTTCAAAGCTTTATACATTGTATATCCAGTTTGGTAGTTTTCAAGTCTGGATAATACTTCCAAAGGTAACCCTTTGCACATGAGAGAATAGGCTTTAACATCATTTTTCACCCTCTTTAAGTCTTCTTCATGTAGGTTATCTTCTGGATATGGCTCTTGTGTATCTTTTGTATACACAAATCCTCTGTCTGGACCATCAGTAGTCACAGGAATGTATGGTCCCTTTTCAATTGATTTCCACAGATCTGTGTCTATGGAATTCAAATGATGTTTCAGTCTAAGAGACCAGTTTTTAAAATCTGCTCTGTTTTTAAGTTTTGGAACTCTGTTCTCAGAATCTTCTAATTTCACCATTTTTATATTTTTGTTGTTTTCTAAGCTTTTGAATTAAGAAAAAGACAAAAAAATATTTTTTTTTTGGATTTTTTGAAATTTTATGAAAAATTTCTAAGTGTCAAGGCTGATATGTCCGAACAGTGGTGATACGTCTCAACAGTGTAAAACGTCTCAACAGTGTAAAACGACCAGCTGATAAGTCTAAGGGAATGCCTTAGAAAATTTCCAACACTAGAAACTATCGCACAGTGGTTATATGTCCACACAGTAGTTATACGTCCACAGTGAAACTCTCACAGTAGTAATACGACTACACAGTGATGATATGTCCAACCAGTAAAACTACCACACAGTGGTAATACGACTACACAGTGGTAATATGTCCAACCAGTGAAACTACACCACAGTGGTAATACGACTACACAGTGGTAATACGACCAGGGGTAAAACGACTGAACAGTTGAGAAAAGTCTACACAGTTCTCAAACGGCCAAACACTTAGGCAAAATTCAGTGTTTTTCATCCCTAATACGACACATTCATCAGATTCTTATGAATTTAACGAACTCAGAAATCTCAAAATCCTTCAATTGTTGATAAATTTAGCTGAAATTTCACAATTAGTTCATGATTATACCGATAATCAATCCTATAACCTCAATTTCAGTAATTATCAACAAATTTCGATGAATTTTGTAGATTCAAAGTCGAACACTCAAGAACACTTATTTGAACTGTTTTTCACTAATTCACTCGATTTTTATGAGATAAACTGCAATTTGTGATTCAAAAAATGTTTCTGATGATGAAACACAGCTTCGATTCACAATATTTCACTTGAATTGTCAATTGATTACAGATTTCAGTGGATTTTTGAAGTTTCTATCTTCGACAGAACCTTCAAAAACACTCAACCGATAGCTCTGATACCAATTGATAGGATCAATTAGAGCAATCTGTAACAATTATATGAACAATTCAAAGCAAAATACAAGCAATTGTAATCAAATCAAGCAAAATCAACAAAATTCATATTTCATTGATAGCAAAGACGATTACAAAAGATAGAGAGCAGTTCTCATAAAAACATACAACAACTTTCAATCTATACTACGTCTATGCTATTTATACTAGAACCTAAGGAACTAAATTTACACAAAAAGTCCCTATACTAGTATAAAATACAAAATAGACACTAAAGACTAAATGTTAATCTTTAAGGGACCTAACAGCACGGCTCAATCGTACGACTGAGCCCATACGCCCGTCATTCGTGCGATTGGGCCTCATTCGTACACATGGCGTGTGACTGAGGTTCATCGTACGCATGTTATGCGACTGAACACTAATCCTAATAAATAAATAAATATCAAACTTTTGGCCGTTACAAGTCTACCCACAGTATTTAGGGTTTCGTCCCCGAAACCTGGCTAAAACAATGGAGGGTAGTTCCGTCTCATTTCTTCTTCTGTTTCCCAGGTTGACTCAGATCCTTGGCGATGTGCCCACTGCACCCGGACTAAGCTAATGCTTTTATTTCTAAGTTTCTTCTCCTTACGATCTGTAATGGCCACAGGTTGTTCAACATAATTGAGCTTCTCATCAACCTCAATATCATCTAATGGTACATATTGCGTGTCATTATCTAAGCATTTTCGTAGCTGAGAGACGTGGATGGTTGGATGAATAGCACTTAGTTCTTCTGGTAAGTCCAATCTATATGCTACATACCCAACTTTTTCTATTATTCGGAAAGGTCCAATAAAACGTGGACTTAGTTTGCCCCTCTTTCTAAATCGAATAATGCCTTTCCATGGAGAAACTTTTAACAAAACAAAATCCCCAACTTTAAATTCTAATGGTTTCCTTCTACGATCTGCATATGATTTCTGCCTGCTTTTCGCCTCTCTAATACGATTTTTAACTACTTCAAACTTTGACATTGTTTCTTCAACTATTTCACTATTCCTCAATTCACGTTGCCCCATATCTCCCCAATAAAGTAGAGTTCTGCATTTTCTTCCATACAACATCTCAAACGGAGACATCTGAAGGGTAGCTTGATAACTGTTGTTGTATGCGAATTCAGCTAAAGGAAGATGACTATCCCAGCTACCTCCAAAATCTATACTACATGCCCGTAGCATATCCTCCAATGTCTGAATAGTTCTTTCACTTTGACCATCTGTCTGGGGATGATAGGCTGTACTAAAGTAAAGTTTAGTTCCCATGGCTTCGTGAAATTTTCTCCAATACCTGGAGGTAAATCTGGCATCTTTATCAGACGTGATACTTTTGGAACTCCATGCAATCTAACTATTTCTTTAGTAAAGATATCAGCTAACTTTTCCACCGAGTAAGTTTCACGTATTGGTAGAAATAAAGCACTCTTGGTTAGCTGATCTACCACTACCCAAATAGTATCATAACCTTTTGGTGTACGGGGCAACTTCGTTATAAAATCCATAGTCAGATCGTCCCACTTCCAAACTGGAATGACCAATGTCGCCAATACTTCTCGAATGTAACAAGCATGATCTCCTTCATTCTTAGAATAGATCAAAATATCATCTATAAACACAATCACCGATTTATCCAGCATCGGTTTACATACTCTGTTCATCAAATCCACGAATGCAGCAGGAGCATTCGTTAATCCAAATGACATCACCAAAAATTCATAATGCCCATATCGCGTATGAAAAGCTGTCTTTGGTATGTCCTCTTCTCTTACCTTCAACTGATGATACCCGGATCTAAGATCTATCTTTGAGAACCAATTAGCACCTTGGAGTTGATCAAACAAATCGTCTATACGAGGTAATGGGTATTTATTCTTGACAGTCAGCTTGTTTAGTTCTCTGTAATCTATGCACATCCTCAAACTGCCATCTTTCTTCTTTACAAACAGAACTGGAGCACCCCATG
Organism: Flaveria linearis; assembly: GCA_024085815.1. Taxonomy (NCBI): domain Eukaryota; kingdom Viridiplantae; phylum Streptophyta; class Magnoliopsida; order Asterales; family Asteraceae; genus Flaveria; species Flaveria linearis. Next base: position 40,283,653 of record CM044011.1, read on the forward strand.
GCAAAGTGCTTGGTCGAATAAAACCTTTGTCTAATAATTCCTGCAATTGCTTCAGAAGTTCCTTCAACTCAACGGGTGCAAGTCTATAAGGGGTTTTAGCGACAGGTTTTGCTTCAGGTACTAAGTCAATTCTAAACTCAATTTCTCTATCAGGAGGTATACCTGGTAGATCCTCAGGAAATACATCAGGAAAATTACAAACCACTGGAACATCTTCTAATTTCTTCGTCTCCTTAGCAGTATCAACTACATATTCCAAGAATGACTTGCAACCCTACTCAATAATTTCTCAGTCTTAATCATAGATATGACCTTCACCACACTATCATGATCATCACCAAAAACCGTTACCAGATTACCATCTGGTGCTCGCAACACAATCATCTTTCTTTTGCATATTATCTGAGCCTCAAACGTAGATAACCAGTCCATTCCCAATACTACATCAAAACCTCCTAATTTCATCATATGTAACCTAGTAGGAAATTTTACACCTTCTAGTTCGACAAAAAAATCATCTATTACCTCACTAACAACTATAAATTCATTAGAGGCAGTCTCTACTGAAAAGGCAACATCTAGCTTTGATGGTTTAACTTTTATTAAAGCATGGAATTTTATTGATATAAAACTTCTATTAGCCCCCGAATCAAATAAAATTCTAGCTGGTACATCATTAACAAGAAACGTACCCGACACGACATCTGGTAATGCCTTAGCCTCCTCCGTAGTTATTGTAAATGCTCTCCCCGCAGTACCGTTACTACCACTCGCACTAACTTTACTCGGTCCTCCTAATGCACGAATAGGGACCGGTCCAGGTCTAAACTTTGGACATTCAGATTTCATATGTCCCATCTCCCCGCATTCATAACACCAGAGTTCTGGACATCTGGAAACGAAATGTCCAGGCTTCCCACATTTACGACATGCCGGGTGATTCAATCTACATTCTCCTCTATGAACTTCCCACGTCTACTACACCGAGGAGGGGGACCTACAAAGCCCCTAGCATTAAACTTTCTCTTCTGCGGCCCACTCTGTCCATACATAGGCCTAGAACTTAGTGAAGTTTCCTGACGACTAACCACTTCTTCTTTCACCACAGGTTCTCGGACTCGGCAACTTCCTCATACATGTCCGCAGCCAAATTTACCGTGGCTTGGTATGTAGAAGGAGAATTAGACTTTACTAGCATTCTCACCTTAGGGGGTAGTCCCTGAATATACCTAGTAATCCTCTTCGCCTCAGGAGTTACTAAATGAGGTACCAAACGAGCCATTTCTTCAAATCTGGACGTATACTCCTTATGACTTAAACTGCCTGTCTGAAACTGCAAAAACTTGATCTCAATTCTGTCCATCTCGCCTTTCGGACAGAACTTTTCTATCACTAACGCTTCAAAAGTTTCCCATGTCATCTGGTTCACGGCGGCCTCACCCATGGCTTGTTCCACTGTATCCCACCAGTACAAAGCTTCTGCTTGAAAAGAATGCACTGCAAAGCCCACTTTCTGGTCTTCCTTGCATCTACTAAGTTTAAACGCTGCTTCCATCTCTCGTAACCACTTATAAGTTACTACTACATCTTTTTGGCCTTCAAACTTAGGCGGGTCACATTCCTTAAAATGCTTATATGACACTGGTTTCTCCACTACAGGCTCAACAATAACAGGTGGAGGAGTTGGTTGGGAAGATGATTCACCACCTTTCCTAAGGTCACTCAACATTTCAGGTAAGGTAGTACGCAACACTCAGGCGATCTCATCACCTATAGCCGCCTTAAGTTCATCACCTGAGATCCTAGCTTCAGGTCTAGAATTTGTATTACTGGTTTCCTCCATCTACGATCAAAATAAACCATAATCAAATAATGAGTGATACTAGGATGCTGCATATAATGTAAATTGCTCATAACATTGGCCAGGTGTTATCAATTATTTACTTATTCACACCATCCTGCCTCTTTTCATTATCCTTTCACAGTTTATTTCTAACCCTATCTAAACCACAAAATCATGCATACACATAATACTAATCTTCAATTTAAACAATTACTTTTATTCAACAATTAACTGAATTATCAGTAATAATTAAGTACTCATCCACACAATACTTCACCCCACTTTCGGTTGTAGATACTGGCACTTCCATATATCCAGTTAAAGTTTGAAACAATTAATTGTTCAAATCTCTTTAAGTAAGGCTCTGATACCAACTTGTAACACCCTCACTCTTATAACAATATAATATAATAAGGAGGGTGCTACTAGTTGGGTTATAATAATAATTCAGAGACTATAAACGCAACGGAAATTTTTATATATTAAAAACTTTTACATCATTAACAAGACATAACAACTCATTAACCGACATCTCAAAACTTTGTCACACTTCATATACATCTTTCCCAAATACCCAACATTTAGCCAGTATCATACACCATAACCGGAATTTAACTCGGTGGGGCGCCTCCACGAACACTTCTATTAACACCTGGCATGCATAAGAAAACAAACACAAAATCAGATAAACTGGTGAGTTCTAACATACACCACATTTCAACAATAACAACTCATTAACTGTTACAACATCGAATGAATCATCACATTCATCAGTCCATTTATTCGTCTCAGTATTGATATGCATATCGAATACCCACAAGGTATTTATGGACATCGTTTTATCTATTTTAATTTGGTGGGTCAAACCTCCACCTCGGGCGTTGACGGGTCAAACCTCCGTCTATAGTTTGGTGGGTCAAACCTCCACCTCGCGCGTTGACGGGTCAAACCTCAGTCTATAGTTGGCGTTGACGGGTCAAACCTCCGTCTATAGTTGGTGGGTCAAACCTCCACCTCGCCATTCACCACAATTTACCACTTTCAACTCTTATTCACATCTCTATTTATTTATATGCATGCCAGTGCCCGGTTTTTGTCAAACAACATTTATCAAACGGCATTAACACATAAAAAGGGCAATTAGAACTCACCTTAATGTTTTCAGCAAGTAGTTATCAATCCGAATACACTATGGCAGCTAAAACTTCTCCTTCTCAAAGCAAATCTAAAACAACAACCCTAACTTAGTCAAATCGCCCTTAGCTAACCACTTCACACGACTAAGGCTATGCGACTGGACTCATTCGTACGACTGAACATGTGACTGAACTTAGTCGTACGAATGGACCATACGACAGAGGTGCGAATGAGCTATAACAGGGTTTGTGCGAATGACCTCCATTCGTGCGGTTGGTTCATGCGACTGAACTTCAGTCGCATGATTGAACAATGCGATTGACTCAGTCGCACGAATGGGTCATGCGACTGGGCTCATTCGCCTGAAACGGATCAGCAGCTGTGTTCTTGACATATTTGATCCAAAAACTCGAGTTTTAACCATTTGGATTATACCATATTCACAACAGAACGTATACACTTCATTTACAATCGTTTCGGGTCCTTATTTCATCAAATTTCACAAAAACTAGGATCCGAACCCTCACTTTTTAGCTTAACAGAGAAATTAAACAAAAGCCCAGATTTAAAACACGTTTTTGGATCAATTTCGACCATATACACAGCTTAATGTATTCAAATATCGATCCGTGCCAAGCGAGACTTACCAAAATGAAGCCGAAATCGTTGGTTTGGCAAGAACAGGGGTTTTTGGGTTCGAGAGAAGCAAGGGGTTAGGGATACTGCAGATAGAAATCTACTTTTGAACACCCTTAACCGCCTTACTTATCCTACACGCCTACTTTTAGCCACCATACTCAGTCGCACGATTGGACCATTCGCACGGCTCAATCGTACGACTGAGCCCATACACCCGTCATTCGTGCGATTGGGCCTCATTCGTACACATGGCGTGTGACTGAGGTTCATTCGCACGCATGTTATGCGACTGAACACTAATCCTAATAAATAAATAAATATCAAACTTTTGGACGTTACACATTTCCTTTGCAGTTAATTTGTTGGCAAGGTTTAGTTCATCTCCTATAAAAAGTCATTGGAATGGGATCAAACATATTTTTTGATATTTACGAGGACCTATTGATTTAGGCTTGTTTTATTCTATCGATTCAAAGGAAGGAAGGGCCTTGATGAGTTGAGTGTTGTTGATGGTTTGAAGAGTTTAGAGGAGATGGGTTAGACTTTGGTGCTTTGTATTCCTTGGCAAAGTGTCCTAATTGGTTGCAATCAAAACACTTCACCTTGCTTTTATCAAACCAAATCCTGACCTTCCCTACTTTAGGAATTTTCTTCCTGTTCTCTATGAAAACTGCATGGCCCTAAAGGATATTATTGCTATCTGGTAGTTGATATCCATTTCTTCAAGGTCATCTGGATGAGTACACTTCAGATCTTCTTCGGATAGTTGGAAGAAGTTGGCTTGATCACTGATGAAAGCAGAGTTTCTGGGATATGATTATGAAAAGGATGATGAATTTAGTTAATTCCATCTACTAAATGATGGTGATTATTGAGATTCAACAGTTAGAGATTCGGGGTAGGTGATCATAGGTGCTTGATGAGTCACTATAGGAGTTTGATAGATTTAGGAGTGAGAGTCATAATGAACTGCTTATGAAAAGGGCCATGAGAGTTGTTGACTTTGAGGGGTTTGAAGATCTGTCCATTGATTCTTCATCTGCATCCATCTCCATTTGATAAGTACTGAGGATGCCATATAACTCCTCAAGAGTCATTGTCTTTAGATTCTCAGTTCTTCTCATGGACACAATATAAACTGTCCATGTCTTTGGTAAGTATCTGAAGAACTTTCTAAGAATATCATTATTCTCCATATTCACTCCAGCTTCATTAGAGAGTCTAAAAGTTCAACATATCTAAGATATGTAGTAGTCATGGTTTCTCTCCCTTGTGAAACCAAAATTTTCAAACTTCTGTTTTAAGACATCTCTATTATTTTCCTTCATGTCCTCTGTTCCTTCAAACCTGGCCTTAAAAGCTTTCTACAACTTTTGAGCAATTGTGAAATTCTTAAAGCATGTATTATGTAGTTGGGTATACTCATTCTGATTAGCCACAAAGACTTTGAATCCACATCCATTTTCTTCAGATCTTTATCTGAGTACTTTGTATGATCTTTGGGAATCATGGTTCCACCTTCACTAGCAGTTTGGACCATAGGGACATATGGTCCATTCAAAATTAAGAGCCAAAGTCTTATGTCTTGATTCCTTATGAAATCCTCCATTTGGATTTTCTAGGTATCATAATCATTTAGAGTTAACATAGGAGGTTTGGTCTGAATCCTATTCTCCAAATCATGTTTATAGAAATGGCTATAGTAGTCATTTTGAGAGGGTAAAGGGATATGAGGAAAGGGTGGTGTTTGATAGTGTGATCAAAAGAAGAAACAAGTGATTTATTGAAAAATGATTTCAAGCAAGTCAAGAGCCAAAGCTCTAATACCACTTGTTTGGACTGGGTTGGTTTAGACAAACAAGAACTTCTTCTTAGATCAATAGCTAATGAATGCGAAATATAAGTTAGTTCTTTTAAAGTGTTCACTTGATTAATTTGTTTGAACAAAGTTTACAATTCTGCAGATATAATCAAATGGCTTAGAAAGCTTTCCTTTCCAATACAAGTGTGAGGACTTCTATACTAAATAATAAAAATAAACTATTCTATGTTCAGATTGTAAGGCCCCGTTCCCGGGCACCTCACAGCTGGTCATCATCGCACTTAAAAACATCATTATATAATCTTTACAAAATCATGCAGCGGAAACTTTGACATAACTCTTCAATTTACTATAAATGCTTTTGCCAATTAATCAATTACAAAATATCTATTGTTGTATTACATCAAAAAAGCATTATACAAAAGAATGCCATCCAAAAGAGCTGAGTAGCCGCCTCGTGCCATCCTCAGCAACCTTACCTGCCAACTGGAAACCACATAAAAGTCAGCGTTGCTGAGTGAGTTCTAGTTTTATAATAAACATACTTTACTTTTCATTATGCTATCACATATGATACATACACATATATAATATCATTATTATCTTCATCATTCGTTATCTTTATTTATATATAGGTCTTGTCACACTTTACCCCTCCACGGCACGCAGCCATGATTACGGAGGTCGAGTGGCAAGGATCCCATTTCATACTTTATCATTATACTCTTCTGTTCATTACTTTCTTTCGTTCATTCTTTAACTTTCATTCATTCTTTGTACCTCTTTAACTTTCTTACTCTTTCATCTTTACTTCTTTCCTTTACTTCACCCATAAACTTTACCTTTCTGTATCGTGGTACTGGACCTAGGCCTATTATAGACCTTCTATAACGGCGCATCGCACCTCCTGGCTACAGCACCTAAGGTAGAGTTTAGGGTACCATTGCCACATGCATTATCCTTATGTATCGTGGTACTGGGCCTAGGCCTATTATAGACCTTCTATATCGGCGCACCGCACCCTCCTGGCCACAGTACCTAGGATATGCAGCGATGGTTCTATACACATGGTCGATCACAGTGTCAGGATTTTACCTTCTTCGTGGCACACATCCACGATTACTGAGGTCGCAAGACAAGGATCCCATATCGAGTCTGTTGCAACAACAAGGTTGCTCACCTCCATTCTTTGCTTGCAAGACTTTATTACTCTCATTCATTATTAATGCATGCATTCGTTTATCATGTTCCTCTTTCATTATCTTTCACTTTACGTCACATAATACTTTCATTACATTTATTAATCATACACGTAAAACCACAGAGAGATAAACACGTATCGAAACAAGGAACATCGACATTTACCAGTCATCAATCATCACTATCATACATGGCAACTTCATACTTAACATAACATACATCATGCATTACATGCAACACTATCATCATCGTGCCCAACATAACTTCTAAAGCCTCGACGGCCATCTTACATGTACTTACGGAAACTACCATATCATTACTTACCCCTGCTCTTTTCCCTGAAAGTCAGTAATTAAACTATGCCTCTCCTCATACACACAGCCCTATTTGGGCGATTGGGCACCCTTTAGTCGCATGGCCTCCATACGACTGAATATCATGTGACTAGACCTATGCGAATGAACTCTCATACGACTGAACCTCCAATCATGCGAATGGACCCTCCATTGTGCGATTGGACACTATACGAATGGACACCTATACGACTGAGCACCTATGCGACTGGACTCTCAGCCGTATGACCTGTCATGCGACTGGACCCCCAGTTGTGCGTTTGAACATCAGTCATGCGATTGGACCCCAATCGCCCCTCAGTCGGCCGATTGGCCCTCCAATCGCATATCCCTAACTAGGCGCAGACTGCAGTTCATCCCGAACTGTAGTCGCGATTTTCGACCTCCAAACCCTTCCAAACTCATTCTAAGCCCGAATCAACCCTCCTAATCCTTAGGAAAGCATACTATGACACCATTCAAGCACACACAAGCCCGAAATCACACTCTAAACACACTATACACAATCACACCTAAATGGGTCAAACACACACATTTTCAAAACGGGTTTCTATGTGTTCCAGCCCCAAAATCGGTTGAAAACAAGTAAAATAGGGGTCCTAGAACTCACACAAACAAGAAGAAGATGAAGAGCTTCGTTTGGACTTGCTACATGACGAATTTCAAGCCCGAATCACCACTTTTCTCTTCTTTTTCTCTTCTTCCTCTCTTTTTCTCTCTTCTCTTCTTTTCTTTAGCTGAAAATGAGTGTGGGGAGGGGAAATGGGCTACCCTCTCCCTTAATATGTCCCCATTTGCCCAACTTTCATGCGTTGGCGGGTTTGGTCCCCCGACTTTGGACTTTATTTCTTTTTCTTCTTTCGTCGGCTACAAAGTAAATATCCGAGTGTTACAAGTCCACCCCCCTTATATAGGTTTCGTCCCCGAAACCTGTTATTCCTCAAACAAACGTGGGTAATGCTGTCTCATTTCCTCTTCGGTCTCCCACGTTGACTCGGATCCTTTCCTGTGCTTCCACTGTACACACACAAGAGGAACCACTTTATTCTCAGCCTTCTCTTTTCTATCGATGATTGCCACTGGTTGCTCCACATAATTGAGTCTTCGTCTACTTTGATATCCTCCAGTGGAACAATCATATCCTCATCTGCCAAACACTTCCTTAGATGAGATACGTAGAATGTCGGGTGAATTCCACTCAAATCATCTGGTAACTCCAATCTATAGGCCACCTCCCCTACTCGATCAATGATTCGGAAAGGGCCTATATACCTCGGGCTCAACTTGCCCTGCTTTCAAAACTGAATGATACCCTTCCAAGGTGAGACTTTCAACATAACCCGATCACCCACCTGGAACTCAATCGGTCTGCGTTGTTTATCAGCATACGACTTCTGTCTGTCTTTGGCTGCCTTCATGAAGGCCTTGTTCCTTTCCAGCTTTTCAGTCATAGCCTCGATCACCTTGACGCTCCCTAACTCTTTATGACCAATATCACCCCAATATACGGGTGTCCTGCATCTCCTATCGTATAGCATCTCATAAGGTGGCATACCAATGCTGGCATGATAGCTATTGTTATATGAGAACTCAGCTAACGGTAAGTGGTCGTCCCAACTTCCCCTAAAATCAATCACACATGCCCGAAGCATGTCCTCTAATGTCTAAATGGTCCTCTCCGACTGACCATCAGCCAAGGGATGATAAGTCGTGCTGATATGTAATCTCGTTCCCATCGCATCGTGGAATTTCTTCCAGAATTTGGATGTAAACCGAGTGTCACGATTGTAGGGTTTGTTAGAACACAAGACATAGTTTAACCACTTAAACTTTGTAAAACGTAGCGGAAGTTTAGCATTATAACATTGTTTATAAGCTGAAAAACTCATGTTCTATTTGATGTTTTAAAGTGTAAACAAACCCAAGAACAAAGGGGATATTTTATGTGAATAAGCAAACTATAAAGAGATGTAAATGTACAAAGGGGATATTTTAGGTGATCCATTTAACATGGTTTGCAAATCAAGTTGCCCTACTTGCACACACGTGTGAGTTTACCCACATAAGTGGTTAGGTGACCTTTATCCCACCAATGTGGTATCCCCACCTTAAGTCACAGTTCCCTCTAAATGGTTAGGTGACCTTTATCCCATTAAGAGTTTCCAAATGACTCAAGTGTTGTGCAAAAGGACGGTTGTTAAACTTGTTTGTTGAGATTTAAAGTTTTCATAATCTTAGTTTAGAAAACTCTATGTACTTGTATTTGCATGCTTTCAAATACAAGATACCCTATGGTCTTTTAATAAAACCCATTTATTACGAAATCATTAATCCTTTAATAACCATTTATTACACTTAATGATTAAGAACCATTTTTATATTAGCTTGTTAAGATCATTTTTATTAAGATTGTTTATCATATCCAAATATCATACAATCATTCATAAAATCACAATCAAACAAGCATAATATAAACAACCACAATGTGCATAACCATAGCTACTATTGTGACCACACTTGTTTGCCATCACAAGTGTAGTCATTTGGTCTTTCCTAAGGTTGAATACAACACAAAATTGAGGTCTTCATAGACCCCCACTTGAACTGCATCCATATGCTTCAGTCCTTCTTTTGTGTCTTCCTCTTGTGCTTCCTTCCCGAGCATCTTCTTTTACAAAATATACCTAATCATATTTTCTAGTAAAGAAAAATACTCCTAATCTATTATTACATCCCAATAATAAAATAGACAAATTACATTTTAAACAAAACACAAATTAATATACAACCCTATTGAATAAACCAAAACCAAACATTGCAAACATCCAAACACACACAAGGCAAAAGCTAGGTTATGCACCAATATGAACATTCATCATATCATCCAATATAACTAAGAATCCCCATTAAAACCCACGATTTTCAGCCAACATAAACTGAAAATTCGGGTTTCAAACATTGTCCCAACAATATACATTCATCATACATATCTTTCAAGGTTAAATCACAAGCATGTGTGATATAACTTGAAAGCTTGAGGATTCAACATACAGAACCTTTCAGCCCTTGAAAGGGTTATAAAATCCCATAAAATTTTTTTAAGGATACAACAAGCATGCTATCCACATAACGGCTCTAGATGCCATTGTAGGGGTTGTTAGAACACAAGACATAGTTTACCACTTAAACTTTGTAAAACGCAGCGGAAGTTTAGCATTATAACATTTTTTATTAGCTGAAAAACTCATGTTCTATTTGATGTTTTAAAGTGTAAACAAACCCAAGAACAAAGGGGATCTTTATATGAATAAGCAAACTATGAAGACATGTAAATGTACATAAAATCACAGCCACATTGAGCTGTGATTTCTACCTTTCAGCAGCCTTCAAAACGTGGATGAAGGAATGAGATGAAGATGATGATGATTTCGAATATGCAGCCCTCAAGAAGAGAACCTCAAGTTGCTATACCCACAAGCTTGTTCCAAACACCTTTGTTTGCTAGGAAGTATGACACCAAGTGTTGTCCAACTTCTTGAAAACGAAATCAGCCTTGAAAACCCTTTTCTTCAGCCAAAAATTCGAGTTCTATGAGAGAAGAAGGAGAGAAAGACTATGGCATGTGTGAGAGAGAAAGAGTCTTGGAATGAATGATCAAAAGAAAGAGTGTAGCATTAGTTATCTATTGTAAGAAAAACAAGAAAAGGTTGTCATCCAAGACAAGAGGGGCGGCCGTAGAATGGTTTTTAAACACCAATTTTAATCCCTTGTTTTAATTACACTCTTTCATCCATTCCAAGTTATAAAATTAAAACCTAGTTGTAATTTTTATAACACAACACTCTTTTATATGTCATTATCTAACTATCTTAAATAACGAAACAAATAATATCTCTAGAACAAATTATCCATATAATGTTGTTCTATCACAAAAGCAATATTTAGAAAACCAATTATCTAAATAGGTGTCAACATTTATTATATGATCTTATCAATAAATAAATGTATGTTGGTGTTTGATAGCTTGTATTGGGTATGACCTGACATGGATCATAACGTACTAACCACATCAATCTTGTATGTGTCTTGGGCATATCCAGATCCTACAATCTCCCACTTGCACAAGATTCATAGAAATTGATGGAAGCAGTAAATACAGCCTAGCAACGGTTTACTACCCTTAATACGTATGACTAAGTGCCCTTCAATAACATCATCCTCTTCAAGTACCATACTTGAAATGTTTTAGGTGAAACAAACATCTATCCTTTTGTCACAGATGTCATGTTAATCCTAGAGACACGGAGTGATCATTCTCATTGATTTAACTTTATCAGGCCTTAGACATCTTACTCTCAATGAATAAGAGGGACAAATCCTATCTTGACTACATACGTCTCTCATAATTACCTTATATTGTACCTTAAATTCAGACTTATGTATGCCATATTTCAGAACAGCAAAGAACTGAGCCAAAGTATAAATATTTGTAAATATCAAGACCCAATATGTATCTCAGGTCCCAGGATACCAAATGATGTTCGCCTTTACTCAAAATTACTTATGATCAATCAGGAAGATTCATGTAGTATATTGAGATGCAGGTCAGTCCAATATTTGAATCCCACAAATATCTATGTATCTCAGGTCCGAGGATACCAAATGATGTTCGCCTTTACTCAAAATTACTTATGATCAATCAGGAAGATTCCATGTAGTAATATTTGAGATGCAGGTCAGTCCAATATTTGAATCCCACAAATATCTATGAACCTTGGTAGCACCCATTGCTCTATATTCATCCTTATGAATATCAACCAATCCAAGTTCATAATAATCTTACCCTCACACTTTCCACAAGTATGAACGACTACGGACATTTAGAGTAAACAATTACTCATGGATTAAACATGCTAAATTGGAACATTAATTGAAAGATTATAACCAAATAATTTTATTCAATAATAAAGAGTTCCTCATATCCAAAATGAAAATTTATAGATCAAATCAATCATTAGAAAATCGAAGTCCCATGGCACAAGTATGACCTTCATGCTTTGCCTTTTCAAGGAGCTTCGTGAGAGGATCTGCAATGTTTTGAACCGTGTGAACTTTGCGAATGTATATCTTTCCCTTTTCAACTTCATCTCGTATGTAGTTGAATCTCCGCTCAATGTGCCTAGTCTTTTGATGAGCATGAGGTTCCTTGATTGAGCAATCGCACCCTCGTTATCACAAAAGATCTCTAGGGGTCCTGAATGGAAGGGACGACCCCTAGATCGGCAATGAATTTCTTCAATCATGCAGCTTCTTGAGCTGCCAATGAGGCAGCGACGTATTCTGATTCTGTAGTTGATAGAGCCACCACATTCTGTTCGGAGCTCTTCCAAGAGGCCACTCCTCCATTCAGAATGAAAATGTATCCGATTATGACCGTGAATCGTCACGATCGGTTTGGAAACTCGCATCCGTGTAACCTTTTACAGCGAGTTCCTCATCACCAGATCCATAGATCAGGAACATATCTCTTGTCCTCCTTAGGTACTTAAGTATGTTCTTAACAGCCATCCAATGACTATTTCCAGATTTTGCTGGTATCGGCTTGTCATGCTTAAGGCGCATGACACGTCCGGTCGAGTGCATATCATCGCATACATGATGGATCCAATAGCAGATGCGTATGGGATTGCCTTCATTTTATCTTGCTCATCCTTTGAGCTTGGACATTGAGTCGTACTCAATATCGTTCCTCTTTGAATACGTACGGTACCTTTCTTAGAGTTCTCCATCTTGAACCTTTTCAAGATTTTATCGATATATGCACTTTGATTTAAACCAATCAACTGCCTTGATCTATCCCTATAGATCTTTATTCCTAGAATATAGGCGGCTTCACCAAGATCCTTAATGGAAAAAACTTCCAAGCCAGGTTTTTACACCTTCCAAGGTTGGAATGTCATTTCCAAATAGTAGTATGTCATCAACATACAATACTAGGAAAGTTATTGTGCTCCCACTAGCCTTTTTTTACACACAGGCCTTATCAGCGTTTTTGATGAAGCCAAATTTCTTTACTTCCTCATCAAAATGGTGATTCCAGCTTCTCGATGCTTGTTTCAATCCATAGATTGATTTCTTTACTTGCATACTTTATTAGGATGTTTTGGATCGACAAAACCTTCAGGCTGAACCATATAGACATCTTCCCCAAGATATCCATTTAGGAAAGCGGTTTTGATATCCATTTGCCAAATCTCATATTCATAATGAGCAGCTATGGCAAACAATATCCTTATAGACTTTAGCATCACAACAGGTGAGAAGGTTTCATCATAATCAACCCCTTGAGTTTGAGTGAAACCCTTAGCTACATGTCTAGCTTTATAAGTATCCAAGTTTCCATGCATATCGGTTTTCTTCTTGAAAACCCACTTACTTCCAACTACCTTAGAATTAAGAGGTGGTACAACAAGTTCCCAAACTTGATTGTCATACATGGATTTCATCTCAACGTTCATGGCCTCAAGCCATTTGTCACAATCCAAATTGGACACTGCATCATGGTATGTGTTGGGTCATCTGAATCTACACATAGCATCCATCCATTAAAAATTCGTATCTTTCAGGTGGATTACTAGTTCTACCACTTCTACGAACGTTTTATGTGTATTGATCAACCGCTTGATCATCCTTAACATCCTCATGTTGAGTGCTAGTTTCAACCAAATGTGCATCGGGTTGTGGTTCTTGATCCTCCTCAAGATCCATTGTTCTACTGCTAATTCCTTCCATAAGGAACTTTGCTTCTAAGAACTCACCCTTTCTGGCAACAACACCTTTTGTTCCAGTGGATCATAGAAATAATATCCCATAGAATCTCTAGGATATCCAATAAAGATACACTCAGTGGATCAGACTTCCAATTTGTTTGGGGTGGGAGTCTAACATAAGCCTCACAACCCTAGACCCTTAAGTATGATAGGGATGGAACTCTTCCATGTCATATCTCAAAAGGTGTCCTTTCTACCTTTTGGTTGGGGCCATATTTAGAATACGGGCCATGGAGAGGAAAGCGAAACCCCAAAATGATAGAGGCAATGTGGTTCTAGCCATCATAGATCGGACCATATCCAATAAGGTTCGATTCCTCCTTTCAGACACACCATTATGTTGTGGTGTTCCAGGTGGAGTGAGTTGTGAGACAATCCCACAACTCCTAAGATGATCTTGAAAGGCATCACTTAGGTATTCACCTCCTCTATCTGTACGGAGAACTTTAATTGACTTGTTGAGTTGATTTTCCTTCATTCTTGAAGATTTTGAACATTTCAAAAGCTTTATCTTTATGCCTTAATAAGTACACATACCCATAGCGACTATAATCGTCGGTAAAGGTAATGAAGTATCTTTCACCATTCCTAGTCATTGGTTTAAAAGGACCACATACATCCGAATGTATGATTCCTAATAAATCTTTTGCCCTTTCGTTAGTTCCACTAAAGGGTGCCTTAGTCATTTTTCCTTGTAAACAAGATTCACATACATCAAATGAATCACATTAATTTGTTTTTAAAAGACCATTCTTTTGAAGTGTTTGTATACGTTTCTTGTTTATATGACCAAGACGACAGTGCCAAAGATAGGTATCACTCAAATCCAACTTGAGTTTCTTGGTGTTAGTTTGATACAATGAACTATTTAAAGCATTTTCATGAACCAATTCATAAATACCATTAATGGGAATAGCTTTAAAATAGAACATATCATTTAAAAACATGAATATCATTTTCAACAAAAGATAATACATAATCATAATGTCTTAATTGGGATATAGAAATAATATTCCTAGTCAAACTAGGAGCATACAAAACATTCTTCAAAATAACATCCAAGCCACTTGGAAGTTTTAGGATGTAGTCCCCACGAGCTTCAACTTGGACTTTGGTTCCATGCCCATGAAGAGACTAACATCCCCTTGATTGAAGTCCCTACTTCTTTTGAACCCCTGCAACAAATTGCAAATATGAGTTCCACATCTGGTATCCAATGCCCATGTGTTAGAAGATGTAACATTAAGATCAATATGAATCATGTATATTGTACCTGAGGTCTGCCCGACATCCCTCTTTGCTTTCAACTCTTGGAGATGGACAGGACAATTTCTTGCCCAATGTCCAATCTCCCCACACTTGAAGCATGGGTCATTGGTAGCAACCTTTTGCTTATTCTCTTGTGGTTTGGGTGGCACCCTTGCCACCCCTTTCCTTGTCCCCATACAGGTCCCTTACCCTTGGCAACCTTTGCCTTGGGTGCGGGATAAGGCCTTTTCTTGTTCCCACCTTCATTGATGGTGAGAACGGGTATAACCCTTTTACCCATGGCCGCCTCGGCCGTTTTAAGCATTGAGTGAAGCTTACCAATGCTTTTGTCCCAAGCATTCATGTTGTAGTTCAACACGAATGTCTCAAACTTCTTGGTAAGGCCATTAAGGATCAAATCCGTGGCCAATTCCTTCGAGACGGGACAATTAAGCCTCTCGAGGCGGTCAATATGACTTTTCATCTTAAGTACATAAGATGAAACCGATTGGTTGTCGTCCATACGACATGCATGGAGTGGTCGAACCGTTTCGAAGCGCTCAACCCTTGCTTGCTGTTGGAACGTTTCCTTCAGCTGGTTATCATGTCATAAGCTCCGTGATGTTCATACTCCTTTTGGAGATCCGGAGTCATGCTCGCTAGCATGAGACAAGACACTTGGACGGAGTCCTCAGTGTACTTCAGCCAATCGTTGTAGGCCTCCTCATCATCCTCAGTAGGTTGATCGGGGATAGGGTCGTCTAAAACATATGATCTTCTCTCTTGCATGAGAACGATTCTCAAGTTTCGATACCAATCAATGAAATTGTTATGATTTAGATGTTCCTGTTGGAGGATCGTTCGTAATGATTGGGTGGACGCGGATGAGTTATCATGATTTTCATTATTGGTGGCCATCTACAAAATTTAACAAAGATCTATTTTAGTATTTCGATATTGCTATTTTAATATTAAAGCCTTTTAAGGTCATTTTATATTAAAATCTATAACCCAACATTACATTTAAATTGTGGTTAGGTGACCTTTATCCCACGATTTAAATTAATAAGGTGGTCAACGATTGACGGTTGCAACCATTTGCAACTTCTAGAGGTATGGGATCGACTTTAAACATCATATGTAAAGTTGGCATGTTAATCCCATCAACACCATTTGGAAACCATATTGTAGGTGATCCATTTAACATGGTTTGTAAATCCAGTTAACCTACTTGCACACACGTGTGAGTTTACCCACATAAGTGGTTACTTTTATGACCATATTTGGTTATCCCACCTTAACTCACAAGTTCCCTCTAAATGGTTAGGTGACTTTATCCCATTAAGAGTTTCCAAATGACTCAAGTGTTGTACAAAAGGACGGTGTTAAACTTGTTTGTTGAGATTTTAAAGTTTTCATAATCTTAGTTTAGAAAACTCTATGTACTTGTATTTGCATGTTTTCAAATACAAGATACCCTATGGTCCTTTTAATAAAACCCATTTATTACGAAATCATTAATCCTTTTAATAACCATTTATTAACACTTAATGATTAAGAACCATTTTTATATTAGCTTGTTAAGATCATTTTTATTAAGATTGTTTATCATATCCAAATATCATACAATCATCATAAAATCACAATCAAACAAGCATAATATAAACAACCACAATGTGCATAACCATAGCAACTATTGTGACCACACTTGTTTGCCATCACAAGTGTAGTCATTTGGTCTTTCCTAAAGGTTGAATACAACACAAAATTGAGGTCTTCATAGACCCCCACTTGAACTTGCATCCATATGCTTCAAGTCCTTCTTTTGTGTCTTCCTCTTGTGCTTCCTTCCCGAGCATCTTCTTTTACAAAATATATATCCTAATACATATTTTCTAGTAAAAGAAAAATACTCCTAATCTATTATTACATCCCAATGAATAAATAGACAAATTACATTTTAAACAAAACACAAATTAATATACAACCCTATTGAATAAACCAAAACCAAACATTGCAAACATCCAAACAACACAAGGCCAAAAGCTAGGTTATGCACCAATATGAACATTCATCATATCATCCAAATATAACTAAGAATCCCCATTAAAACCCATGATTTTCAGCCAACATAAACTGAAAATTCGGGTTTCAAACATTGTCCAAACAATATACATATCATCATACATATCTTTCAAGGTTTAATCACAAGCATGTGTGATATAACCTTGAAAGCTTGAGGATTCAACATACAAGAACATTTCAGCCCTTAAAAGGGTTATAAAATCCCATAAAACAATTTTTTAAAGGATACTAACAAGCATGCTATCCACATAACCGGCTCTAGATGCCATTGTAGGGTTTTGTTAGAACACAAGACATAGTTTAACCACTTAAACTTTGTAAAACGCAGCGGAAGTTTAGCATTATAACATTGTTTATAAGCTGAAAAACTCATGTTCTATTCGATGTTTTAAAGTGTAAACAAACCAAGAACAAAGGGGATCTTTTATGTGAATAAGCAAACTATGAAGACATGTAAATGTACAAAAATCACAGCCACATTGAGCTGTGATTTCTATCTTTCAGCAGCCTTCAAAACCGTGGATGAAGGAATGAGATGAAGATGATGATGATGTCGAATATGCAGCCCTCAAAGAAGAGAACCTCAAGTTGCTATACCCACAAGCTTGTTCCAAACACCTTGTTTGCTAGGAAGTATGACACCAGGGTTGTCCAACTTCTTGAAAACGAAATCAGCCTTGAAAACCCTTTTCTTCAGCCAAAAATTCGAGTTCTATGAGAGAAGAAGGAGAGAAAAGACTATTGCATGTGTGAGAGAGAAAGAGTCTTGGAATGAACGATCAAAAGAAAGAGTGTAGCATTAGTTATCTATTGTAAGAAAACAAGAAAAGGTTGTCTATCCAAGACAAGAGGGGCGGCCGTAGGAATGGTTTTAAAATGGGTTTCCCACCCATTTTAATCCCTTGTTTTTTTACACTCTTTCATCCATTCAAGTTATAAAAATTAAAACCTAGTTGTAATTTTTATAACACAACACTCTTTTATATGTCATTATCTAACTATCTTAAATAATAAAACAAATAAATATCTCTAGAACAAATTATCCATATAATGTTGTTCTATCACAAAAGCAATATTTAGAAAACCAATTTTCTAAATAGGTGTCAACATTTATTATATGATCTTATCAATAAATAAATGTATGTTGGTGTTTGTATAGCTTGTTATTGGGTATGACCTGACTTGGATCATAACGTACTAACCACATCAATCTTGTATGTGTCTTGGGCATATAAGATCCTACAACGATCAGACACAATAGACACCGGCACACCGTTACGAGTCACAATCTCCTTAATGAAAAGATCCGTCAACCTCTTGGATGAATATGTCCCACGTATCGGTAGGAAGTGAGCACTCTCTTCGTCAAGCGGTCAACAATCCCCATATAGCATCATACCCTGTCGGAGTACGCGACAGCTTTGTAATGAAAACCATGGTGATGTGCTCCTACTTCCATTCCGGTATATCCAAAGGTTGGATCTTCCCATACGGCTTTTGAAGTTCGGCCTTCACTTGCAAGCAAGTAAGGCATTTACTCACATACTCTACCACATACGCTTCATACCCGGCCACCATAGTCTTTCTTCATGTCTTGATACATCTTTGTAGCACCAGGATGAATAGAGTATCGAGTCTTGTGTGCTTCATCCATAATCTTCACCCGTAGATCCTCAAGACGAGGAATCCACATTCGTTCAAACCGGGTTCTAACACCAAATGTGTTTTCACCCAACTTTGCGACCAGACCTCTCATTCTTTTGGAGTTAAGATGATCTTCTTTAGTGGCTCATCCTGAAACTCTTTGACTTGGTTCATCACGTCAGAGGTCATAACCAACTGGTACGCTTTCACCCGAATCGGTTCGGGCCTTTCCTTTCAGCTAAGGGCGTCCGCCACCACGTTGGCTTTACCCGGATGATAATGGATCTCATAGTCATAATCCTTTATGAGCTCCAACCATCTTTTCTGCCTCATGTTCAAGTCCTTCTGCTTGAAAAAGTACTTCAAGCTCTTGTGGTCAGTGAAAATGGTGCACTTCATCCCATACAGGTAGTGCCTCCAAATCTTTAACGCAAAGACACCACTGCCGCTAGCTCCAAGTCATGAGTAGGACAGTTAACCTGGAACCTTTACTGTCAGGATGCATAGGCTATAACCTTCCCCCTCTGCATTAACATGCACCCCAATCCGAGGAGGAGGCATCGGAATAAACCACCAGATCTTCACTTCTATCGGGTAATGACAACACAGGAGCTTGGGTCAACCTCGCCTTCAATTCTTCGAACGCCTTCTCTTGAGCTTGACCCCATACAAACTTTACATCATTCCGGGTCAACTTGGTTAGTGGAGAAGCGATCTTGGAAAAGTCTTGAATAAATCTTCGGTAGTAGCCCGCCAAACCCAAGAAACTACGGATCTCGGATGGTGTCTTTAGAGACTTTCATTGCATCACCGCTTCCACCTTTGCCGGATCCACCATAATCCCCTCCGGATTCACCACGTGACCCAAGAATTGAACTTTGTGCAACCAGAACGCGCACTTGGAGAACTTGGCATACAGTTTCTCCCTTCTCAACGTCTCCAACACTTCTCGAATGTGACCGGCATGCTCTATCTCGTCTCGCTCCTTAAAAATCAGGATATCATCAATAAACACAATCACTGATTTATCCACATCGGCCGACACACTCGGTTCATCAGATCCATAAAAGCAGCTGGCTCATTGGTCAAACCAAAGGACATGACAAGGAACTCGTAGTGACCATAGCGCGTGCGAAAAGCTGTTTTAGGGATATCCTGTTCCTTCACCTTCAACTGATGATAGCCAGATCAAAGATCTATCCTTGAAACCAACTGGCTCCTTGAAGCTGATCAAACAAATCATCAATCCTCGGTAACGGGTACCGATTCTTCACTGTCAACTTGTTCAGCTCATGGTAGTCTATACACATCCTAATGCTACCGTCCTTCTTTTTCATGAATAAGACCGGAGCATCCCAAGGAGAGATACTTGGTCTAATGAACCCCTTATCGAGCAGCTCTTGCAATTGCTCCATCAACTCTTTCATCTCTGTCGGAGCCAACCGATACGGTGCCTTGGCAACAGGTTGGGCACCCGGTATCAGATCAATTTGAAACTCGATCTCTCGGTCAGGTGGCACTCCTAATAAGTCTTATGGGAACACATCGGGAAAGTCACACACAACCGGAACATCGGATAGTTGTGGTGTAGGCGTTTCACATCTTTACATAACACAAGTAGGCGCTACATCCACGCCTCATACACTTTCCCGCCACCGCCATTGAGATCACCTTTGGATCGTCGTGACCCGATCCCCGTAAACAGTTACCGAACTCCGTCAGGCACTATCAACCAAATCATCTTCTTACGACACACTATATTCGCCTCGAAGTCCGCCAACCAATCCATTCCAAGAACCAAGTCGAGACCACTAAGGTCATCACAAATGGTCTAATTGGAAATTTACGACCCTCTAATTCCACATCACAACCCTCTATCATCTCTGAAATCCTGGTAGACTTACCTATGGCAGTTTCTACATCGAATGGCGCATCAACACGTTTACTAATAACAGTCAGTCTAGCACAGAGGGCAGCATAAATAAAACTTCTAGTGGCACCCGAATCAAATAACACAGAAGCTAGAGTTTGGTTCACCAGAACGTACCGGACACAACATCAGGGCCGTCCTAGCCTCCTCCTGATTCATCGTGAACGCCCTGGCGCTCACCCTCGGTCCTTCACTCCCTGTCTTCTTCACTTCGAAACCCTCATCCCTAGGCTTCTTACAATCCTTAGTCACGTGGCCCTCCACGCCACAGTTATAGCATCGGATCGCACGACAGTCCTTGGCTATATGCCCGGCTTCCCGCATCTGAAGCACACGTTCAACCCCAGTCTGCATTCCCCACTATGCTCTCTCCCACATTTGCCACACCTTTTCCATCTCGTACCCGGTGTGGCTACACGGGGGTCATCCACCCGTGCCTTCTTTTTACCCGTCGAGGCATCACCCCGACCGAACTTCTTCCCTTCAGTTTCGATCACCACCACTCTTCTTACTGCCTTCTGTCACCACCACAATAGCCCGTTCATCATACAGTCTTCCCGCCAAGTCCACCGCCGACCTAAACGTGCTCGGTCGGGCAGCGATCATGTGCCTGCGAATATCCGCTGGCAAACCCTAAATATACCTCTTGATCTTTCGCGACAGAGGTGTCACCTGATCTGGCACGAGACGTGCCATCTCGTTGAACTTCGGGTGTACTGTTGGTGTGTCATCGTTCCCACCTCCAGCTGCAGGAACTCTCTCTCGATGAGGACAAAACTCCTCAATGACCACCTCTTCAGCTCTGACCATCTCATCCTACCAATAGCCTGCTGCCCTCGGCTTAGACTATATTGTCCCACCAGCACAGAGCAGAGTCCACGAAAGAGTGGGCAGCAAACTTTACCTTCTGATCCTCCCGGCACTCGCTGATGTTCAAAACAACCTCCATTTCTCTCACCCACCGGTGAGCAGCAGCAGCAGTACCGTTACCAAGTAGGGGGCTTGCACCTTTGAAATGCCCATAGTTATAGCCTCGTGCTGACTCCTGCACAGGCTCCTCCTCCTCCTCCTCATTATCGGAGGGAATTGTCTCTATCTCTGGTTGTTCCCGTCCTCCTGAGGACCGTTCCGCTCTTGTCTTTCCCCTTCCCATACAGCCTTTATCACTTCGGTCATCATAGATGGTAAGATCGTCTGCATGACCTGATGCACCTCTTCGACCGCCGCCTCTTTCACCGAGGCCCTTAGATTTGCACTCTTATCACCACCCTCCGGATGAGGGGTCTCGGGTCCCTCATGAACCACCTTCTCAACTCTAGGTCTGCCTCTATTAGGCCGTGATGCAGCACCAAGTCCACCACGTAAGGCTTTGGATGATCTACCACCGGCCGTCCTCTATCACAAATTGAAAGATTCAAACACAAACACGGTCATTCAAGGAATAGCTCAGTTTATGTCAAGTATAGTAAGTCCCTAATTACAGTGGCCAGTTGTGATTAGCCACTTACTTTACTCTTCGTACCCCGAGCATTACTTGTCCTGACTACATCAGTATCTAAATCTACCAGCAACACATAAGCCACATAACATGCGCACATAATACCGGTTAATTTTAAGAAAATACCTGATGGCACGCAGCTACTCAGACTGGCATCCTTTCCCTTTCCGTCCTATTTTCAGTTAAGTTAAGGTTTATTTTGAAAATTTACCCGTTCACTTAAACTTTGGCTCTGATACCAACTTGTAAGGCCCCGTTCCCGGGCACCTCACAGCTGGTCATCATCGCACTTAAAACATATCATTATATATCTTTACAAAATCATGCAGTGGAAACTTTGACATAACTCTTCAATTTACTATAAATGCTTTTGCCAGTTAATACAACGTTAATCAATTACAAAATATCTATTGTTGTATTACATCACAAAAGCATTATACAAAAGAATGCCATCCCAAAAGAGCTGAGTAGCCAGCCTCGTGCCATCCTCAGCAACCTTACCTGCCAACTAGAAACACATAAAAAGTCAGCGTTGCTGAGTGAGTTCTAGTTTTATAATAAAACATACTTTACTTTTCATTAAAACCGTTTCATTACTTTTATGCTATCACACATGATACATACATATATAATATCATTATTATCTTCATCATTCGTTATCTTTATTTATATATAGGTCTTGTCACACTTTACCCTCTCCACGGCACGCAGCCATGATTACGGAGGTCGAGTGGCAAGGATCCATTTCATACTTTATCATTATACTCTTCGTTCATTACTTTCTTTCGTTCGTTCTTTAACTTTCATTCATTCTTTGTACCTCTTTAACTTTCTTACTCTTTCATCTTTACTTCTTTCCTTTACTTCACCCATAAACTTTACCTTTCTGTATCGTGGTACTAGACCTAGGCCTATTATAGACCTTCTATAACGGCGCATCGCACCTCCTGGCCACAGCACCTAAGGTAGAGTTTAGGGTACCATTGCCACATGCATTATCCTTATGTATCGTGGTACTGGGCCTAGGCCTATTATAGACCTTCTATATCGGCACACCGCACCCTCCTGGCCACAGTACCTAGGATATGCAGCGATGGTTCTATACACATGGTCGATCACAGTGTCAGGATTTTACCCTCTTCGTGGCACACAGCCACGATTACTGAGGTCGCAAGACAAGCATCCTATATCGAGTCTGTTGTAACAACAAGGTTGCTCACCTCCTTTCTTTGCTTGCAAGACTTTATTACTCTTATTCATTATTAATGCATGCATTCGTTCATCATGTTCCTCTTTCATTATCTTTCACTTTACGTCACATAATACTTTCATTACATTATTAATCATAACACGTAAAGCGACAGAAAGATAAACACGTACCGAAACAAGGAACATCGAAATTTACCAGTCATCAGTCATCACCATCATACATGGAAACTTCATACTTAATATAACATACATCATGCATAACATGCAACACTATCATCATCGTGCCCAACATAACTTCTAAAGCCTCGACGGCCATCTTACATGTACTTACGGAAACTACCACATCATTACTTACCCCTGATCTTTTCCCCAAAAGTCAGTAATTAAACTATACCACATCATAACATGTACACAACAACCCTATTTGGCGATTGGGCACCCTTCAGTGGCATGGCCTCCCATACGACTGAACATCATGCGACTAGACCAATGCGAATAAACTCTCATACGACTGAACCTCCAATCGTGCGAATGGACCCTCCATTGTGCGATTGGACACTATGCGAATGGACACCTATGCGACTGAGCTCTCAGTCGTGCGAATGAACACCTATGCGACTGAGCACCTATGCGACTGGACTCTCAGCCGTATGACCTGTCATGCGACTGGACCCCCAGTCGTGCGTTTGAACATCAATCGTGCGATTGGACCCCAATCTCCCCTTAGTCGGCCGATTAGCCCTCCAGTCGTATAGCCCTAACTGGGCGCAGACTGCAGTTCATCCCGAACTACAGTCACGATTTTCGACCTCCAAACCCTTCCAAAATCATTCTAAGCCCAAATCAACCCTCCTAATCCTTAGGATAGCATACTATGACACCATTCAAGCACACACAAGCCCGAAATTACACTCTAAACACACTATACACAATCACACCCAAATGGTCAAACACACACATTTTCAAAACGGGGTTCTATGTGTTCCAGCCCTAAAATCAGTTGGAAACAAGTAAATAGGGGTCCTAGAACTCACACAAACAAGAAAGATGAAGAGCTTCGTTTGGACTTGCTACACGACGAATTTCGAGCCCAAATCACCACTTTTCTCTTCTTTTTCTCTTCTTCCTCTTTTCTTTCTCTCTCTTCTTTTTCTTTAGCTGAAAATGAGTGTGGGGAGGGGGAAATTGGCTGCCCTCTCCCTTAATATGTTCCATTTACCCAAATTTCGTGCGTTGGCGGGTTTGGTCCCCCGACTTTGGACTTTATTTTTTTTTCTTCTTTCGTCGGCTACAAAGTAAATATCCGTGTGTTACACAGATACTACAGTGGAGCAGGTAATCTGTGTATCAAAGTTGGCAGCTACTGTACTATGTTATCGACAAAAAGTGGAACACAGCAGCCGTCGGCACAGACAAGCTTGCTCTATGTAGTAGTCGATCGGCAGCTTATGGAGTTCACTACTGATCGACAGTTTATCTGCATATGCTGATTAGTAGTTATTCAACATATACCCTTCAGCAGTGGATTCAACACTTGGCTTGATTCGATAGTTGATGGCCAATGCAGAAATCCTGAGTTTATCACTTGACCTATTTTGGAAGTTGATGGCCAATCCTGAAATCCTAAATTTTCAATAGTTTCATCCGTCATGATTTAACAAGAAAAGAAGGAAGTATTTAAATGTAACAACACAAAATCCAAAGATGAAGTGATATATCTTGTTCCAAGGTTTTTAATAGTTACTTTAACTCTTTTATTACTATTCAATTACTGTTATTTATTAGTATAGATATTTAATTTTTCTTTCATTATGTTTTAAGTTTAAAATTCAAATTAGAGTACAAGATTGTATAGGTGTACGAAGTTTTTTAATCATGAGCTAAGAAAATCCTATAATAATATTACAATGTTACAAATATTACATAGAAATCAAAATGTTACAAATAAACATAAAAAATTCTTTGGATGAACATTTGTTTATAGAATTATCAATTATAAATAAATTCTTATTTCATATTTTCTTCTTTACCCAGTCAATTCCCACTCATAGTATGATATATATTATGAATGATATCAGTTTCATTATTCAACCCAAGTAATATTATATAACTATTGAAACAACACCTAATAGCTATAGAGAAAAGAGTGAACAGTGTAGAATAAATGAGAAGCATGTTCTTGTGTCATTCTTAACAACTAACCATACATACTTATAGGTCACTATAGGCCTTTAGTAATCAATGTTATAAATATAAAAATTAGTAGGTAAAGGTAACCTATAGGAGTTTTGATGACCACAATTAAGTTCATTCATATACTCCCCCTTGGTTATCAAGCGGTATATTCTTTCAATTCGCTTGGTGATGCTGTCTCATTATAAACCTTACTAGGAAAACCTAGTACGATAAAACCATAGCTAAGGAAAAAGAGTGCAGCACATATATTCTACCCTGAATGATATTTAGTTCAGCTCTTTGAGTTGTCATATACCAATCCCATGAACCACTTCTTGAATGTTAATATTGGTAGTGATTTAGTGAACAAGTCTGCCAACTTTTCGATAGAATGAATCTGTTGGATGACAATATCACCACTCTTTTGTAAATCATGTGTGAAAAAGAACTTTGGTAAAAAATATGTTTGGTTCTATCTCCTTTGATATATCCTTCTTTAAGTTGTGCTATGCATGCTACATTGTCTCCATGTAATATTGCTGGTCCTTCATTTCTAGAATAAATAACACACGATCCAAGAAAAGTTGTATTACAGTCCGTAACCAAACATATTCACAACTAGCTTCATGGATAACTAATATTTTTGCAAGGTTAGATGAAGTGGTTGTGATTGTTTGCTTCATAGAACGTCATGTAATTGCAATGCCTCCATATGTGAATATATATCTAGTTTGAGATCGACCCGTATGAGGATCAGACATGTATCTGCATCTACAAAACCGACTAGACTAGTTTTTGATTGGTTAGAAAACACACAAACCATATATTTAGTGCCTTGAAGGTATCACAATATTTGTTTTACCCCATTCCAACGCTTCCTTGTAGGACATTAACTATATCTTGCTAACAAATTTAATGTAAACGATATGTTTAGTCGTGTATGGCTAGCAAGAAACATCAATGCTCTAATCACACTTAAATACGGTACTTCTGGGCCAAGAATTTCTTCTTCATTTACGGGAGGTTTGAACGGATCTTTTTCTAACATCAAGCAACGTTATGACCATTGGGGTACTTAGTGAATGCGATTTGTCCATATAAAATCTTTTAAGTAATTATTCTATGTAGGTTTCTTGATGTACACAGATTGCATCTTTAAGGCGCTCAATTTGTAAACCGAGACAAAAATTTGTCTTTCCAAGGTCTTTCATCTCATATTCCTTTTTCAAGCATTCATTGCTTTTTGGAGCTCCACAGGGGTTCCGATTATATTTAAGTCATCAATAAACAACAACTATAACATTCATATTCTAACTTCTTTATGAAAATGCGTGGACAAACCTAATCATTTTATACCCTTTTTTTAACAATATTCACTAAGGCTATTGTACCACATATGTCCAGATTGTTTTATCCCATATAGTGATTTGTTTAATTTAATGAAAGATCTTCTCGAGAACTAAATTCATATATTTTCGGTAGTCTAAATCCTTGAGGGAGTTTTATGTAAATTTATGTATTAAGTGATCTATAAGGTAGGCTGTCACGACATCCATTAGACACATATCTATCCTTTCTTGTACTACCAGACTTATAGGTAACAAAAATTCATCGCATCCATAACTGGAGAATATGTCTCCTCAAAATTAATCCCATGTCTTTGTTAAAATCCTTGTGCTACCAATCATGCCTTGTACCATATAATCTCATTTTTTTAATTACGTTTTAGCATTGTGCTACTTAGAACCAATAGGGTTTATACCTTTTGGTGTACGGACAACAGGTTCAAAAAATCTCGTTTTTTAAGGGAATTCAATTATGCATTAATTGCATCTTTTTATTTTGGCCAATAATTTCTATGCTTACATTAATTGATAGATCTTGGTTATTACCTCATAGTTTTCCATTACTTCTTGCACAACATTATATGAAAAACTTTCATCAACGTCGATCTTATTTCGGTTCCATACCTTTCTAGACATGATATAATTTATTGAGATATCTTCATTTTTAGGTACCTGAGGTTCGCTTGAAACCATCATGTCTAGTGTCTCTCAAAAGACTCCTTTTCTTGCACTATTGTTTCCTCAATTTAATTATCTTCATTTTTTGTTCTCCTTTCCTTTTGAGGATTTTTATCTTGGAACCGACTGGTCTACCATGCTTTAGTTGTGCATTAGACTTATTAGCAATCTATGGTTGTCATTTTGGGACATTGATTTTAACGGATCATTAAGAGCCGGTATATGTGACTTGGTCTATTGGGTCAGTAAATGCATTTGGTAATTGATTTGCTAATCCTTTTAGATGAATTATCCTTTGAACTTTAAGTTCACATTGTTTAGTTTGAGGATCAGTATAAGACAATGATAATTCATTTCAACTTATTTCATCTTTTAGCTGTTTTTTTATCTCCCCTTAATGTTGGAAACGTTGATTCATCAAAATGACAATCAATAAATCAAGTTGTAAATAAATCTCCCGTTAATGGTTCTAAATACTTAATGATTGAAGGTGATTCATACTGAACATATATCCCTAACCTCCTTTAAGGTCCCATATTTGTATCTTGTGGTGGAGCGATTGGAACATATACCACATAACCAAAATTCGTATATGGGAGATAGTAGGTTCCTGACCAAATACCAGTTTTAACCAAAAGGAAGTGAGTTAACTTATTGATTTGATGCGAATTCATGTTACTGCATGTAGAATAGCATGTCCCCACGTAGTTACTTGTAGTTTTGATTTCATAATCATTGGTCTTGGAACCATTTGAAGTTGCTTATAAGCGATGGAGCAAGTCCATTTTGTGTATGTACATGAGGTACCACGTGTTCTACACATCCTAATAGATATACAAATTAAATGCTTAGGATGTAAATTCATCAACATTATCCAACCAAACATTCTTTATAGGGTAATCTGAAAATGTGCTCTTAACCTTATTAATTGTGCAAGTAGTCGTGCAAATGCCATATTATGACTTGCTAATAAGCACACATGAGACCATCTAGTTGATGCATTAATTAGAATCATTATTTAAATGGTCCACTAGAGGGATGTATAGGTCCACATATATCCCTATGTATTCTTTCCAAAAATTAACGGATTTAGTCCCCGTCTTAGTTTGTGATGGACGGGTAATTAGCTTCCCTTGTGAGCATGCAACACATATAAAATTCTTAGCCTGAATAATCTTTTGGCCTTCTAAGGAATGCCCACATGAATTTTCAATATTTTCTCATAATTATTGATCCTGAATGACCCAACCGGTCATGCCAAATGATAAAGTTTTCTCGGTCCACAAATTATGGTTTATAACTACATTTGATTCGATTGCAAATATTTTTGTATAATATAAACTGAAGGTAAATAGCGGCAACCTTTCTAATCTTGTTTTTAACCCGTAATTATTTTAGTTATTTGAAGGTATTCTTCACGTCCATCACATGCAGTCTCACATGATATTCATTTAAACAAATATCTTTAAAACTTATAAGAATTCTTTGAGACAATGGAGAAAATAACACGTTGTATATTTTAATTTGTGTTCCACCCGATAACACTATAGAAGCTCCTCCAAAACCTTCAATTAATTTCGTGCTATCTGATACAATGCTTACTTTTGCCTTTTGTAATTAATTTTGAGAAGTATTTTCTTTCTTAAAAAGTGTATGAGTAGTTACACTGTCGATTAGACAAACATCTTCATTATTAATGGGAAGCTTCGTTGAACATTCTATTTGCTTCAAAACAAGAAAATAATTTCATAAATAAAATGTTTTATAATTTTCTTCTAAATATCATAAAAAAATTAATGACAGATAAAGTAACTTAAACAAAATGACTAAAAAACATTTGTAAGAGTTATACTTAGAGGCTGATGCAACCAAAGAGCTCTCAGCATTCACATGTGAAGTATAAGGAAAGTTACTTCAGAAGATTTGATACAACTCAATGAAATTCACTAAGTATCAAATCTGCCAAAGCCAAAAGACCAGTTCTTCCGAAGCCAAAGATGAAGTCTTCCAAAGCTTCAAGACAAAGTCTTTCGAAGCCAAGAGACTAATTTCTTCCGAAGATAGAGAAGACATGCTTTCTCTAACATGCTTTTGACAAAATCTGAACCACTTTTTGTTACCATCTCTGAAGACTCACCAGGTAATACAAGTTGGTGAAATGTCCATACTTTTATCAACTATAGATTAAGGTCTTAGAGTTTGTAACTTTTTACCTTTGTACTTTTATCCTTTTTGTAATAGATAAGGATGTGAGCTATGACATGTCATAGTCATTAGTCAAAAGGCAATCTGCCTTTTGACTTTACATTGATCTTGTTGTCTATATTAGTGTTTGAGCTAGCCTTCAAAGTATGGCCAGTTGTAGGATGTAATATAGAGTGTCTCAGGTACCAGTCCTTATGACTAAGCTTTGTAACATTTTGTAAAACACTTGAGAACAATATACATCATTTTTGAAAACCAATTACTTGTGTTCTTATTATGTTCTTTACTTGTGTTCATTGTTTCACTTTAGCTGGTTTTCTATTTGATCTGTTAAGTGTTCTAGTCTCTCCTACCTTGTGAAACTGTTACATTGCTCCCCTTCACCAGTCCTGCAACGCTTCAACACATACAAAATAAAATCCCATAACTAGATGTCTCGTATGCTTTAAAACAAAACGCATAACTAATAATTCACACGTAAGGAAAATTGTAAGCATTCAACTGATTTGTATCAGCAAGGAAATCACCCGCATCCATATGACTTGTATCATAAGAAAATCATTAACATCCATATGAGTTGTATCATTAAGGTCCTTATGACCATCTAGGATATCAATATTATCATTCTCATATGTGAATTTGTCATATGTGAAATTTCTTTTCCTTTACCTTTGATGGATTGTTGGTATAGCTCCACCAAGTTTTTAGGCGTATGACATGTACGTGCATAATCACTTACACAATGATAACATACAGTTGGTGGGATTCTAGTCTTATTGTTATTCCATTCATCCTTAGAATTCATTCCAATGTCATAGGATTTATAGTGAATTCTTGTGTTCTTAAAATGAACACCATGATAATTTCCTCGACTATTTCCACGTCCACGAACAAGACCATTACCACGACCACGTTTGTACCATGGACACGGCCATGGCTTCCACTATAGTCACTATATGTCACCACATTCCCTTCTAGGAATGGGGTTATACTAGTCAGACGGGTCTCATGATTTTTCATTAGTAGCTTATTGTTTTGCTCGGCTACAAGTAAAACGATATTTGGTCACTATATTTAATGAAGCCCTTTTCATAATTTAAGGCGTGAGTGTAGAATGTTTTATCCCACATTTCATTATCAATAATATTTGCACCACATAGAATCAATTGTGAGGTGATTCTAAACATAGTCGAGTTATACTCGCATATAGACTTGAAGTCTTGCAATCTAAGTGGAGCCATTCATAACGAGCTCTTGGCAATATTATCGTTTTTTGATGGTTATATCGTTCCTTCAGTTTGGTCCATAGGACAAGTGGATATTTAATTGTGAGGTATTCATTTTTTAAAGTTGATAATGTAAATACATAACTGTCATTGCTTTATCGTTGTTGGTTGCTTCATCTCCTTCTTTAATTGGATCACCAAGATTATTAGCATTCAAATGTATTTTGGCATCCAACAACCATGACAAATAGTTTTTTTTCGCTAACATCCAAAGCCACAAATTCAAATTTTGCAAGATTTGATACGATGAACTATATTATCACAAAACATATGAATTATTACGTGTAACTCAAATTAAAAAAAATAAATTAAATATGAACGCTAAATACATTGGTAATAATAAAATGTTAAGAGATATAAACCATAAACCCAAAACCCAGTCTTATCTAATTCATTTATTATTATTATTATTTTAATTTTTACGTAACTTTATTTATTCATGAGTTTATTATATTTATCATAACTTTACATTTCACAAAATATTAAATTATCAATATTTATCCAAGAGTATATTATATTATTCTTAACTTCACAATTCATAAAATAAATTATTGAATAAAATTTCTCACACATCTCACATATTTGTTTTTCCAACATCTCACTTGTGAAAATATTAAACATAATTTTAAATATCACACCCTCAATTTCCACAAACGGGGTTTTACCGTTAGGCGTGTGACATAACCAGGATCTCAGATAAACATCAGTTACACCAAACGACTCGATAATTACAAAACATAATAGTTTCTTAGTAATAATGAAATAAACCAACTTGTATTTAAGTATTGCAGAAGCGAAAACAGGAAAACATTTAACAACGGTTTTGGAACACGCAAACACGCGTCCAATCCTATTTATGTAAAGTACATGAAATTAAATCTTGAAACAGTTGGATGAAAGTGGTATGACATGCAGTGGATGCTGTGCTCCTAAACGTGCCATTTCAATGTCTTGAGAGAAAACATGCAAAAGTCAGTACAAGACTGGTGAGTTCACAGGTTTATCAGAAAACAGTATATCAATAATGAAATTCCCGGATTTAGTAATCAAAGCATATAATGGGTAGCTAGCCCATGGCAATCACTATGTGTATGAAGTCGCGACCGAGCTGACATGTAATCAATAGTAATAATGTAGGCCCGGCTGTGGTTTCCCCACCACAACACTGTAAAACAGGCTGACCGTTCACCCGTTTGACCTCCAGTCAAGCTAGCGCGACTAGCCCGGGCGGGGTATGTCAATCCCAGTAGATCTACTAACAATCACCTCGCTATTTGCATATTAACGGTCTGAAGGGCAAAGTATAACACCATAGTATCAGGTATATGCAGTATTACAAAAACCCAATGTAATGTAATGTTTATGAAAGCAGCATGTTTCTCTCCCCCAAAAAGAGTATAAAGTAAAAGTGGGCTGTAAACTCACCTCGATTGCACAGCAATAGAGTAATGCAAGAACAAAAGAGTTGGTTCCCGATTAACCTGGATGTATATTTATTATTTGATTAACATTTAAATACTAATAATATGATCGTATGGTTTCGCGTTCACGGCTCGGTTCCGCCTTAGACGTTAACTTAATCAAACACCAATTCACACCAGGTGTATTAAACTCGATATCACAAGTCAAAGGATTGCTATTATTATTAAATAATACATTTAATAACACGACCCATATGTAGCATACGTACATGTATTAAATATATATATCTGTTCAACTTTTATAAAAGTTATTACGTTTCATATCATATAACTTACAAACTCAAAAATGTGAAACGACCTAACCATAACACATTCAAATATATATTATATACATGCACGTGCCGCATACACACAAGCATACGCACATGAACATACCCATCTATTGTTACACACAACAATGCAAAACATCACGTATACTCGATGCTTTTTACACCATTAGTAGAACAATCATAATTTACATAGTATCTAATATATATATATATATATATATATATATATATATATATATATATATATGTCACATGCATCTTGGACACACAATATATAAACATATATATTTGTTGAAGGAGCACACATTTACATACGTACGATTGCACACACAATCTCATCAAAATATATTAACTCACACCATGTTTACTCCACTTCAACAATACCAACCGTACCCCTCATGCATTCCACGACCAACCCATGGACCACCACTACCAACATGAATAACATGCAACACACATATCATTACACTATTAATAAATTAACCATACACAAGCATAACTCATGGCTGCACACATAACACACCCACACACACACTCACGGTGCACATACAACAAACACTAACACACAATATACATATACATATCGCAAAGAACATACACACACCGTCTTCATGCCCCCCCTGCTCCCCAACCGAGACCCACACGCACACACTTTAACACATACATATATACACCCTGCAGAAACATACATACATACATATAACGACATACATACATACGTAGAATATATACAGATACATACATACGCAGATTATTTACATACAAACATACACAACACACATACATACATACATACGCAGCAGCTTAATTGTAGCCCCCCTCTCCCTTTTTGCACGAACGCACAGCAGCCTTCGGCAGCTGTGTGTGTTTTCGGGTGTACACCGCACAGGACTAAAACAACCCACACCCTCACGGATGTACATCCTTGACCAAAACTATCCACCTGAACCCGATTGAAACCCACCACCGCGACCTAACAACCGGGGCGGAACTGTAATCGCAACCGTAACAAAAACGAACAACTAAGGGATTAATCGTACCAGTCGGGTTCGCCAAGATCAATTCCGCGCAGCAAGAACGTTCACAACCACGGAGCACTCTCAATTTGAAAGAACTTGGACGTGAGGAAAGGGCTGCCGGCATCTCGTGAGGCTACGGTTTTGGTCGGGAGAGGGAGAATCACCGGAGAGGATGATTACCGCACTGGTGCTCGTCGTGTAGGAGGGGGGAAAAAGTCGGTTGAGAGAGAGAGAGGCGGTGAGGGGAGGAGTCGGTGAGGGGAGGAGGTCGGTTAAGGGAGACAGCCAATAGAGGCATATATATATATATATATATATATATATATATATATATATATATATATATATATATATATATGCATAATAACTCAACTTTGGTTAAACACACAAAATGGCCCTTCAAGTTTTCAAGTTTCCATTTGAAGATATTAATTAATTTTAATTAAGTTAAGATTAATTAGAATTATGTACTAATGATAATAATAATTAAAGTTTAGTTAATTATAAAATAGCGATGGAAGATTAGATAGAGGAAGCGATGTTAAACTGAAAAATACGGGTTGTCACATCATTCCCTTGTTGAAGGAATTTTCGTCCCGAAAATTGGAACGCTGGGTCAACGTATGTAGTGAGTAAGCTAAGCGTTGTGAGCAAACTATTTAGTTATCCAGCACGTAGACGTGCTAAGGTTTTCGAGAGATTTGGGATAAATCTAAAATAAAGGAACATAGGGTTCCTAAGCTTTTGCAAGAGTTGCGACATTATCCCCATATTGAAGGGATTTTCATTCCCAAAATTGAAAGAAAAGATATCTTACAACTGTATTTTAGGAATTTGAAGTTTGATCGTTGAACAGTTGCGGATACGTCTTTTTCATTTGATCTTCGCGTTCCTAGGTGAACTCTGGTCCACACTTTGAGTTCCACCTAACACGCACGATAGGGATCTTGCTACGTTTTAGGGTTTTGACTTCTTGATCCATGATCTTCACTGGTTCTTCGATGAAATGTAGTTGGTCATCTATCTTTAGTTCCTCCAATGGCACGATCAATGATTCATCAGATAGACATTTCCTCAGATTGGATACATGAAACACATCATGTATCCCCTGAGTTCTTCAGGTAAATTCAGCTGATAGGCTACTGGGCCAATCCGTTTGACAATCTCAAATGGCCCACGTATCTAGGGCTTAGCTTCCCATGCTTGCCAAAACGTATTACTCCTTTCCACGGTGAGACTTTTAAAAGTACCTTATCACCAATCTGGAATTCCAATGGTTTACGACGCTTGTCAGCATAACTTTTCTGTCGATCATGTGCAGCTGCCATCCGATTACGTATTTGTACAATCTTTTCAGTTGTTTCGTGCACCAGTTCCGGACCAGTAAGTTGGCTTTCTCCAACCTCTGTCCAACATACAGGTGACCGGCACTTACGTCCATAAAGTGCCTCAAATGGTGCGGCTTTAATTGAGGTGTGATAACTGTTATTGTAGGAGAACTCAACCAATTGTAGATGAGTTTCCCAGCTACTGCCAAAATCGATCAACACAGGCACGCAACATGTCTTCTAGTGTCTGGATCGTACGCTCACTCTGGCCATCGGTTTGTGGGTGATACGCAGTGCTCATATCTAGTCATGTCCCCAATGATCGTTGTAATGACCACCAGAAATGAGAAGTGAACCGAGCGTCACGATCGGATATAATAGATACTGGCACGCCATGCCGAGAGACTATTTCTCTTAAGTAAATGCGTGTCAGTTTCTCCATTCGGTCCGTCTCCCGGATCGCCAGAAAATGTGCGGATTTTGTTAAGCGATCTATTATAACCCAAATGGTGTCGCATCCGCTGGGAGTTCTGGGTAACTTCGTAATAAAGTCCATAGAAATTTGCTCCCATTTCCACACTGGGATTTCTGGTTGCTGGAGTAAGCCGGATGGTCTCTAGTATTCCACTTTAACTTTGGAGCAAGTTAAGCATCTGCTTACATATGCGGCGATCTCCGCTTTCATGTTCGGCCACCAGTAAACTCCTTTAGGTCTTGATACATCTTATCTGAACCTGGATGAATTGAGTAACATGTCTTATGAGGTTCATCCATTACCAGTTCCCTCAGATTCCCATACAGTGGTACCGAGATCCGTTCCATGAAGTAACGGATTCCATCAGTTTTGATCTTCAACTGTTTCTCCATGCCTCGCATGGATTCTGCTTTTAGGTTCTCAGTCTTTAAGGCCTCGCTTTGAGCAGCCTTGATTTGCACAGGTAGATCAGAATGTATGGTCATCTGTAATGCGCGCACCCGACGAGGTCTTAATGTTTCTTTCCGACTAAGGGCGTCGGCTACCACATTAGCTTTACCCGGGTGATACTTGATCGCACAATCGTAGTCATTGAGTAATTCCAACCACCATCGTTGTCGCATATTCAATTCCTTCTGATTGAATATGTGCTGGAGGCTCTTGTGATCCGTATAGATCATACACTTGGTTCCATATAGGTAGTGTCTCCAGATCTTCAGGCAAACACTACAGCTCCCAATTCCAAATCATGCGTTGTGTAGTTTTTCTCATGCATCCTGAGTTGTCTAGACGCATAAGCTATGACTTTGTCACGTTGCATCAGTACACATCCCACACCCTGGATGGAAGCATCACAGTAAACAACAAAGTCATCAGTCCCTTCTGGTAAGGCTAGGGTTGGTGCAGTGCAGAGTCTATCTTTAAGCATCTGGAATGCTGTTTCTTCTTTATTACACCACTTGTAAATAGTCCCCTTATGGGTCAGGGCAGTCAAAGGTTGTGCCACTTTTGAAAACCCTTCAATAAATCGTCTGTAGTAGCCCGCCAAACCAAGGAATTGTCGCACCTCGGTAGGCGTCTTCGGTGCTGGCCAATCCTTGATGGCTTTAATCTTCGATGGATCCACATGTATACCCTTGTCGTTCACCAGATGCCAAAGAAAATGCACTTCGCATCCAGAAGTCACATTTTGAAAATTTGGCATAAAGTTGTTTGTTCCTCAACAATTCCAGTATGGTTCTCAAATGTTCCTCATGATCTTCCTTATTACGGGAGTAGATCAGTATATCATCGATGAATACAATGACAAATTTATCTAAATAAGGCTTGCAGACGCGATTCATAAGGTCCATGAAAACTGTTGGTGCATTGGTCAGTCCGAACGGCATCACAGCAAACTCATAGTGTCCATAGCGAGTCCGGAACGCCGTCTTCGAAATATCCTCTTCTCGAACCCTTAACTGATGATAACCCGATCTCAAGTCAATCTTGGAATAGTATTTAGATCCTTGCAATTGGTCGAACAGGTCATCGATTCGCGGAAGTGGATACTTGTTCTTGATCGTTACCTTGTTCAACTCGCGGTAGTCTATACACATCCTGAAGGTTCCATCTTTCTTTTTAACGAAAAGCACTAGAGCTCCCCAGGGTGAAGAGCTGGGACGTATGAATCCCTTGTCTAACAATTCTTACAATTGCTTAGACAGCTCTTGTAGTTCGTTTGGTGCCAGACGTACGGAGCTCGAGCGATCGGAGTTGCTCCGGGTGCTAATTCAATCTGGAATTCCACCTGCCTGTGTGGAGGGAGGCCAGGTAAGTCTTCGGGAAGTACTTCGGGAAAGTCTCTCACAACTGGAATATCTTTGACTCGCCTTTCATCCGTCTTCATTTCAGTAACAAGTGCCAACAAGGCAAAGTGTCCTTTCCTGAGACATTTCTGAGCCTTCAGATATGATATGAGGCCGACCACCGCACCCACCTTATCACCTTCCACTGTAAGAATTTCATCGTCCGAGATGGGTAACTTGATCAGCTTTTCCTTGCAAACGATCTCAGCACTGTTTTTAGATAACCAATCCATCCCGACTACTACATCGAAGCTTCCAAGTGTGACAGAAACAAGGTCTATGCAGAAAGTGTGTCTTGATAAGCCTAGCTTACAGTTTCTAACACTTGGGTTGTTGTTATTGTCCTACCATCGGCTATTTCTATGGTGTACTCAGAATTCAGGTTAGTAGGTACCATTCCTAGTACTTTACTAAAGTTTATAGATACATAACTTTTATCAGTACCGGAGTCAAATAAAACAGAGGCGTAACATCCATTAATAGAGAATCTACCAGATACTACAGTAGGGTCGTTTCGAGCCTCACCTGAGCCCATGATGAAAGCTCTGCCTCTACCACCATTGTTGTTGTCATTAGACTTATTAGTAGCACCACTATTTTCATTCCTTTTTAGCTTTGGACATTCGCTTTTAAAGTGACCGGGTTAATCGCATTCATAACACCCAGTACGGTTATAGTTTTGCTGCTGCTGAGGTGTTTTTCCCGAGAGGTTTACCCTACAGTTTTTAGCAACGTGCCCAAACTTTCCACACCTCTCACAAGCGTTCCTGTGCATTGCCCAGTATGATGAAACTTACATTTGTTGCACTTCGGAAGATTTCCATGATAGCCACCCGAGTTTCCCATGTCATAAGAAGATTGGGACGGGTTGAACTTCTTGTGTTGGGGTTGATGAGTAGAGGATGAAGATTGCTTCCCGCTGGCAGATGGTTCCCATTTCCTCTTGTTATCGTTGGAACCAGATGCAGCACCACGCGGGTGCAGTTTACCCTGAGTGACAGCCTGGTCAGTCAGCTTGTGGGCCAGTTGGACAGCTTCCTGAATGGTAGCTGGTCTAGCAGTGGTGACCATGCTCTGTATTTCCAGTACTAGTCCATCGATGTACCTTTCAACTCGTTTGTAAGCCGGGTTGACCATAGTGGGACATAAGGTAGCCAACTCGTGGGAACGAGTCGTGTAGGCTTCAATTTCGGAACCCACCATTTTTAAATTCCAGAATTCAGTTTCTAGTTTCTGCACTTCATCTCTGGGACAGTATTCCTCTTTCAACGAACTCTTGAATTCTTCCCAAGCCATGGCATTTGCAGTTTCAACACCCAACATCTGGACTTGCGTATTCCACCAGCTCAGTGCAGCACCATCCATGGTACTAGCAGCATATTTCACCCTACTCTCGGCAGGGCAGTTACAGATTTCAAATACCGACTCCAGCTTTTCGAACCAACGGAGCAGCCCCACTGCTCCCTCAGTTCCCCTGAATGGATTAGGTTTGCAGTCCATAAAGGACTTGTAGGTGCAAGCTGGTTGTCCAATGGGATTCTGTTGTGGAGGGTGTTGGTTTGCCAACACTGCAGTAATACTCTGATTGATTAGCGCTGCCAATTCTGCAGGCGCCATGGAGATGTTACCTCTCCCGCGTCCACGTCCTCTTCCAAACATTCTTTAAATTACCATATACATAAATAAGTAAATAACCAACCAGATATCAAAATCTAAAGCTATCAGTCACATAAAAATAATCCCTTTGTCTTGGAATGAAAAAGAAAAAGGTCCAAGAATTTAAAGTAACAGAAAAGCTAGAAGATCAGTTCGAATCTGAGGGATTAGGACACATGTCATGGTTTGAATTCCATCCGAATTCGAGGTAAGAGTGAGCGTTCATACAAGTAGAATTGAAAGATAGTTTCCACATTAATAGCTATGTTCTATGAAAACCGAGACTTTCTTGCTCAAGGTGTAGAAATGAATTCTTATACTGACTACAACGTTACCACCCGACCAAATTCATCGGACTTAGCAT
Organism: Flaveria linearis; assembly: GCA_024085815.1. Taxonomy (NCBI): domain Eukaryota; kingdom Viridiplantae; phylum Streptophyta; class Magnoliopsida; order Asterales; family Asteraceae; genus Flaveria; species Flaveria linearis. Next base: position 40,323,220 of record CM044011.1, read on the forward strand.
GCACGACAAATTACAATTACGTGTGCACCAGTAATGGTAATTTGCTTTGCATGATCACCCCAGTTCCTCCTATCAGGCTAACATATCTTGTCAAGTATAGTGGTCATCAACGATAGGAGTACCAAATATGTAAGTATTATATCGGGGTCGATCAATCAAAGTATACAAAAGGATTAGTAAGGTTCAGGAAATTCATAACTAACCCCTCCCGTGACTCACAGCAACTCGGAGCCACCATCCCTGTAGTCGTAAACTCACAGGGATATGTTTAAGCAAAAGTTTTCAGGTAACCAAAAGTTCTGGAAATTTGTAAGTAACCCTTCCCGTGACTCACACAGCAACTCAGAGTCACCATCCCTTTAGTCGTAAACTCACAGGGATATGTTAAAGCAAAAGTTCTCAGGCAACCAACTTAAGTAAGCACAGCTTAGTAGTCTATGTGTGTGTAACTAATGCAAATCCAGCTATAGTCTAAAATGCAATGCAAATGAGGTGCAAGGTTCATTTTAGTTCGCTATAACTAATGCACTGATACCAATCTGTCACACCCTCAATTTCCATAAACGGGTTTTACCGTTAGGCGTGTGACATAACCAGGATCTCAGATAAACATCAGTTACACCAAACGACTCGATAATTACAAAACATAATAGTTTCTTAGTAATAATGAAATAAACCAACTTGTATTTAAGTATTGCGGAAGCGAAAACAGGAAAACATTTAACAACGGTTTTGGAACACGCAAACACGCGTCCAATCCTATTTATATAAAGTACATGAAATTAAATCTTGAAAACAGTTGGGATGAAAGTGGTATGACATGCAGTGGATGCTGTGCTCCTAAACGTGCCATTTCAATGTCCTGAGAGAAAACATGCAAAAGTCAGTACAAGACTGGTGAGTTCACAGGTTTATCAGAAAACAGTAAGTATCAATAATGAAATTCCCGGATTTAGTAATCAAAGCATATAATGGGTAGCTAGCCCATGGCAATCACTATGTGTATGAAGTCGCGACCGAGCTGACATGTAATCAATAGTAATAATGCAGGCCCGGCTGTGGTTTCCCCACCACAACACTGTAAAACAGGCTGACCGTTCACCCGTTTGACCTCCAGTCAAGCTAGCGCGACTAGCCCGGCGAGGTATGTCAATCCCGTAGATCTACTAACAATCACCTCGCTATTTGCATATTAACGGTCCGAAGGGCAAAGTATAACACCATAGTATCAGGTATATGCAGTATTACAAAAACCCAATGTAATGTAATGTTTATGAAAGCAGCATGTTTCTCTCCCCCAAAAAGAGTATAAAGTAAAAATGGGGCTGTAAACTCACCTTGATTGCACAGCAATAGAGTAATGCAAGAACAAAAGAGTTGGTTCCCGGTTAACCTGGATGTATATTTATTATTTGATTAATATTTAATACTAATAATATGATCGTATGGTTTCGCGTTCACGGCTCGGTTCCGCCTTAGACGTTAACTTAATCAAACACCAATTCACACCAGGTGTATTAAACTCGATTATCACAAGTCAAAGGATTGCTATTATTATTAAATAATACATTTAATAACATGACCCATACGTAGCATACGTACATGTATTAAATATATATCTGTTCAACTTTTTATAAAGTTATTACGTTTCATATCATATAACTTACAAACTCAAAAATGCGAAATGACCTAACCATAACACATTCAAATATATATTATATACATGCACGTGCCGCATACACACAAGCATACGCACATGAACATACCCATCTATTGTTACACACAACAATGAAAAACATCACGTATACTCGATGCATTTTACACCATTAGTAGAACAATCATAATTTACATAGTATCATATATATATATATATATATATATATGTCACATGCATCTTGGACACACAATAGATAAACATATATATTTGTTGAAGGAGCACACATTTACATACATACGATTGCACACACAATCTCATCAAAAGATATTAACTCATACCATGTTTACTCCACTTCAACAATACCAACCGTACCCCTCATGCATTCCACGACCAACCCATGGACCACCACTACAAACATGAATAACATGCAACACACATATCATTATACTATTAATAAATTAACCACACACAAGCATAACTCATGGCTGCACACATAACAACACCCACACACACTCACGGTGCACATACAACAAAAACTAACACACAATATACATATACATATCGTAAAAGAACATACACACACCATCTTCATGCCCCCCTGCTCCTCAACCAAGACCCACACGCACACACTTTTAACACATATATATATACACCCTGTAGAAACATACATACATATATATATAACGACATACATACATATGTAGAATATATACAGATACATACATACGCTGATTATTTACATACAAACATACACAGCACACATACATACATACATACATACGCAGCAGCTTAATTGTAGCCCCCCCTCTCCCTTTTTGCACGAACGCACAGCAGCCTTCGGCGGCTGTGTGTGTTCTCGGGTGTACACCGCACAGGACCAAAACAACCCACACCCTCACGGATGTACATCCTTGACCAAAACTATCCACCCGAACCCCATTGAAACCCACCACCGCGACCTAACAACCGGGGCGGAACTGTAATCACAACCGTAACGAAAACGAACAACTAAGGGATTAATCGTACCAGTCGGGTTCGCCAAGATCAATTCCGCGCAGCAAGAACGTTCATAACCACAGAGCACTCTCAATTTGAAAGAATTTGGACGTGAGGAAGAAAGGGCTGTCGGCGTCTCGTGAGGCTGCGGTTTTGGTCGGAAGAGGGAGAATCGCCGGAGAGGATGATTACCGCACGGGAGCTCGTCGTGTGGGAGGGGGAAAAAGTCGGTTGAGAGAGAGAGAGAGGCGGTGAGGAGGAAGAGTCGGTGAGGGGAGGGGGTCGGTTAAGGGAGAGAGCCAAGAGAGGCATATATATATATATATATATATATATATATATATATATATATATATTGCATAATAACTCAACTTTGGTTAAACACACAAAATGGCCCTTCAAGTTTTCAAGTTTCCATTTGAAGATATTAATTAATTTTAATTAAGTTAAGATTAATTAGAATTATGTACTAATGATAATAATAATTAAAGTTTAGTTAATTATAAAATAGCGATGGAAGATTAGATAGAGGAAGCGATGTTAAACTGAAAAATACGGATTGTCACATTAAAGATAACGAATTTTCATTATGTGTTACGGAGGCTATGAAAGATTGACAAACCACAAGTTATGAAACAAGTATAATATTAACTTTTGTTTCTTAAATAATATTAGCATTAAATAATGATCAAAAGAATGATTAATAGGTTAATAAGATAATTATACGAGTTTTTAATGGATATGATAACTTATTTTTTTTAAATATGATTATAACAATATCATATTCATATAATGAGATTTTAAGTTGACGGTTAATTTATTATTCACCTTTTAGTGTTAGAGGTATATTAACAAACATCGATGACCTTACAAGAAAATGAACATTATTTTTATAAAATATGAGTCAAATATATATAATATTAACTGTCAATCCATTTATTAAAGTTTGATAATAGAAAAACAAAAATTATTGATATAAATTTCTAACATAACCATAATTTTATGTGTGGTTTTTGTTGGAAATAATAAAGATATGAAGAACAAAATTTTAATAAGACAATACTAACTTACATGCTAATATGATATAGCCTACTCCAAAAGTGATTACGTGCTGATAACATGTTAAAAACAACACCTATTAGCTATAGAGAAAAGAGTGAAGAGTGGAGAATAAGAGAATGGAAGAATGTTTTCTTTTGTCTTTCTTAACAACTAACCATATATATATTTATAGGTCCATAGGCCTTTAGTAATCAATGTTATAAATACAAAATTAATAGGTAAAAGGTAACCTATAAAAGTTTGATTATCACAATTAAGTTCACAATTAAGTTTATGAGTCCATCGTAATACTTAAAAAGTAATATTATATAACTACTTTAAAATATTTATTTAATATTCATATTTTTATATTTCAAATGATTATTAATATTAACTCTTAATTTCTAAGAAATGGACAATCATGAAAGGCCCCGAACCTAAGAGTATTTACAATTGGCCAATCATAACATAAAACATTACATGATACTTTATTAGAATTAAACATTGCAATAGAAAATTTAGAAGACATTCATACCATAGTATAGAATTGTGAATATTAAACATTTGTCTTAAAATGATACACTTAAAATTGTCTTAAAGTAAAACATCATTCAAAAATCAAAAGGTATCGGTCTCCATATACCAAGTAATTTTTTTTTCATGCCATCCTTAGCTTTCATCATTTTCAACCAACTAAGATACATACAAAGTTAACGTTTCCTGTGTGTTCTAGTTTTATATAATATATAGAAAATACACTTGCATTGCCTTTAATGAACACACAATTATAATACATAGCAGTTATCATGACTTTCATATCATCCATCATTGTGTTCATTATCTTCATTTCACTTGTTATCTTGCCTCTTTCGTAAGCTCGGGTTGCACATAGCAAAATCCTAAATATATGGTTGACAAAAGATGTCAACCCATGTCAATAAATGTTTATCATGGTAGCTAACCCCTAACAATTAACCCCACACTGCAAGGCATACAGCCTGCTCATGAATACAAGTACATTTTATTCATTTGACTCATATAAGTGAAGTCCTCCATAGTAATTATAAGGCTATTCATTTATCATTTTGGCCCATGTAACATTCATTAGGTTTCATTGTTGTTTTCATTCATTAATGATCCACTATAGTAAACATAACACATGATATCGTGCATTTGTTTATATAACATATAGCATCAAGTAATCTTTTTATAGAACTAAAGCATATAGGAACCTATATAGTAGAAACAGTCACATTAAATTACAATCAACTCCAACCTAATCGATGCTTACTGGAACCCTTGATGAAAATATCCTACGGGTCAGATAATGTGGACAACATGCATGTGAATAATTTTTATACGGATGCTAGCATCTAATGCGGATGAATAGTGTTAGAAACTCACCAAGTACGAAGGATGCGGGTGTAGGATTTGATAGGGATGAATAACTCCATGTGGTTAACAATCAGTACAATAGTAGTTGATGCAGGTGACTAAATCCAATGCAAACAGTAGCTAATGCAAATGGCTTAACACATAGTGCGGTGCATGGAGTTTAATGCGGACAACAATTGATGCAGATGACTTAAACATAATGCATGTAAGTTAAGTCAATGCGGATGGATAAATGGTTAGTGCAATTAACATTTGTTAAAGCGAATGATCTAATGTTTAATGTTGTTGAGTAAAGTTTAATGTAGGTAGTTCAAGGTAGAGTATTTACTAAGGCAACCCTAATACGAGTAACGATACCTGAGGTGATAAAACCAAACCTAATGTCTAATTCCATTCTTATGATTTCTATCACATTAAAGAGCATACCATAACCCTAATAACAGATCTAGACCTCTTATGTCTAGGGTTCGATATAATATCTATCATACACATATTTTCATCATCAAATATACTATAAACATCATTTTGAAACATAAAAATGCCACCTTTTCATGTGAAATGTAACACCCGGACATTTTTAATAGACGAGAAAGAAAGAATAAACGTGAATAAAAGTAGGAACCATAATTTAACCCAAGTTGAGGGGTTAAAAGTATCAAAAAGGACAAAAAGTCTAAAAGTTGGTGCATAAAGGTGGTATGGCCGCCCATGTTATCTGCACTCTTCTTTTCAACCGGTTTTAGAGAGAGAAAGCATAGAAGCTTTTGGGTTTTGAAGAAAGATCAAGAAGAAGGATGAATTCAAGGTAAGAATTCGAAGTTTTATGTGTTCTTGTTAGGTTTTAGCCTCGGTTATATGCTTATGTGTTTGTGTGTGTGTTCGGGTGTGCGTGTTTGGTGGGTTTCTAGGTGTTTGAACTCATTGCATACGGGTTTGAAGGAAGACACACTCAAAGTTGTATAAGGTGAGTTCTAGAACCCCCTTTTTACATGTTTTATATGATTTTGGGGCTGGAAATGCATGTACAAATGTTTTTTTATAAAAATGGGTTTTTCACCCGTATATGTGTGTGTGTGAATGCAGGTGGGCTTATGATATGGGTATTTATGATGTTATGATGATGCCATGTTCTTGTTATGATGCTTAGAATGTAAGAAATAAGCTTAGAATATGTTAGATTGATGATTAGGACTGAATATGATGTTAGTAGTTTGAGTTGGCTGCCCATGCGCCTAACGTTCAAATTTGCCTAAGTGTCCCATGCGCCCAAAACCCCATTCACCCAAAACCCCATGCGCCCAAATAGTGCTCATACGCCTAGGATAGGCTGAATTTGGCTAAGTGTCCCAAACGCCTAGATTGCCCATGCGCCCAGGCACTCATGCGCCTGCATAGTGCCCATGCGCCTAGAATTTTTCAAGAATGACTAAGTGTTAGGCTATGCGCCCCAATAGTACCCATGCGCCCATAACCTTTCCCATGCGCCTAAGTGTTCCCATGCCCCCAGAAGGCCATGCGCCTGCATAGTGCTCATACGCCTAAGACTTAAAATATTTTTTTTGAATTTTTGGGGCTGGAAATGCATACTAAATATATACGATTTAAATGACCCAGATTTTAAGAGGTTTTAACAGGAAGATCGATTTTTCTATTACAAAATGTGCTATACAAATGTGTTAAAATAAAATTTTTTCGCGCTGACCTGGCAGTACGGCCCCAGCCAGGGGCGTTGCCCCTTGGACCCACTAGGGGCTGCCGCCCCTAGGACCCGCTGTTAGGGGTTGCCGCCCCCGAACCTTCGCTGTTCTGTAGAGGGTCGGTAATATTCTATGATGACTTGTACTTGCTGTGCATGTGCTTGTGTATGTGAATGGATGATGCATGATGTATGTTATGTATGATTGTGTGTGATAATGATGTGCTTATGTATGATATGTTTCCTTATGTTCCTTATTACGTATTATGATATGACTTTACGTGGTGTGATTATGATGATGAACATAAAGTATTAACTTAACGAAGCGAAAGATTTAAGATAATGAAAGTGGAATATAATGAATGAACGAATGAAAGTCTTGCAAGCAAATGAAAGGAGGTTCACAACTCATTGGGAGTTGTCAGCTCAACTGTGTGTAACATAGCGTGCGATTTTAGCTAACCCAAGAGGGTCTACACACAGGGAATCAGTCTTGGTGACTGATCCATAGTACGAAACAGGATCCTTGTCACTTTACCTCGAATATGATGTGGCTTTGTGCTAGGATAGTCTGTGGCTTCGTGCCACGATGGGGTAAAGCTTGTCAGGATCTAGAAACAGTGAAAGATAATAATAAAGTACGAAATGAACGAAACGTGCGATAATGAATAAGGTTATACCTTGTTGCATGTACGATGTGTGCTCATGTACGAAAGTAAAGGAAGTGTTTTATGAAAAGAGTATTTTCATATATAAACTAATCGAGGTCTTTTATCACTTTTAAAACTAGAACTTACTCAGCAAAGCTGACTTTTATGCATCTTCAATTGGCAGGTAGTTTGTTGGATCTAGAGTGTATAGGTCTAGATCATTTTGTATAGGCTTAGTACTTGAGTCAAGTCTTGTAATTAATACTTGTAACAGTCAATATATATATATATATATATATATATATATATATATGTGCGTTGAATCTATAGGTTAACCCATATATGTGTGTGTTGATTTGTGACTATTGACAGGAAGAAACAATATACTTGGAAGGATTCATGATATTGACGAAGTGTAAGAAACATCTACGGATGAACATTATTGTTAATCCGTAGATATGTTTCTTACAAGACCAAATGACCAAGTGAATGTTCTGCGGATGATCAAGGACCATGAAGTGAAGGCTCCTACGGAAGAAGGATTTCCTACGAAAGAACAACACTTCTACGAAAGACCAATTCATCTACGGAAGAGCAAAAGTTCTGCGGACGACAAGACTTCAGCGGAAGAACATTATACTTGTGCGATTGGAAATTCCAAGAAGTCAAACAAGTCAACACAATCAATAACAAATCCCAAGAGATTCGGTGTTTCCTTAGCCGACTCAAACCATTTATAAATACGAGTCCTAGGTTTCACATCTCGGGGAACACAATCAATCAATATTACGGCTGTCAAGAGTTACATCATTGTGCAACCCTAACCGCCGTCACATCAACATCAACATTATTCGATTCACTGAATTCATTGTTCATAGTTATTCTTTATTATTCTTTTGTAATCATTACTTGATAGTTAATGAAATACGTTTGAATAATTATTGAGTTGGCAGTTATTGTGTTTCTGTGGTTGTGTTCATCATTAATCATTAAAACAATTAAACGTCAATCAATGATAATTCCGCGATCATTGAATTGATTTATTTTAATACTGATAATTCCTGATTTGAGATCCTCGTATTCACAGGTGGTATCAGAGCTTGGTGCTCATTGATTTAGATCAATTGATCTATCAGTATTAAAATTGTTTAATTGATTTTCAAACAATTAAATCAACGACTTGTCATTCAGCAAACATTCTCTCATTGCTTGTTTGATTTAGATCTATATTCAAATCAATTGAATACTAGATCTGAGTCTTCGATAGATTTGTCAATTTTAACATTTAAGTTTTGATTCATAATTTTGCATCAAACATGAGTACTTTTGGTGGAGGATCTTATCAACCGCCAAAGTTGGAAACCAAAGCTGATTTTAAATCTTGGAAGATCAAGTTCAGGAATCATGTGAACTACACAGATTCTGACTTGTGGGAGTCCATCACTCAGGGTCCTTATATTCCACCCACTCTTGGGCCGGATTATAATGACAAGAATCAGCCGATCAGCACGAAGAACTTGTCACCTGATGATGTCAAGAAGGTCAAAGTCGTTATTAAAGCATACAGTTTGCTTAGTATGGCTTTGCCAGAGGAGATCTTAATCAGGTGCGAGAATTACAAAACAGCAAATTCCCTGTGGAAGATACTTCACACTCTCTGTGAAGGGAGTGATGAGATCCGAAGCATAAGGAAAGACACCCTCAGATCACAATATGAAACCTTTCATCATATTGAGGGTGAATCAATTCCTCAGCAACTCCATAGATTTATGCAACTTGTTACTTAGATGAATATCTTGGAGTTAAAGTATACCACTGAGGAACTGAACAAGAAGATGCTCCACACTTTGCCTGAAAGTTGGAAGCAAACAGTGTCCATGTTCAAGAACACCATAGATCTCAAGACAACTGGTCTAGATGCATTGGTTGCTAAGGTAGAAGCTCTTGAACTGGATGAACAATCAAGAAACAAGAGTGTGAGAACTCATGTCTCACCTTATCACTTCAAGGAAACCAAAATGCTGGAAGTGCATTTATCTCAAATAATGAAAGTGATAACTCTTGTACTTTGAGTGATGATGAAGAGGAAGTCAGTTTTTATGCATCCAAACCCACTAAGAAATCATCTCAAAGTAAAAATCAAAAGGAAAAGGGAAGATCTGTAGAGAAAAGAGATACTTCAGCAACTGCAAACTCTTCTCAACAAAACAAACAGTCAGAACCAATAACTGTGATATTAGATTCTGAAGAACAAAAAGCAGCCTTTGCAGCTTTTAGTTCTAGCTTTCAAGCATATCTTGGAAGTTCACTTACATCAGCAAACATCTGTCAACAAGACTTGGAGGAACTCCATCCTGATGTAGTAGAAGAGATGGATCTACAATGGCAGATGGCAATGATTGCTTACAGAGCTAAGCAATATCTGCGGAGAAATAAAAATCTGGCTGCAGCAAGCAAAACATCAAAGATTGGTGTTGATAAGTCAAAAGTCAGATGTTTCAAGTGCAATCTCTATGGTCACTTCTCTAGAGAATGCAACCAACAATCATCTCAGCAGTATCAGTAGCAGCAACAACAACATCAGCAGCAACAGCAATATCAAATCAGCAATCAACCTCTCAAAGATCTCTGCATAGGCAACCTTAGCTAACCTCCCCACCAGCCACAAATACATCAGCAGGACCAAGCAATTCTAAAGAGTCAGGGCTGATCATACTTCAAGATGGAACATGTGACTGGAGTTTGTATGAGAAGGAAGTGTTAGAGGAGAATCTAGCATTAATGGCACATATGGAAAACAAAGTTCCTCCTATGGCCAGAGAGGTAAAAGACAGGTTATGTTCATCATCATGTGTTGAAGAAGTTGAACGATATAGAGTCCATGCTCAACAATTGGCTGATAAAGTAAACGAAACAATGATTTTGAATGAATCACACTTAAGAGAACATAAATTATATCAAATCAAAATCAGTTCTTTACAAAAAGATTTTGAAAAATATGTTTCTGAAAACTACAGCCTCAAAGCCCAAGTTGAGCATCTGACCACTTCCTTAACAAAATCCATGGCTGATCATGCATCCACTGAAGTGAAACTTCAGAAGTTTCAATTATCATCTCAGCAATATGAGAAGTTGCTAAACTCTCATATTGAATCGAAGAACAGGTCCGGGTTCGGTTATAATGCTGTTGCCCCACCTATTAATGATAACTACACACCTTTACCTGAAACAATGACTAAAATTTTGTCAAATCATTTTGTGCCAAGCACCAATATTGACATAAAAACCAGTCATATAAACACTAATGAAGCTGAGATGAGTGAAACTGAATCTACTGAATCAGAATCACTTAAACATAATGAATCAGATTTTGATAAATATGATGACTTGGATGATTTTGATGAACATGATACTGTTCAACTGAACATTGGTAAGAATGTTCAAGTTGAAACTGGTCTTCCGCGAGTTCTTGAAGAATCAAAGCTGCAGTATCCTCCAAAGCAACGAAACATGCTGAAGACTATCTGCAAGAGGATTGCTGAATTGAATGAAGGACTTCAAGAACTGAACCTTCACAAAGTTGATAGCTGCGGATCAAGTGCTGAGATACCTTTGTCTTCAGAGAAAGGTAAGAAACAACAAACTTCAACAAAGAAAAAGAAAAATTCAAGTGTTGAAGATCTGCGGAAAGAGAAATCTGAAGAATCCGTAGAACATCTGCGGACAGCAAAAATTGCCAAGTCCGTAGATCATCCGCGGAAGGCAAAAACTACTGAATCCGCAGAAAAGCAACGGAAGAGAGAAACTGATTCTACGGATGAGGTAAAAAGAGATGCCAACAAACATGCACAGAAAAAGCTGAATATCAAGCAACAAAAGGCAGCCAAAGGCAAACAAGAAACATCTGATGATGCTCCCAACAAAAACAAGAAGAAATCAACTGATGCTTCAGCAAGTGAGAAAAAGAACAATAAAAAGAAGGCTGAATCTGAAGAAAATTCAGAAAAATATTGCAAATGGTGTGATATGAAGAATCACAATACTGATGAATGCTATTTCAGCAGCTATTGTTCCATTTGCAATATGAACAATCACATGACTGCTGATTGTTTCTTTAACAAACACTGTGCCATATGTGACAAAAATAACCATTCCACTCAGGAATGTTATTTTAATAAGAAGAACAAGAAAAAGAGCAAAAAGAAGTCACAAGATGCATCATCTGAATCAGATTCTCAATCCTCAGTAAGTGACAAGGAGACAAAGATTCAGAAAGAACTACAAAAGTCAAAGAAAAGATCATCTGCTGCGGACAAGACTTTGAAGAAGAAAACACCAACACAGTCTAAGACACCTCACAAAAAGGTGGATTTGTCTGATAAACAGACTGTGGCAGTTGATGGTTTCTTTGATAACTTTGCAAAAGGAACTCCTGTGCCTCAATCAAAGCTGAAAGATGAAGAAACTTTCAAAACTACAGGCTCCTCCTCAAAGTTAAAATATCAACCAAAACAAGCTACGTTGAAGAAAGACTCAGATAAGCATGAAGACATCCAAAAACCTGAATCATCTTCAACAGAATCATTCTCACCACCATCAAATCAAAAAGAAACAACTAATACTGAAACTTCAAGATTAATTCATGAAGGAGTAACTATTATTGACACATCTGGCAAACCCAAGACAATAAGCCTTGGGTTGTCAATTCTAACTAATTTCTTTTTATGTGCAGGAACAATCATGGAGAGCTGACAACAAGTGGTATGTTGACAGTGGTTGTTCCAGACATATGACAGGCAACTGTGCACTTCTTCATGACTTCAAACATAAACATGCCTCTTATGTGGCATTTGGTGGGGATAAGAAGGGAGGTAAAATTGTTGGTGTGGGAATGGTAACAAATGGTGTTTTAACATTTGAAAAAGTAAATTACTGTGAAAATTTGCAGTATAATTTACTTAGTGTTTCCCAAATTTGTGATCAAAATTACTTAACACTATTTGATAACACTATTTGATAACACTAACTGTTATATTCTTAAGCCAGGTTTTGCAGTTCCAGCAGACTGGATCCTTCTTAAAGCAGCAAGAAAAGGCAACACATATGTCTTGGATATGAACAACACATCACTCACAAATCATGAGACATGCCTGCTGTTTAAATCTTCAGAAGATGAATCACAACTGTGGCATAGAAGGCTTGTCCATTCCAACATGAAGAACATGAATAAATTGGTGAAAAATGACTTAGTCATTGGATTACCAAAGAAAGAATTTCATTGTTCTAATCATTGTTCTTCATGTTATAAAGAAAACAACACAGAGTGTCTCATAAATCCAAAACAATCAACACTAACACTACACCACTCAAATTGCTTCACATGGACCTCTTTGGTCCAACCAATGTGCTAAGCATTGGAAAAAGACAATATTGTTTGGTGATAGTAGATGATTTCACTAGATTCACATGGGTCTTTTTCTTAAAACATAAGAGTGAAACATTTGAAACATTAATGGACTTTTTGATCAAGATTGAGAATCAACTTGATCTAAAAGTTAAAATTTTTAGGAGTGATAATGGAACTGAATTTGTTAATGCTGATTTGGATTCTTTTTGCAGGAATAAAGGGATAGCTAGACAATTCAGTGCACCAAGAACTCCACAACAAAATGGAGTGACTGAAAGAAGAAATAGAACACTCATAGAAGCAGCCAGAACAATGCTAGCTGACTCTCAGTTGCCCATAACCTTCTGGGCAGAAGCTGTGAATACAGCTTGCAATGTTCAAAATAGAACATTAATTGTCAAAGAACATAATAAAACCCCTTATGAGCTCTTATTTAAAAGAAAACCTTTTATAGGATATCTTAGAGCCTTTGGATGTCATGTGTCTGTTTTGAATACTAAAGAACAATTGGGCAAATTTTCTGAAAAAGCCTATGATGGTTTCTTTGTTAGATATTCATCCACTTCTAAATCATATAGGGTCTATATTCCAGAACATAACATAGTTGAAGAGACTCCTAATGTTTCTTTTGATGAATCCATGTTTACTACAAATGTAAAAGGATCATCTTGGTTATTTGATATAGATGCATTAACTGAATCATTTAACACTGGTTATCTGATCAATGCAGGTGCTGCGGATACATGCTATCCATTTGTGCCTCCAAGTTTGAATGAAGTGCCCCTGACAGCTGACCCACCAAGGGCATAACTTTCAACTACACCTCAGCAAGAATCAAGTCAGCAGCATGAAGTTACATCAGTAAACACATCCGCAGATGCATCAGTATCCGCAGATGTAAGTCCTGCTTCGGCCGCTGAACAAAGGGATAGAGAGGAGGTGTTGAATCAACAAACCATGCCTGCAACTCAACAATGTTCATCCGTGGATGGTGCTGTAACTCCTACGGAAGTACAAAATGCCTCCGTAGATGTTGCAATTACTCCTGCGGAAGAACAAAATGCTTCCGTAGAACTTCCTGCGGAAGAAGACAACCCAGCAGCAACTGACACACAAGCTGATCCTAATGACCATGAGCCTTTTGATTACTTCATAGACTCAACTTCTCAGCTTACTCCATCTGCTTCAATGGGTTTCTCAAACTTAGAATCCACAGTTCCAGTTGATGCTGTCTCAACAAGCAGAATCCACAAGTCTCATCCAACAGACAATATCATTGGTGACCTGAATGCAAGAACTACAAGGAGCAAAGGAGACGTGGCAAACATTTGTTTGTTCACCTGCTTTTTGTCACAAACAGTTCCTGCAAACATTACAGCTGCTCTAAAGGACAATAGTTGGGTTGAGGCTATGCAAGAAGAACTTCAACAATTCAGAAAACAGAAGGTGTGGAATCTTATAGACCTGCCTCAAGGTCAACATCCAATTGGAACAAGGTGGCTATTCAAAAACAAGCTGGATGACAGGGGTATAATCGTGAGAAACAAAGCTAGGCTTATTGCTCAAGGATATACTCAAGAAGAAGGGATAGACTATGATGAAGTTTTTGCACCAGTTGCAAGAATTGAAGCTATAAGGGTCTTCCTAGCTTATGCCTCCTTCAAGAAGTTCACAGTCTATCAAATGGATGTGAAGTGTGCTTTCCTTTATGGGAAAATTATGAAGAAGTGTGGCTCAACCCCCTGGATTTGAAGACCCTGATTATCCACATAGAGTATACAAGCTTGACAAAGCTTTGTATGGTCTTCATCAAGCACCCAGAAAGTGGTATGACACATTGTCATCCTTCCTACTGAAGAATGGCTACAAGAGAGGAACAATTGATCAGACACTCTTTCTCAAACATGAACATCAAGATCTTTTGGTGGTTTAAATATATGTTGATGACATAATATTTGGATCAACCAACAAGAAACTATGTCAAAGCTTTGAAGACTTAATGAAATCTGAATTTCAGATGAGCTCCATGGGAGAATTGACATTCTTCCTTGGCTTACAAGTTCATCAGAAAACAGATGGCATTTTCATCAATCAAGAAAAGTACATTCATCAAATTTTGAAGAAGTACAATCTTGCTGATTCAACTTCATGCAAGACACCAGCCTCAACAATAGACAAGATTGTGCCTGACACTGCTGGAAAATCAGTAGATCAAAGAATGTATAGATCAATGATCGGTTCTTTAATGTACTTAACTGCCAGTAGACCTGACATAATGTTTGCTGTCTGTGTTTGTGCCAGGTATCAATCAGACCCAAAGGAGTCCCATCTGAATGCTGTGAAGAGGATTTTCAGATATCTGAAAGGCAAACCTGCATTAGGACTGTGGTATCCCAAAGATGGAGATTTCAGCCTCTACTCCTATTCAGATAGTGACTATGGAGGGTGTAACAATAACAGAAAATCCACAACTGGTGGATGTCAGTTTCTAGGACCAAGACTTGTTTCTTGGCAGTGCAAGAAGCAAACCAATGTATCCGTGTCCACAGCTGAAGCTGAGTACATAGCTGCTTCAGCTGGTTGCTCTCAAGTACTTTGGTTGCAGAACCAATTACTTGATTATGGTTACAATTTCCTTTAAACACCAATTCATATTGATAATTCAGCTGCTATGTTTATAACTGCTAACCCAGTTCAACATAGTAAAACAAAACACATTGAAATCAGATACCATTTTCTGAGAGACTGCTCAGAAAAGGGTCTAATCAAGCTAGTCAAAGTAGACACAACCAATCAGCTTGCTGATTTGTTCACTAAAGCATTTGATTCTGTTAGATTTAATTTTCTGATAGAATCTTTGGGGATGATTAACTTAGAGTAATTCAACAAAAGCATATAACTGACTTTGTGTAGAGTAATAGTTAGGGATGATTTAAGTGTCTGATAGAACATCTGTGCATGCATTATATTTGGAAATGATAGTAGACTATGCTTGGTTTTTAAACAAACACTCAAACTGACTTGTATCATTCTGATATGTGAGTAGGTTCATCTTGAGTGGAAACAAAGCTAAGAGCTTGCAAAACTAAGAGCAACAGGTATCTGTCCGTGGGAACTCCATTTTGAGAGTCAGAAGAATAAGTTATCTCTTGATGTGATCAAATCAACTACAAAAGCACACTATGTAAAATACTTTATAATCTTCTATCTTTGCAAAGTCATATTCCCTCTGTTTTGTGTGAACAAAGACCTGGGGATATGATCCAAGAGTATGATCTTCATTCTCCCTCTGTTTTGTGTAAACAAAGACCTGGGTTAAGTTCACCTCTGTTTTACGAAAGTAAAGACCTGGTGACTATGAAGATCATATCTTAGCTCTAAAAAGAATCACTTGTGATCCATTGTACATCAATTCAAAGAGCTTCAACATCAAAGCATTCATGAGACTGTAATATGTCTCAAGATAGAACTTATAACTTAATGTACATAGTCATTAAGTGTGAAATGTAGTGATTTGCCTCACCTACGGAGGAATACTCTAATGACACTTGAATGAGGAACTCATGATAGTTACTGATTAACAAACTTCAAACATGATAAATAGCATGCCTAGTTGATACATTACTCATGTATGAATTTCAGTGGATCTATATACTTACAATCAAGTGTGTATTGAATCAACTACTCAACATCAGCAGAAGACAAGTCATAGTATGATCCCTCTATATATATATGCATGCATGTAATTGTTTAAGCCACATGTTTAATTGTCCTCTTAACTGTTTTTCTCTCACTTAGACTGTCATATGCATGTCATGCCTGTTTACAACTTAAATTTATGATGAATGCAACAGTTTACCATTAATCACAAATTTAGGGGGAGTAGTTCATGCATGAAAAACAATAAAAAGCTGTTAATTGATTTAATTTACTTTGAAGGAATTGGAACTTGAGCACTAACGTGAATGCAGGATACAGGACACTTGCTTTCTTGTACTTAATTGCCATGCAAATAAAGTCAACAATGTCCAACATCAACAATTGATTCTACTCAGTAGACATCATACATTTAAATTAAAGTTTTTTTTAACAGAACTTTAAGTTCCGCAGAAGTTTCAGTAATACTTCTCATCCGTAGAAGTAACAGTGAAATTTCTGCATCCGCAGAAGTCTCAGTAATACCTCTCATCCGTAGAAGTATTATGTATGATTTCTGTTTCAGCAGCACATGCATTGTATTTGAGCTAAGGCATCCGCAGATGTCAAAACATCCGCAGATGTTAAGGTTCCGCAGATGTTCTGCGGAAGAAGAAATGCATTCGAAATAAACTTAGTATATGGACGGATAAATGGAAAGTGGGCCCAACATAATTAATAAAAGAAATTAATATGTTCGGTTATAAATAAGGTGTCTAACTCAGAATTCACTAATCAATTTTTCAGAACACTTTTTCAGTTTTAACCTAGAAAATCGCCCACTTTCCCCTTCATTCAAACTTTCAAAAATCCGTTCCAAGAAAACATAATCAACAAATCCAGTAATCGATTACTGTTATTGCGAAGGTAAATCATGTTCTAAACATCAGTACGGAACTAGTTAATCGGTTATTGCCATTAAAACGATTCAACTTCATGTATGCTAACTCGATTTTCGTTGTTGTTTACAGATGGCAAACAGATTCGCAAAGGAACACAATGTGTGCGCGTTCTTAAATGCTGATGATCCTGCGGCTAAGGATGTCGAGATATCATAAGATATCTTCGGCGGTCCAGGCTCTTCTACGCCTTAACGGCAGAGCCTGTGATCCATCAGACACACATAATCGACTTTTGGAACTTAGCACGGGTTGAACAACAAGGTGATGAGGAAGTGATTGCTGCTGAGATACTGAATGAGCGTATTCAATCAATGAAAGCACAATCCGAAGATGTCTGGAATTGGGTGACAGAGAGATAGGGCACCCCGATGTATTCGAGAATAAATACATTAAGAAGGTGTTCAACCTGATGGGGTATGATGGAGATTATGAGAAAGGGGAGATAAAGAAGGGTAGGCTGTGCAAACCTTATCGATTCTTATGCCATACCTACCTGAAGTGCATATCCAACAGGAAGTCGGGGCTCGACAGATTTTCTCGACACATATCATCTGGAATCATTGGTATATTAGAGGGAAGAACGTATAACTACTCCAAGTACATCTTTAACTGTCTAAGTGAACAAGTCAAACTTCAGCGGAATGATAAGATGTACATGTTCCCTAGATTTCTACAACTGGTGATCAACTCTGAACTTCCAAGGCTGGACAGAGTTGGAGAAGTGTTTGTGCAAGCACACTTGGGCAAATCTGTGCTGAACAAACTCAGTGGGAAGTACTAGGGTGAGGACATGCCAATGTTCGCCCATGTTGTGGATGCCCAAGCAGACTTACCACAAGAATTGGTTTGGGTAGATGAAGCAGAGTCATCTGCTGAATCTGTTCAAGCTTCTCACTCACCAAGTCAAACACCACCACTCCAACATCACTCACCAATCCAAACTCCACCACTCCAACATCAATCACCTAGCCAAACACCCCCTCATCAATCACAATCACCAGCTAGCATCAACACCCAACCAATATCACCAGTTCATCACCATGAATCTCCACTGCTGATATCCTCATCTTCTACCAAAAACACTCAGCCAATTTCTCCAGTTCCACAACAATCACCATCACCTTCTCATTCATCCTCACATCACACTCAACCTTTCTCTCCACTACAAATCCAATCCCTTGTACAACCACCACCAGAATCACCAAAACATCCATCACCGGAAAGTGCTAGCACTGAACTTTTTGAGATAACTGAGTCTGTACACTCTGTACACTCAGGTGAGACTGAGATATTATCTCAAGCTAGCACTGTTCACATCTCTCCCACACACACTGAAGAACAAGTGCCATCAGACAATACTGATCCCATATCTCCAATGAAAGAAAATCAAACTGCTGATGAGCAAAGGGAACTACAACAAGGATTTGTTGAGGATGTCATTGCATATCATGAAGATGACTTAAGTGATAGTGACATTCCTGTCAGCAAAAGCTTTTTGGTTGCTGAGTACAACAAGTTAGTACTCAAATCAAATAAGCGAAAGCAAAGAATACAAGAGCTGAAAGGTATCATTCAAGAGAAAGATGAAGAGCTAATGAAGAAAGATGCAAGTCTGAAAAGGCTGAGAGAGGATGCAATAAGCAATAATGAAGTGATTGATGCACTGTTGCAAAAAGAACAAGAGTTGGAGGCATCTTTGAAAATTGAGTAAAATGATAAAGTTCAGATGATCAAACAGAAGGATGAAGAGATAGAGAAGCTGAAAAAAAAGATCTCTGTCCTGGAAAAAGGAGAGGCACCAAGTGTTGAACAATCAAAACCTTCAGCGGAAGCTCCAAAGCAATTGATTCTATATTCCAGAAAAAGACAATACTTGGGTGCAATCAAAAGGAAATCTGAAAATGAAGCCTCCCCAAAAAGACAAAAGCTTCCATCCCCTGAACCTACACCTTCAGTAGATGTGTCTACTGTGAAGGTATCATCCGGAGATAATGATGATAGTGAGAAAGAATGGGAGGAGCTGACCAGGATGGAGTCCCCCACTGATAAAAAGGGAGGAAAGGCCGATGACCTTCTAACTACAGTAGACATTATGGAAGAGAGGCCTGATTCAAGCATGTTCATGACCCTCATCAACCATGGTTTTCCTTATGACATGGTTGAGAGGATGAATTCAACTAAATGAAGAATGTACTGAAAGAGTTCGAATTTTCTAGATTCATAATCGCAAACTGTGATTATGAAGCCTTCACTGTCTTTCAGTCATTAGAAAAGATCAAGAAAGACTTGGGCCACTGTGACACAGCCAAACTGACCAAGTTTAACATGACATGCTGGTTACAGGGTCATAACTACAAACCGCATGAGCTCAAAGGCAGATCTACTGGAGAACTGCGGAGGATGGTGGAGCATGTGATGAAAGTGGAACTGGAAACTGGAGTTAAGTTCAGAACCACTGCTCCACATCCAAAAGAACAAAGCAAACTTGCTGCTGATCCAGTAACTGTTGAACCAAAAGATCAGCACAAGGAAAAAGAAAAACTGATCAGAGAGCCAAGGGCTGTAATCCCCGAAAAGGTATGGCCTCTGGGAACAACAGTTCGAGAAATTACTGAGAAGAAATCAACTCTCATTGAACTGTATGATCATATCACAACTCCCAGTTCTGTGGAAGAACACAGGATTATGGCCTGGAAATATGATCCAGACTGGGATTGTGCAGTAATAAAGAGGACATCTGGAAGAATTCAATACTTCCATGATGTGGAAGCTTTGTTGAGTCTTCCGGAGCAAGACATCAGGGATTTACAAAGCATCCCAATAACCAACTATCCAATCCATCTTAAGGGGAGAGACTTCTCTGCAGCTGTAAATGGTACGAAAACCAGATTTACTGATGATGTGCTCATACAAGCAAAGAAAGATGAAAAGGAGCACAAAAGAATCAAACAAAGTAAGAAAAGAAGAACAGCTGAAGTCTCATCTCTTGTGTATGATGATATGCTAAAGAGAGTTGGATGTGACAAAAGCTCAGATACCATGAAAAGAATCAAAGGAAATCAATTCACTTATCCCATCACAGAATGGGGATATGTTGAAAGAAATAAAGAGATGGTATTGCTGAGAAATGCTGATGGGAAGAAGGCTGAAAAGATAAGAATTTTCGACCCAGTAGAGATAAAGATGATGCATCCAAGCTACACATCATATCTACACGACAAATTCTTCCCGAAGCTATCAGATGAAAAAGCTCAGAATGATCTCTGCCTGTATGTACACATGATACAAGTTGTAGATAAATTGCATGCAAAGGCACACAAGAGAAGAAAGCATGAACTGGGTTGTTGAAGGGAACAACAATAGAAGAGGTGTCTGAGCTCAGAATCTCAGAAGAAGATGAGCTGGAAATTGTACATAACGATAGTGTAGTGGAAACACTCACTACTGAAGAAGATGTTTTGGGGCTGAGTTATGATACACTGAAGAAGATCAGCAGAATGAAGATCAAGTACAAGTATGATGATCAGAAGACTGCTGTATCTTACTTCTACAATAAGATGATAGCAAGAGTAAAAGAGCTTACAGTTTTGAAGGACTGATTACAAGGAGCTAAGCCTAAGGGGGAGTATTGTTGGATCTAGAGTGTATAGGTCTAGATCATTTTGTATAGGCTTAGTACTTGAGTCAAGTCTTGTAATTAATACTTGTAACAGTCAATATATATATGTATATGTGCATTGAATCTATAGGTTAACCCATATATGTGTGTGTTGATTTGTGACTGTTGACAGGAAGAAACAATATACTTGGAAGGATTCATGATATTGACGAAGTGTAAGAAACATCTACGGATGAACATTATTGTTAATCCGTAGATATGTTTCTTACAAGACCAAATGACCAAGTGAATGTTCCTGCGGATGATCAAGGACCATGAAGTGAAGGCTCCTACGGAAGAAGGATTTCCTACGAAAGAACAACACTTCTATGGAAGACCAATTCATCTACGGAAGAGCAAAAGTTCTGCGGACGACAAGACTTCAGCGGAAGAACATTATACTTGTGCGATTGGAAATTCCAAGAAGTCAAACAAGTCAACACAATCAATAACAAATCCCAAGAGATTCGGTGTTTCCTTAGCCGACTCAAACCATCTATAAATACGAGTCCTAGGTTTCACATCTCGGGGAACACAATCAATCAATATTACGACTGTCAAGAGTTACATCATTGTGCAACCCTAACTGCCGTCACATCAACATCAACATTATTCGATTCACTAAATTCATTGTTCATAGTTATTCTTTATTATTCTTTTGTAATCATTACTTGATAGTTAATGAAATACGTTTGAATAATTATTGAGTTGGCAGTTATTGTGTTTCTGTGGTTGTGTTCATCATTAATCATTAAAACAATTAAACGTCAATCAATGATAATTCCGCGATCATTGAATTGATTTATTTTAATACTGATAATTCCTGATTTGAGATCCTCGTATTCACATAGTTATTGTTAAGGATGGCACGCGGGAGAAGCTACTCGACAAAAGCAAGACTGACATCCGTTCATGATTAATATTATTGTTGCTTTGTAATGCAATTAAACAATTCTTTTGTAACTGTTAACAACTATGGGTGTATTGCTAAGCAATAGTCTTTATTAATGAATAGTTGACTTTGAAATTAATTCCGCTACGTTGATTTATGAATTAAGTAATGATATATGTATTTATTGCTATGATTGACCAACTGTGAGGTCTCCGGGATCGGGGCCTTACATGAAATCATAGTTTTCTTAAAAGTTAAACATGTAAGTATGCATATCAACCTTAAAAGTATGACAAAATGTCTAAATAAGGGGATCTAGAACTCACCTCTTGAAGGTTTCGAACAAAACCCTAGATTCGAGAGTTAAACGTGAGATCTACACACATGCACACGTAAAGTTTCAAATTTTATACATAGAAAAACATTATAAGCACCATTAAAGCTTAGATGCCTAGATCTATGAAAAAGAATGATAAAAATCATACATTTAGCGATTTCTTCAACTTTATCTCTCTAAAACCGATGTCTCTTTCTCATTCTAACCTAGGGAATATTGGGTGTATGAAAGTGAGGGAATGTACGACTCTTTTTCTTATACTAACATATGGGTGCATCTTTTATCTGTTCACCTTTGGCCCTTGTCTTTAATTTAAACCGCAAGTTATATGCCTTTTTTTCTTTTCTAAACTTTGTTACAAATCATAAACCATAAGTAATTATCTTTTATAAGTTAAGGTTTTTTACTGCGTGCAATAATAAACATAAATTGTATAACTATTTACATAACTTACGTAATACTTATATAACTTGAGCAATAATCATGTAAGTTAAGTAATTATTTTACAATTTGAGTAATTATTATTTACGTGTAATCATTAACATAGGTTTGTGTAATTATAAAAATAACTTGCATTATTATCATATAACTTAAATAATTATGTACCTTATATGCTTAATTATGATGTAGACGAAATTACTTTCTTTCCAAAAGACACGTATCGCGGCTCAGATAACTTCATATGCTTTATGCATTTTTAAACTTTGTATTATGTAATATCATAGTTTTAAGAGTTAAATACTTTTTTTGGTCCCTGGTTTTATAAAGTTTTTGTCATTTCAGTACTTGTATTTTAGTTTTGCTGTTTTAGTACCTGTGTTTCAAAAAAAAAACTACCAAACAACCATTCAGTCCAAATCCCTAGATAAAGTTCATTACCACTAGGGGCACAATCATCATTTACTTTAGTAAACTGCTATATTCGTCATTGGTTTTAAATCATTTTTGTCATTTTAGTACTCGCGATCAATCAAATTCACATTCATCCTTTCTTCTTATTCCACATGTTCCATTCAACTCTACAAATGTTTGTGATTCATCAGAGACCAGAATGACACATGTTAAGCGCAAAAACTTTTTTAGCCTTCTAGATTAAATACACTTATAACGTTGAGATATGTTTTTTGTTTTTGAAGATGTTAGTGTTTTAGCTCGTTATTAAAGTTAATATTGTTGCAAATAAACTTTTTTTATATTATAATATATTCCGGTTGTAAAACCCGGAAAATTCTGTTTGGAGTGTCATGCGACTGGGGCATCCATACGCATGGGAGTCATGCGATTGGAGTCCCATACGCATGGAAGTCATACGACTGGAGCACCATACGCATGGAAGTCATGCGACTGGAGCTCCATACGCATGGAAGTCATGCGACTGGAGTGTTCAATCGCATGGAGCTCAGGTGACTGGAGTGCCCATACGCCTGGAGCTCGGGCGACTGGACTGTAGTATTTAAGGGAGAGGGCAGCCCTTACCCTCTCCCCACAGTTGCAAAATCAGCCACAAAGAAGAGAAGAGAGAAAGAAGAGAGAAAGAAGAGAAAAGGAGTGGTTCGGGCTCGGAATTCGTTGTGTGGCGAGTCAAAACGAAGCTCTAACTGAGGAGGCTGCTAAGGTGAGTTATAGGACCCCTCATTTACTTGTTTTCAACTGATTTTGGGGCTGGAACACATATAAACCTGTTTTGAAATGTGTGTGTTTGATCCATTTGGGTGTAATTGTGTATAGTGTGTTTAGAGTGTGATTTTGGACCTGTATGTGCTTGAATGTTGTCCTAGTATGTTTTCCTAAGGTTTAGGAGGGTTGATTTGGGCTTAGAATGAGTTTAGAAGGGTTTGAAGGCCATATGTCGCGGCTGCAATTCGGGATGAACTCCAGTCGCTGCCCAGTTAGGGCTAGGCGACTGAAGGGCCAATCGGCCGACTGAGGGACGACTGAGACTCAATCGCACGACTGAGGTTCAATCGCACGACTGGAGGTCCAGTCGCATGACAGGTCATGCGACTGAGAGCCCAGTCGCATAGATGCTCAGTCGCCTAGGTGCTCAATCGCACGACTGAGAGTCCAGTCGCATAGGTGCTCATCCGCATTGAGTCCATTTGCATGTTGTCCAATCGCCTAGTATTCATTCACATGATTGAGAGTCCATTCGTATGATTAGATGTTCACTCGTATAGGTGCCCAATCGCATGATGTCCAGTTGCATGGCGGCCATGCGACTGAAGCATGCTCAATCGCCCAAATAGGGCTGTCGTGTATGAGGAGAGATGTAGTCCAATTACTAACCTTCAGGAAAAGAGCAGGGGTAAGTAATGATGTGATAGCTCCCGTAGGTGCATGTGTGATAACTGTCGAGGCTTAGAAGTTACATTGGGCACGATGACGATAGTATTGTAAGGCCCCGTTCCCGGGCACCTCACAGTTGGTCGTCATCACCCATAAAACATACATTTACATTCACTTAATAAAAACCATGCAGCGGAAACTTGAAAATTTACTATAAATGCTTTTGCAAAGTAATACAACAACTGTTACTAAATAGCATTTGTTTGCATTACAATACAAAAACATTAACAAAAGAATGCCACCCCAAAAGAGCTGAGTAGCCGCCTCGTGCCATCCTCAGCAACACTACCTGCGAACTGGAAAACACATAAAAGTCAGCGTTGCTGAGTGAGTTCTAGTTTTTATAATAAAACATACTTTCATTCTCATTAACTGTTCTTCCATACATGTGTTCACACGTCATACGTACACGTAGATAAATTATTATTATCTTATCATTCATTACTTACTTTCCTTCGTGTACACTTCATCATTCTCGTATACTTTCATACATACATACTTTACATACTTTACATACTTTCGTATGTCTTTACTTTCATTCATACTTTACATACTTTCGTATGGCTTTACTTTCATTCATACTTTCACTTCATACGTTTGAACCTTCATTTTATTCATTCATTCATTTATTACTTTTGTTCGAACGTTCATTACATTCGGTGACATGTACAATACCCCACTTTCATCATACATACTACTTGGTGCTGGACCTGTGGTGGTTAGCCACGAACGTTGTGCACAAATGCTGATCCAGTCACCTGGGGTAGGTACATGCACCTCTTATCTTTTCACTTTACTTCTGGATCAATGCCATATGCTATACCCCGAACGTTGTGCACAAATGCGGGTGCTGGACCTGTGATGATCAATCACGAACGTTGTGCACTAATGCTGATCCAGTCACCTAGGGTAAGCGGCAAGGATCCCATACATACTTCTGGTCAATCACAAAGACTGACCCCGATGTGCATCCTTTGGGGTAGCTAACCCGCACACCGTTGAGCTAACACCTGCCAGGGGTGTGCACCTCCTTCATTTTGCTTGCAAGCCTTTATTACGTTCATTCATTCGTTAATGCATGCATTCATCATCTGTTCCTCTTTCATTATCTTTCACTTTACGTTACATAATACTTCATTCATTCATTTCCATAATTAATAAAGTTTTCAGAAAGATAAACATACATAATCATAAGGAACATACACATAACATTCATTCATCATCATACAAGGCATCATTCATATATGGCATACAACAGGTACAACCATGCAACCTTATCATCACTATCATGCCTATGTTACTCATTTTCCTCAAATTAATCAGATCTTACTAAGCCTGATCCGCATTTCACATTCTGGTTCATCCGCATTAGTCTGATCATCCGCATTAGTCAATGCGGATGAGGAATGCCTTATCCGCATTTCATGATCTACCCGCATTAGTCCATGCGGCTGAGAAATGCCTTACCGCATTTCCGGACTTGTCCGCATTGGTCAATGCGGCAGTCAATTGCCACAGCCGCATTCCTTTCATTCGTCCGCATTAGTTGATGCGGGTGAGCAAATGCCTTATCCGCATTTCATTGAATGCCCGCATTAATTAATGCGGTTGCCCAATGCCTTGGCCGCATTTCCCTTGGTCATCCGCATTAGTCCATGCGGATGAGCAGTTTACCCTGCAACTCGACCTATGCTGTTTTTCAGGTCTTAATCGTCATCTCAACATACATTAGCATAGGTCTATCATAATACACGCTTAGAACAGGCTAATCTCGTACACATTATAGGAAGGACTTCTAAACATACATTAACGGTACGAAATCGAACAGCATGCTATAATTCCTATGTCTGCCCTAGAAATCTCATATACAGTGGGCATAGCAACCTGAACTGACCATACGCACACATACTCGTACATACATACACAGGTTTATCACCCAAAGTTCGAAAACAGTTGTACAATGTGTTCCAGCCCCAAAATCATTTAAAATGGGTAAAACAGGGGTCTTAGAACTCACATTGTGTTGCTGGGTATGGCGTCTTCGAAACCCGTCGTCGTGAGACCTTGTACCTCGAATCCGCCCTCTTCTTCTTCTTGTTCTTCCTTCAAATTCCCGTGGTCTGCTCTTTCTCTCTCTAGAACACTTTGAAGATTTGGGGTTGTGAGAAAAGAAATGGGCAGCCATCCCTATGTATATCAGATATTTCTCTTTTCTTTGTACTTTTACACAAACCCCCTTCTACTTTCTCTTTCTTTTCCTTTTCCTCCAAATTCTTTCTTTTCTTTTCTTCTTATTATTTCCCTTTGTCTAATCAAAATTGCGGATGTTACAAGTCCACCCCCTTATTTTAGGTTTCGTCCCCGAAACCTGTCATTCCTCGAACAGTCGTGGGTAATGCTGCCTCATTTCTTCTTCAGTTCCCACGTCGACTCGGATCCCTTCCTGTGCCGCCACTGTACACGCACAAGGGGAACCACTTTATTTCTCAACCTCTTTTCTTTGCGATCTATGATCGCCACTGGTTGCTCTACATAATTGAGCTTTTCGTCTACCTCGATATCATCCAGTGGAACGACCATGTCTTCGTCCGCCAAACATTTCCTCAGATGAGACACGTGGAAAGTCGGGTGGATTCCACTTAGTTCATCTGGCAGATCCAACCTATAAGCCACCTCCCCCACTCGAGCAACAATTCGGAAAGGGCCTATATATCGCGGACTCAACTTACCCCGCTTCCGGAATCGAATGATCCCTTTCCAAGGTGAGACCTTCAATATAACCCGGTCTCCCACTTGGAACTCAATTGGCCTGCGTCGTTTGTCAGCATACGACTTCTGTCGGTCTTTGGCCGCCTTCATATACGCTTTAATTCTTTCGAGCTTTTCAGTCGTAGCCTCTACCACTTCGACGCTTCCCAATTCTTTTGACCAATTTCACCCAACAGACGGGGGTCCTGCATCTTCTACCGTATAACATCTCGTAGGGTGGCATGCCAATACTAGCATGATAACTGTTGTTGTACGAGAACTCAGCTAACGGTAGATGGTCATCCCAACTTCCTCCGAAATCAATAACACATGCCCGAAGCATGTCCTCCAAGGTCTGAATGGTCCTTTCTGACTGACCATCAGTTTGAGGATGATAAGCCGTGCTAATATGCAACCCGTTCCCATGGCATCGTGGAATTTCTTCCAGAATTTGGATGTAAACCGGGTGTCGCGGTCAGATACAATCGACACCGGTACACCATGACGAGTCACGATCTCTTTGATGAAAAGATCGGCCAACCTTTCGGACGAATATGTTTCACGCATCGGTAAGAAGTGAGCACTCTTCGTCAATCGATCCACAATCACCCAGATCGTATCATACCCTTTCGGGGTACGTGGCAACTTTGTGATAAAATCCATGGTGATGTGCTCCCACTTCCATTCCGGTATGTCCAACAGCTGAATCTTTCCATACGGCTTCTGGTGCTCCGCCTTTACTTGCAAACACGTGAGGCATTTACTCACATACTCCACCACATCACGTTTCATACCCGGCCACCAATAATCTTTCTTCATGTCTTGGTACATCTTGGTGGCGCCGGGATGAATGGAGTATCGAGACTTATGAGCTTCATCCATAATCTTCATTCGTAGATCCCCGAGACGAGGAATCCACCTACGCCCAAACCGGGTTTTAACGCCCGTCGTGTTTTCTACTAGCTCCGCTACCAGTCCTCTCATTCGTTCAGAGTTAAGATGTTCATCTTTCAATGCTTCATCCTGGAACTCTCTGACTTGTTCATCATGTCTGAGGTCATGATTAGCTGGTACGCTTTCACCCGAATCGGCTCGGGCCTCTCTTTTCGGCTAAGGGCATCAGCCACCACGTTAGCTTTGCCCGGGTGGTAATGGATTTCACAATCGTAGTCTTTTATTAGTTCCAACCACCGTCTCTGCCTCATATTCAGATCTTTCTGCTCGAAGAAGTACTTCAAGCTTTTGTGGTCTGTGAAGATGGTGCACTTCGTCCGTATAAATAGTGCCGCCAGATCTTCAACGCGAAAACCACAGCTGCTAACTCCAAGTCATGAGTGGGATAATTAACCTCATGAACTTTCAGCTGTCGGGATGCATAGGCTATCACCTTTCCCCTCTGCATCAATACACATCCAACCCCGAGTAGGAGGCATCAGAATAAACTACCAAGTCTTCACTCCCATCGGGCAGTGCCAAAACTGGAGCTTGGGTCAATCTTGTCTTCAGTTCTTCGAATGCCTTCTCTTGTGCTTGACCCCATTCAAATTTCACATCTTTCGGGTCAACTTGGTCAGTGGAGAAGCAATTTTGGAAAAGTCTTGGATGAACCTTCGGTAGTAACCCGCCAAACCCAAGAAACTACGGATCTCGGATGGCGTTTTGGAGACTTCCATTGCATCACTGCCTCCACCTTTGCCGGATCGACCAGAATCCCATCGGATTTACCACGTGACCCAAAAACTGAACCTCACGCAACCAAAATGCGCACTTGGAGAATTTCGCATACAACTTCTCCCTCTCAGCGTCTCCAGAACTTCGCGAATGTGACCGGCATGTTCAGTCTCGCTCTTTGAATAAATCAAGATGTCATCAATGAATACAATCACTGATTTATCCAACATCGGCCGGCACACCCTGTTCATCAGATCCATAAAAGCAGCTGGCGCGTTGGTCAACCCAAATGACATAACGAGGACTCATAATGACCGTAGCGCGTACGAAAAGCTGTTTTAGGGATATCCTGCTCTTCACCTTCAGTGATGGTAACTGATCGAAGATCTATACGTGAAAACCAACTAGCACCCTGAAGTTGGTCAAACAAGTCATCGATCCTCGGCAAGGGGTATCTGTTCTTTACGGTCAGCTTATTCAGCTCACGGTAGTCGATGCACATCCTCATACTACCGTCCTTCTTCTTTACAAACAGGACCGGAGCACCCCAAGGTGAGATACTCGGTCGAATAAACCCCTTATCCAACAGCTCTTGTAACTGCTCCATCAACTCTTTCATTTCTGTCGGGGCCAATCGGTATGGTGCCTTGGCAACAGGTTGGCGCCTGGTACTAAATCAATCTGGAACTCGATCTCTCTGTCAGGTGGCAATCCCGACAAGTCTTCCGGGAACACGTCTGGGAACTCGCACACAACTGGAACATCAGACAGTTGTGGTGCTGGCTTCTCTACATCCTTTACATAACATAAATAGGCGTTACATCCACGCCTCATACATTTCCCCGCCACTGCCATTGAGATCACTTTCGGAATCGTAGTAACCCGATCCCCATAAACTGTCACTGGACTACCGTCAGGCGCTGTCAAACTGATCATCTTCTTGCGACACACAATGTTCGCCTCGAAATCTGCCAACCAATCCATTCCAAGCACCAAATCGAAACCACCTAACGTCATCGCAAAGGGTTAACTGGGAATTTGTGACCCTCCAGTTCTACATCGCAACCCTCATTACCTCAGAAATCCTGGTGGTTTTACCTATAGCAGTCTCTACATCAAACGGTACATCCACACGTCTACTACTAACGGGTAATTTGGCACAAAAAGCAGCAGAAATAAAACTCCTACTGGCACCCGAATCAAATAATACGGAGGCTAAAGTTTGGTTCACCAGAAACGTACCGGACACTACATCAGGGTCCGTTCTAGCCTCTTCCTGCGTCATCGTGAATGCTCTGGCGCTTGCCTTCGACCCTTCACCCACTGCCTTCTTCCCGCCGGAACCCCCAGGCCTCGGCTTTTTGCAATCCTTGTTCATATGACCACTTTCCCCGCAGTTAAAGCACTTCATCACCCTACACTCCTTAGCCATATGACCGGGCTTTCCACACTTAAAACATACATTCAGCCCCCATCTGCACTCACCACCGTGCTCTCGCCCACACTTCTCACACTTTCTCGACCCTGCACTTGTCACGACCACACGGCGTTCATCAACCCGTGCCTTCTTACTACTTGTCGAAGTATCACCCCGACCAAACCTCTTTCCTGCCACTTCCTCTCATCACTTCCCTTCTTACTGCCCTCAGATTTCACCATCGCAGCCCGTTCGTCGTACAACCTCCCAGCTAATCCACCGCCGACCTGAAAGTACTTGGTCGGGCGGAAATCAATGCCAACGAATTTCGGCTGGCAACCCCTGAATATACCGGTTAATCTTGCGAGACACCGGCGTCACTTGCTCTGGCACCAACCGTGCCATGTCGTTGAACTTGGTCGTGTATTGTTGGTGGGTCATCGTTCCCGCTTCCAACTGCAGGAACTCTCTCTCAACTCTGTCCATCTCTCGACGAGGACTAAACTCCTCGATCACCATTCTCTTCAACTCAGACCACTTCATTTCCCAATGGCCCTGCTACCCTCGGCCTGGACAATATTGTCCCACCAGCACAATGCCGTCCCCGTAAACGAGTGGGTAGCAAACTTTACCTTCTTATCCTCCTGGCAGTCACTGATATCAAGGACCGCCTCCATCTCTCTCACCCATTGGTGAGCATCAGCAGCCGTACCCGAACCATCAAAAGTCGGAGGCTTGCACCTCATAAATTTCCCGTAGTCACAACCCCGGGCTGTCCCCTTACCTGTTCTTCCTCCTCTTCCTCTTCGTCGTCAGACAATACCGTTCTGCCTCTGTCTGTTGCTGTCTACCGGAGGACCGTCTCCTCCCTCGTCTATCCTCCTCTCGCACTGCCTTTATCGCTTCGGTCATTACAGTCGGTAAGATCGTCTGCATAACCTGGTGCACTTCTCAATCACCGCCTCTTTTACCGAGGCTCTCAACTTGGCGCTTTCATCTAGCTCCTCCTGATGAGGAATCTCGTTCTCCTCACGAACTACTTTCTCTTTCTAGATCTTCCTCGCGTGATACGCGGCTCATCACCACGTTCACCATCACGGGAAGCATCAGATGATCTATCACCGACCATCTTCTATCACACTGAAATATTAAAACACCAACACGGTCATTCAAGGAAATGGCTCAGTTTATGTTAAGTACAGTAAGTCCCTAATTACAGTGGCCAGTTGTGATTAGCCACTTACTCTACTCTTCGTACCCCGAGCATCACCTATCCTGACTACATTAGTGTCTCGTCTAACAGTACACATCATTCACATAACAAGCGCACATAATAGCCAATTAATCCTTAAAAAAAATACCTGATGGCACGCGACTACTCAGATGGCATTCTCATTCTCCCTGTCCCATTCTCAGTTTAAGTTTAGGTTTATTATGAAAATTTACCCATTTTACTTAAACTTTTGCTCTGATACCAACTTGTAAGGCCCCGTTCCCGGGCACCTCACAATTGGTCGTCATCACCCATAAAACATACATTTACATTCACTTAATAAAAACCATGCAGCGGAAACTTTGAAAATTTACTATAAATGCTTTTGCAAAGTAATACAACAACTGTTACTAAATAGCATTTGTTTGCATTACAATACAAAACATTAACAAAGAATGCCACCCCAAAAGAGCTGAGTAGCCGCCTCGTGCCATCCTCAGCAACACTACCTGCGAACTGGAAAACACATAAAGTCAGCGTTGCTGAGTGAGTTCTAGTTTTTATAATAAAACATACTTTCATTCTCATTAACTGTTCTTCCATACATGTGTTCACACGTCATACGTACACGTAGATAATATTATTATTATCTTATCATTCATTACTTACTTTCCTTCGTGTACACTTCATCATTCTCGTATACTTTCATACATACATACTTTACATACTTTACATACTTTCGTATGTCTTTACTTTCATTCATACTTTACATACTTTCGTATGGCTTTACTTTCATTCATACTTTCACTTCATACGTTCGAACCTTCATTTATTCATTCATTCATTTATTACTTTTGTTCGAACGTTCATTACATTCGGTGACATGTACAATACCCCACTTTCATCATACATACTACTTGGTGCTGGACCTGTGGTGGTTAGCCACGAACGTTGTGCACAAATGCTGATCCAGTCACCTGGGGTAGGTACATGCACCTCTTATCTTTTCACTTTACTTCTGGATCAATGCCATATGCTATACCCCGAACATTGTGCACAAATGCGGGTGCTGGACCTGTGATGATCAATCACGAACGTTGTGCACTAATGCTGATCCAGTCACCTAGGGTAAGCGGCAAGGATCCCATACATACTTCTGGTCAATCACAAAGACTGACCCCGATGTGCATCCTTTGGGGTAGCTAACCCGCACACCGTTGAGCTAACACCTGCCAGGGGTGTGCACCTCCTTCATTTTGCTTGCAAGCCTTATTACGTTCATTCATTCGTTAATGCATGCATTCATCATCATGTTCCTCTTTCATTATCTTTCACTTTACGTTACATAATACTTCATTCATTCATTTCCATAATTCATAAAGTTTTCGGAAAGATAAACATACATAATCATAAGGAACATACACATAACATTCATTCATCATCATACAAGGCATCATTCATATATGGCATACAACAGGTACAACCATGCAACCTTATCATCACTATCATGCCTATGTTACTCATTTTCCTCAAATTAATCAGATCTTACTAAGCCTGATCCGCATTTCACATTCTGGTTCATCCGCATTAGTCTGATCATCCGCATTAGTCAATGCGGATGAGGAATGCCTTATCCGCATTTCATGATCTACCCGCATTAGTCCATGCGGCTGATATGCCTTACCGCATTTCCGGACTTGTCCGCATTGGTCAATGCGGCAGTCAATTGCCACAGCCGCATTCCTTTCATTCGTCCGCATTAGTTGATGCGGGTGAGCAAATGCCTTATCCGCATTTCATTGAATGCCCGCATTAATTAATGCGGTTGCCCAATGCCTTGGCCGCATTTCCCTTGGTCATCCGCATTAGTCCATGCGGATGAGCAGTTTACCCTGCAACTCGACCTATGCTGTTTTTCAGGTCTTAATCGTCATCTCAACATACATTAGCATAGGTCTATCATAATACACGCTTAGAACAGGCTAAATCTCGTACACATTATAGGAAGGACTTCTAAACATACATTAACGGTACGAAATCGAACAGCATGCTATAATTCCTATGTCTGCCCTAGAAATCTCATATACAGTGGGCATAGCAACCTGAACTGACCATACGCACACATACTCGTACATACATACACAGGTTTATCACCCAAAGTTCGAAAAGTTGTACAATGTGTTCCAGCCCCAAAATCATTTAAAATGGGTAAAACAGGGTCTTAGAACTCACATTGTGTTGCTGGGTATGGCGTCTTCGAAACCCGTCGTCGTGAGACCTTGTACCTCGAATCCGCCCTCTTCTTCTTCTTGTTCTTCCTTCAAATTCCCGTGGTCTGCTCTTTCTCTCTCTAGAACACTTTGAAGATTTGGGGTTGTGAGAAAAGAAATGGGCAGCCATCCCTATGTATATCAGATATCCTCTTTTCTTTGTACTTTTACACAAAACCCCCTTCTACTTTCT
This sequence comes from Flaveria linearis, assembly GCA_024085815.1. Lineage (NCBI taxonomy): Eukaryota > Viridiplantae > Streptophyta > Magnoliopsida > Asterales > Asteraceae > Flaveria > Flaveria linearis. The sequence goes on from CM044011.1 coordinate 40,357,405, forward strand.
CTTTCTTTTCCTTTTCCTCCAAAATTCTTTCTTTTCTTTTCTTCTTATTATTTCCCTTTGTCTAATCAAAATTGCGGATGTTACAGTATTGCATGTATATGCATGATGTATGTATGATAAGTATGATGTAGCCCTGTATGATGGTAATGACTGATGACTTGTAAATGTCGATGTTCCTTGTTTCGATACGTGTTTTTCTTTCCGTGACTTTACGTGTTATGATTAATGAATAAAACAAAGTAATAAGAAACTTAAAGTGAAAGATAATGAAAGAGGAACATGATGAATGAATGCATGCATGAATGAATGAATGAATGAATAAATGTAAGAAAAGGCTTGCAAGCAAATGTATGGAGGTGCACACCCATTGAAGGTGTTAGCTCAACGGTGTGCGGGTTAGCTACCCCGAAGGATGCACACTCGGGTTCAGTCTTTGTGATTGACCATATGTACAGGATCCTTGCTGCTTACCCTAGGTGACTGGATCAGCATTAGTGCACACGTTCGTGATTAATTACCACAGGTCCAGCACCAGCAGTAGTGCATAATGTTCGGGGTATAGCACATGGCATTGATCCAAAATGAATGAGGAAAGATAAGTGGTGCATGTACCTACCTAGGTGACTGGATCAGCATTAGTGCACAACGTTCATGATTCATTACCACAGGTCCAGCACCGGCAGTAGTGCACAATGTTCGGGGTATTGTACACGTCACCGAAAGCAAATGAACGTACAAATGAACGTAATGAACGTATGAATGAACGTAACGCACGTACGAATGAATGTAATAAACGTATGAATGAACGTAACGCACGTACAGATGAATGTAATGAATGTATGAATGTATGTAAGAGACGTACGAACAAAAGAAAGAATGTGAATGTTAACGATGAACGGTACACAAACAAAAGCTAAAGAATGAAGGATGAAGATAATAATATTATCTATGTGTACGTATGTTGTGTGATCGCATGCATGTAAGAACAATTTTAACGAAAGAAAAGTATGTTTTATTAAAAACTAGATCTCACTCAGCAACGCTGACTTTTTATGTGTTTCCAGTTGACAGATAGTGTTGCTGAGGATGGCACGAGGCGGCTACTCAGCTCTTTTGGGATGACATTCTTTTGTATAATGCTTTTGTGATGTAATGCAACAATATATATTTGTAATTGATGAACGTTGTATTAACTGGCAAAAGCATTTATAGTAATTGAAAAGTTATTTCATAATTTCCGCTGCATGTTTTATTTAAAATATCTGTAAATGTATGTTTTATATGCAAAGATTGACCAGCTGTAAGCGTCCCGGGAACGGGGCCTTACACCGGTGCCAATAGAGTTTTTTTTTTTTTTTTAATATGCATTTTATCCAAGACATCACGCGGGTGTGAACTTGCTAGTTAACAACAAAAAAAACTTTATTCATAGTACCTGACCAATCTTATTTTGTCACCTCGTCCTTCTAGAATACTTTAGCTAACCTTAATAATCATGCCTAGGGAATCACCTTAGTCTTTCACCATTAGCGATTTTGCTACCCTTGATAAGCTTTTTGATGAATTATTAATGAAATGAAGGGGGAAATGACCAAGGCGCAAAGCGGAGAAAAGAAGAAAAGAAAAGTAAGCCACATACGTGGACGCAGGGTAATACCAAGTAAGAACAAAAAAGACGTATGAAACCATTCTTGAAAATGAGTTAGGCAATAGAGAAATTGAAACCTAACCGACAAATTAGACAAACAACTTGCTACAAAGCCTAACTATAAGTTATATAATGATTAACAAAAACCAACAACGTGCCACTGTTTTTGAAAGTTTTAAAATCAAATAAAGATAATAATCATACTTAAATTATCATTACCGGTGTTGAAGAGAAAGGAGCGTATTGAAAAAGAAGAAAGGATGAACATGAATATGATCGATTGGGAGTACTAAAAATGACAAAAATGATATAAACCAGTGATAAAAATAACAATTTACTAAAGAAAATAACAGTTTTACCCCTGGTGGTAACAAAAGTTATCTAGAGATTTGAACGGAATAATTGTTACGGTAATTTTTTTGAAACAAGGGTATTAAAACGGCAAAAGCTAAAACGCAAGTAATAAGATGATAAAAACGACGTTAAAACTAAGATTAAACGATATCCCAAGGCCGGTTTTAATTAAATATATTATTTTAGTTGCCGTAAAAGAAAAAAGTAGAATTTATTTTTCACAGGCCGCACTCTTCACTACCTGCAAGCAAGCACAGGGCGGTTTCCTGAGAAGCGCTGCATCCATCAGACAGCAGCTGCTACCAGAAATAGAATCTCCAAACTCACGCATAAACATCAGATTCCGGCGCTTCTATCGTCGGTCAGATATCGCTTCTCATCTTCTATTCGCTTAATTGTGCTTATCTTAGGGTTTTATTATACGTCTATTAATGCCATGTATTTCAACTTGTAGAGATATTAATCAAATTCATCCTGTAACCCTGAATTAGGGTTCTGTAATGAAAATACCAAGAATTATCTATTTAACTTAGTACGTATACCATCGATTAGTGGCATTGAATGTGAAGAGCTGTGTTCATCCTCAGAAACGTCTTGTTGTTGAGCCCATTGTGTTTCTCTGTATGATAAATGGTTGAGTATAGCATATACTCCTATTTAGCTAGCATTAAAGACTAGCTTTTCTGTGACAGCTAAAACTCACCGGACATAATATAAGGGCATAAGATGAAGCCGAATCCAGCTTGGAGTTCGTTAAGAAGCCCAGTTAAGTTCAGAATGTAAGTTCAACAACTGTCATCTGAAACATTCCTCAGTTTCTTATCACTTCTCTTAAGCCTGTTCTTTTGAGAAATCAAAATGATATTATCATTTTTTATTTATTTTCTATTCTGATGATGCTGGTAATTTTATTAAGGAGTATGTAACTAGTTACCCATTTAAAATGCAGTCCAACTGCTGAAAATCTTGTTCCCATTCGTCTTGACATTGATATAGATGGTCAGAGGTACAAGGATACATTTACTTGGAACCCTTCCGGTAAGGCATCAATGTTGTTTTTTTTCTTCTTATTTTCCCTTTGTGGGTAATAGTTTGCTGATTGGCATTCCCTTGAATTACTGCATTCAGAAGAAGGTTAATTTTTTGTATGATATTGTAAGGAATTGCTGGTAGTTTGAAATGTACACTAGTTCAAGGTTAAGCAGCAACAAATAAACTCAAGAAAACATCTTAGAGATTAAAGACAATATTTGTTGATCAATTGACAAAATAAATTGGGGGGGGGGTGTTATTAGTCTTTTAATTTTTCACTCACAATATGTTTCTTGTTATATATAAGTAATAAGTTTAAAACTTTGTCGTGGATATCTTCCAGTTTGTTTATCTATGTTTTATATTTTGTCACAGATCCAGATTCAGATGTAAGTTTGTTTGCTAAACGCACAGTAAAAGACCTCAAGCTTCCTCCACCATTCATAACCCAGATTGCTCAATCCATTCAGGTAAACATTCCCTTGTGGCTAGAAGTGGATGGTGTTTGATTACATTTTTCATGTTTTTAATGAATAGTGTCTTGGTCAATTCTTTGCTACAACAGTTTGTCACATTTTAAGTTGATATAGTATATAGAATAAAAAATTGAGGAAATAACTATGAAAATTTTCCATTTTGGTATGTACTAATTAGCTTGTGACCGCAACCGTAAAAAGACTATCTAGGACTTTCATACATTTGCATTCATCCACTTTGTGTTTTTGCTTTCGTAAATGGCCATGTTGGGTGATGTGTGATGTTATGATTGAGCTCATCGTTCAATGGAAGAATTTGACCTTTTTGCCAAATAGCTACAGTGCGTTGGATGATGAGAAACAATGGAAAATTATAGATTAGTTATTAGTATCAAGGATTTATAATTATAACAATGATTATCACACAATTATTGAACTTCAAAGTCTTCTAGAAAAGGTGCTTTTGCATTTTCACGGGACACCCTAACTGGAAAATTTCAAGTTAAAATGATTTTGTCATCATTATTGTTAAAATCATGATTCCTTGACATTAATAACCAATCCATCATATACAACATATATTAAGATGATTTAGTTTTTAGGGCACAAGGTGTTGTTTTCAATTGTTCCCACTCAAGCACACTTAAATGGTGTTTGAGACGGTTCGATACTGTTGGAAATTAGGCCCTAGAAATCGAACAACACACACAATTCTTGCATAAACAATCTGTGTCTTTTTAATAATTGATAAAAAAGCTTGCTTAGAACATATCCAAGATCCGTCAATTATAATTTATACTAAAGAAATTTGCATAATAAGACTCCTAATCCTACCCCAATAACTATTCAAATAACCGACTCAACAAACTTGATAAACATACTAATAAGACTCCTAACAAGACCCGCCATTTGGTTCGTCGACTCACTCACGATCCTCAACTTTTTGCATCTGACAATAGGATTTATCACTTTCCTTTCATGCAGACCCATCATACTTGTTACTTGCTTTTCATCCTTTTTTTTTTCGTGCTTGCTATTCTTGCCTTTAAACTTGCAAATCTTGCCTTTAAACTTGCAAATCTTGCTTATGATCTTGCGAAACTTTCTACTGGACTTGCTTTAATCTTACTTCTTGTTTATTACTTGCTTCATTCTTGATGTGTTGTTGCTTTCTTGTTTTTCCTTTTTTCTTGATGTCGTTCTTTCTTTCTTGTTGAGTTCTCTTTCTTTCTTGCTTATCTTGTTGTGGTCTTGCTTTATTATGACTAATCTTGCTTTCTTGTTTCTTGCTTTTTGCTGACTTGCCTTTCTTGTTTCTTGCTCTTTGTTTGCGTTGTTGATTTTGCTCTTGCTTCTTGCTTTTTGCTAACTAGCCTTTTTTGCTTCTTGGTCTTTGTTTCTTAATGTTCCTTGTTTCTTTTTGTTACTGCTAATAAAAGACACAGTTTGTTTTTGTTTTCTTACTTCTTTGTTTCTTGTTTCTTGCATGATCAAGTTCTTGCTTCTGTAGGTCGTGCTTGATTTTCTTGCGATCTTGCTTTCCTTCATGTTGAACTTGATTTTTTGCCTTTACTCTTGCTATGGTGTACTTTTTTTTTGCTAAACTTGCTGATTTCTTGCAAAACTTGCCTGTGATACAAACCCAAACCCCACCCAAAGACCCATTACCAAGTCAAGCCAGTCCTAACAGTTCCCGACTAGTAGGGGAGTGGGGAATACTGTCGAATAGGTTTAGTCTGTATATGTTTTGTTTAGAAAGAACTTAACTTGAATATTATTAACCAGTTTGTATTTAGAATTTGGAGATTTGCCCCTCTTGGATGGTTGTTCTTGTAGTTGTTCCTTTAGAGATCAAAACCTTCAATTTCAAGTTCTTATCAATGGATCCATTGCCTAGAGTAAAAGAACAGATGATCTAGGAAGCAGGTTCTTTGTCAGGTTCTGTTGTTGTTCAATTAGCAACGACTACAACATGTTTAGAGTCCATGAAAGCGTTGAAGGAAGATGTTGCTGCTTTGAAGCTTCAAGCACTATCATAGGGGAAGAAAAATAAAGGGTAGGGAGACACGACAAAGCTGAGGGCTCGTGGAGATTTAATCACTTTTATCAACCCTCCACCATCCAAGGTCACGAGGCTCCATAGACGATAAGATAATAGAAGGAAGATTAAGATAACAGAAAGATAATAAGATAATAGAAGGAAGATTGAGATAAGATAATAGAAGGAAGATTAAGATGGTTTGGACTTTTCAAAAGGAGGCGGATGACAACACCTGTTCGATTGGTCGAGACCTTTTTGATAGACAGGAGGGTGGGTAGAGGCAGGCCCAAACTGACTTGGGAGTAGAGGATTAGACATTTTTTTGTTAGAGGTGCACCTCTCTGAGGACATGGTCCAAGATAGAAGTATTTGGAGACGTAGGATCAAGGTTAAGGACTTTCAGAGGAGTGTCTTAAAATGTTTATACATTTTCGTAGGTAGGTCTTCTCACTCTGCTTGATATTACCTGACCGCACACTGTCACTATGTGTTGTTTCTTCATCATTGTATATAGTATATAGATGACTCATGAAATACGTGGATATGTACTTCTTAATGCGTATCTGTGTATGGATGACATATGATTTCGTGTATATCATTGTTTGCTATGTGTTTCTTGTCACTTAATGTATATTGTTCACGTATTATGTGTTGAATATATGCGTATGGTCATTGTTTGCTTGTTGTCTATATTATGGTGCATGATTTTGCTTGTGATTATATGGTGATTGTACATTTATTGATCTATATTTTCTTCTTTGATTACTTTAGATCTGGGAGCAACCTCTCTATCCATTGTGATAGAGGTATGGTTTGCCTACATCTCACCCTCCCTAAACCTCGTCAATGGCTTGACCATTGTTGTAGAAATCGCTAGGCGCTAGTCGGGCGGTGGGGTACCGACTAGCGATTAATCGGATTTGAATTTTTATAATATAATTTTCAGTTTAATATGTAAATACACGCATTTTCACATGTAATTTAAAAAAAATGTTCAGTTTTGTATATATACACATATTCGGCCGGAATTTCCAAGTTTTGGCCGGATTTTTTAAGTTCACCGGAAAATCGCCGGAACCCTACCGGAATCTCACCGGAATCATAGATTTTTGGCCAATTAAGACCGCCTAGGTCTGATTTTGACCACCGTTTACCGCCTAACGATTAATTGACCGAGTAGTAAAACATTACTAGGTGAGGGCCCGATTTCCGATTCGTCGCCGATTAATCGGCGATTAATGCTGATTTTTACAACACTGGGCTTGACTGTTGATGAGATTTAATGGGCTTGGTTATGGTTATGGTTGTCGACCCTCCACCAAATTGATTTTTCTACCTTTTATGATGGTAACCCTCGGGGCTGGATCGTCAAAGCAGAAAGGTATTTTCCGTATTATCAAATCCGCGAAGACAAGGTATTGTTCGGCAGAACAATTCCCTTCTTTTTGACTTGCGGACAAGTCGTTTCTCTATGCGGGAAGTATTGATAAGAACCTAGACACCACTTCGTATTTAGAATTAGAGATTTGCCCTCTTGAATCTGTCTGTTCTTGTAATCATTCCTTTAGAAATCAAAACCTCTGATTTCCAGTTCTTATCAGCTTGTTTGTTCTTTTTTCTTTCCTTGTGTCATTCCACAGATCCAAAACCGAACCTTCTACCCCTTGCTTCTTACTCTTTGGCTGAGATGATCTGCTTTCCTGGAAACAATCCAGTATGCTCGACCAACTCACCCAGAAAAACAAGAACACCCTGCTCGATCACATGCTGTTGTGACAACACGGAAAATAAAAATGTTAACAATCTGCTCGACCAACTCACCCAGAAAAACGAGAGCACCTGCTCGATCACATGCTGCGACAACACGGAAAATAAAAATGCTTTGCTGCCGTTTATATCTATACACATACTTATTCATATGTATATGTTTATCTATATATGTATGTAGAGGGACATTCAAAGAGAACCATAAATCTGTAAACCACAAAGAACCACTTTAAGGAATCATATATGTATGTATGTATGTATGTGTATATATGTATGCGTGTATGTATGAATATGTACTTAAATATTTTTATATTATGGTTTCTTTTATATATCTTCCACATATCTTATTATTAGTTTAGATATTAACATTCAAATGTATAATTACTATGTGTATATTTAAAATTACAAGGTGTTCCACACAATGAAACCATAAATCTTGTCATTAGGAAACTAATTAACATTAGACTTAAATAGTATTAAACTTTTTAATTCACTTTGGTTGTATTTTAGAAAAAAAAAAGCTGGATTAAAAACTAAAAAAAAACGCAAAAAATTCTGGAACAAAAATTGCACCCCTAAGGAATCGAACCCGGGTAGGTTGACAGTCAATGGGTGTTGATGGCAAGCACTCTTTTTGGAGTTAATCCCTGCATCCAAACCCTTTAAACAAATGTTAATTTCTGGAAACCATAAAAATATAAAAGAAAAAGTTTTGTAGTCCAATCGTGGCTGCTAACCAATCACAAAAGAGATTGTTCATCATCTTTTACATGTCATATAGATATAATGCTTACACTTCCACAAAAGCATCCATTAATCACTGTTTAGTGATGTTTTGTATTTTAACTAATGCAGTCACAACTTAATGAATTCCGATCATTTGAAAGGCAAGATATGCACACGGGTGAAAAAATGGTCCCTATTAAGGTACCTCTCATCTATCACATAACAGCTGGCATTTTTAGACATTTTCGCATGGTTAAGTGTCTTAATTTTTAATATTTAGTTGTGGATTTTGACTTTTCATTTGATATCCACCAGCTTGATCTTCGAGTGAATCATACTCTGATAAAAGACCAATTTTTATGGGTATGTTTAATTACATTCATGCGCTTGTCTGGCTCTGTTTATGTCATGATTGGATATTTTCTTTAAGTTTATAATACTAGGAGATGCTTAGGATCTTATATCCTGCATAGTCAACAGTACTATTACATTAATGCAAACAAGGTCTGACTTGAACCAATTTCAGGACTTGAATAACTTCGAGAGTGACCCTGAAGAATTTGCAAGAATTTTTTGTGAAGATTTGGGTATTGAAGACCCTGAAGTTGGAGTAAGCTTATTGAGACACATAATTACTGTTTAAGGCCATACTTTCTGTATGTTATAGGCTGAAAATTCAGATTAATTCGATTGCCTGGAATAATTATCTTATTTAATATTAGATTGATGCTGTTCATAATATGTGTGTGTGTTTGTTTGATAATTGGTGTGTATCAAATTAGAAATCTGTCTTGTGTTAGGTAGCTTACAGTAACTGATTATTACATCATCTTTTTGCAGTTATGCAATGTGGTGTTAATATTAATATGTTAAATAGACCTGTAAAGTTGCTTTTTTGTGTTATTAGGAGCCTCGCTATTTCGATTATATTTTCTAATTCCTACATTTTTACATAACACCTTGTTTCTGCAGCCTGCAATTGCTTTTGCCATCAGGGAGCAACTTTGTGAGGTTAGTATTTGTTACTTGATTATATGTTATAAACATTCTTGGCCTGAGAAACTAAGCTTATAATTTATACACAATCTTATTATGTCTTAGATTGCAATCCAGAGTGTAGCTTCAGCAAGGGAAACAAGAGTAAACAAGAAAGGACGTAGGGGGGCCGAGCATTTGCCTCTCAGGTTTGAATCAAATGAGATGAATGCGATGTAATAAAGATGAATTTATTTTTTTGGAGTAAATATTGATGATTTGCACCTCACAGTAAGCCAGGTGGAAATGCATTGGACACGATGAAGTTATTTGGTAACAAATCAAGTGTCATTAGGTAAAATCTCTTTTTAAAAAAAGTATCTATGTAGTTCAGTCAAATGGTTATGACCAAAGTGGCGCCAGGTTGAAAGGGATCGTTTTAGACAAAAAAGTATCAAATTGTGTACGCTATATGTTTGTTTTTGTGGCGGCTGCAGGCGGTGGCGGTGGGTGATGTCCCATTTGGAACCATCGTAGTTTAAAAAGACGGCTGAGGCGTGCGCCTCTAGACGCGCCTTGAGGCGAGGCGCCCAAAAAACGAGTATGAGGCGCGCCTTAGAGGGTTATTTTGTATGTGCGCCTCATAGGGCTGAGACGGTAAGAAAAGTTGCGCCTCGAGGGCGCCTCAAGGGCGCCTCAAGGGTTTTAATGTGTGTTTTTGTTTTTTAGACTCTGTGTCAATTTCAAAATTCCATGTCTTTTTAATGTGTATTTTTATGTTTGATGAATCTGATGATGAAATTAGTTTGTTTTTTATTGTTTATAATATATATAATTTTTATATTTAATTTTTAATTCCGACTCGGGCTTATATGCCTTTGTTCGCCTCCGGGCTTACGCCTCATGAGGCGAAGGAAAAACGCCTTGAGGGTCGATTTCATGCTTTTAAACCTTGGAACCGTTCTAAGTAAGCCCATTTCATAATAGTTACCCCTTTTTGATCCATTCTAAATTGGAGTAGACCAAAATCAACCCATTTCTCAAAGCAAAAAGTACCCAATTAAAGCATTTTTTGAAGAATGAGTCATGATTGCTAAGTGTAGTTGTCTTTAACCACACAAGATGGTGAATCAACGTTATTTGATGTTGATTTTGATTCAGTTATTTCTATTAATTTTTTTTGTAGGAAAAGAAGAGAGTGGGACTTGTATGAACCTATTGTTGATATATTATCTAACGAGGAAGTTGATGCCTTAGAAGCTAGAGAAGCATGAGTATCTTCCTCAAAATTTAGATGGTTAAGGGAGTAGGCTTTGAAGTGATGATCCATCTTTGTTTGGATATGCGTCTAACATAATTGCAATTTAATGGTTAAACTGGCAAAATGAAATGTTTTACTTTTGTACTCAAGGGAAGATCAGTTATGTTGTTATCAACGTATGTGATTGTAATGGTTTTTAGGGGTGTTCACTGTTTGATTTGGTTGGTTTGATAAAAATTCTAAACGTGCCACTAACTATGATTCTGAAAAAAGAAAAAAAAACAAAAACAAAACAAACGGGCCTGGTTGATAGTTGGTCAGGCCCTGTCGAAATGATTATAATTTGGCTTTGACTATTTGAACTTTTTTTAATTAAAAATGTCAACTTGTATTAAATTTTAAAAGTAATTAGAATGGTTCGTTAATATTATAAATAAAGAAAAGAGTTAATAAGGATGATTCATATGGTATGTTCATAACAAACATATGGTTTTTAACTTTTAAAAGTTAAAGACATGGTTTTGACCAATGTTTTAAATATTTGTAAACGTAGTCCTGCATCGATGCTTCTGAAGTTTCAGGTCTTCTTCAGCTGTAATACTCAAAACATTACAATTGATTTTAAAATATTTTAAAATTTATGGTTAAATATTATTTCACTGTATCTGAATGCATCTTTGAATAAATTAAACAAATTATATGCTTATTAGTGTTAAAAGGATGTCTTTTCAATAAAAAAATCTTTATTTTGCAAATGTTTTTATTTAATTTTATTATTGATTATAATATATTATCCGGTTTTTAAATCTGGTCAGACTGGTCCAATCAATGAACCAGTAACAAGGTCGGTTTGTGTCCGATATGGTTCTGAAAACGTTGTTCTTGATTGTTTGGTAAATCGTAGCACCAATGATCCTTAAAGTGGATGATCACTAGTTTTTGTTGTTAAGGTTTTTAAAATGATCTTTTTACTCATATATTAATAAAAAATAAAATAAGTTGTAATATTGGATTTCACACCGTCTTTTTTCTTTAGTGTCTCTCTCTCCCCTCCAAATCTCTTCTCTAGTAATAAACCACCACCACATGACTATCCCATGGACTCCATTGACACAAACCACAATCCACTATTATTGCCATAATTATCTCTCCCCATTAATCGACTTCTAAATGTAAACCCGTATATAATTTCTTGCCCAAGATGTAAATTAAGAAAGTCTGAGGACTAATAAATAAAAATATGAGGGAAAAGTGAAAATCAGTCATGAAAGACCATAAACTTAAAATAGCAATATCATGGCTAGAAACTGAATTATACAAGCCATGATATATGAATTTTGGATATCTCAGCAAGAGCAATCTGATAATATAAAAATATGTGAATTCTGAAAAGATCATGCATGCCAATTCAAGTGATGATTAGTCTATTGTTCTATTTTGGAAAGTTTACAAGTCTCAAAGTGATGTGGATAGTAGTTGATGTAGATGATGACCAAGTGTTGAACTCAATACGAATAGAGCTCAATATGCATAGAAGCTAAGTACTTGATGCGAGTGAAGATCAAGTACTTAATGCAGGTGAACAAGTTGATGCAGATGAAGAACCAAACAATATGGACAACGAATTGGTCATCTGCATCAGTCAATGCAGATAAACTCCTTAGTTAATGCGGATGACTAGTCCAATGTGAATTTTGCATCTTTTGACTTGTAAATATTTCTGATAGTTTAGTCAATAGTATAGGCCATACGTCAGACCTTAAATAAAAAGTTATGAATTCAATGATGTAATCATTGCAAACCCTAGCAACCATAGCTTTCTATATTATCAATAAAAGAGAGTTTATGAGCATGTTTGATTGTGCATTCTATTGATTATTTTTATTCTATTTTTGATTATTGATCATTATGATTCTGTCACTAAGATTCAATAGCAATTTTAATATATTTGATCCATCCTAAATCCACCCAGACAATTGGTATCAGAGTCTCGACTCTTTTTCTTCAGACCTAACCCAAATTAGAGCTAGTAATCGATTGATATACTGAAATTGCTACAATTCAAAGATGTTCTCAGCATTAGTTAGTAATTAATCAAGTCTGAAATCCAATTAAACAAGTATTTGATCCCTGTTCACCACGAGTTGTTCAAACACAAATCAAAAGAGAAAGTGAGTAATGTGGCTTGAGATTAGTAAAGGGTTCCTAATCGAAATCGTTGGTCCATTGATGATCAACAACAGTGCAAATGATGATAAATGATAATCAAATCCCACTGAAACACAATCCAAACACTAATCTATGAAAAAGTTTTCAATATAAAACCATTTGAAATCAAAGAACAATCAAACAACAAGGCTCAAAGATAAGAAACTGATAATTCCAGCTAACAAACACAAATAGAACAGTAATGCAAAAGTCTATTCTCAAATTAGGGTTGTGCAAAACTTACAACAACCAATTACAAAGTTTGATATATATAGTAAAGCTAGTTTCGCTGATAGTTTCACTGGGTAGCGAAACTGTCCTGACCAATACTATAGACTCACCCGGCTGCGAAACATAGTTTCACCGGGTGACCTAAGTCAGCTGAGTTTGCTGGGTCAGTGAAACTTCTACAAAAACTAAAACTAAATACTATTTACATACAATAGACAAACTAACATCAAACCTATTACAAATAAAGCAACATAAACAAACTAACTAAGGTGAGTCCAACCTATACTTGATCTTCAATACTCCCCCTAGGTTGGACCTCACCGACTTGATCTTGATTCTCCTTTTCAGCTCCAGCCTGGTCTCCCCCTTTACCTTCATCTTCTTTGGCTTTTTGTTCTGCTTCCTGATCAGCTCCAGCCTCTTCTATCACATCATCCTCAGCATGTACACTTGCTTGAAGTAATTGCTTAGCTAAATCCTGCACGTCCATTCTAGTCTCTTCAGCTTGGATCACTTTTTGTGTAAGCTCCCTGACCTCAGCCCTCACCCCTCTAGCGTTGTTTGCCACCCTCATAAAGAGATTGGCTTGCGTTCTAGTCTCAGCTCCGGCTCCTGCTTTAATGTGATTTTCACATAAAATCTTCAAATCCTCATCTCTAAACAAAAACACCTCCATCGCATCAAACAATCTTATCTCCTGATCACCTTTAATCCTTATCACAGCTTCCCTGGTATTATTGTCATAAAACCACTTGACAAAGTCTTTTAGCATCAGGGGAAATGGATTGGGCACATGTACTCTATTTACAGTCTTTACGGGCTTTAGTTTTAACATAATCTTTCCTTTGCTTGTGGCCCAATCCAAGTCCTTCTTGGACCACCTTCTCTCGGGCTTCATATAACCAAAAGCTTCAAAATTATCATTCAACCCCTTCTTAATCTCCTTCTCCAACAACATGGCCCTCTCACTACCATCAGTATCTATCAGCGGGATCTCAGCTAACCTTCTCAAATCCCATCTAGGCAAGGTCTTAAATGCCTTCCCCTTGTTCAGATAATATATCTTTCCACCCCTCCTCTTAATCATAAACAGTTTAAGCTCAGCATTGTATTTCCAGCTAATGATCTTCTTGTCAGCATCCTTCTTACTAGCCTCTTGAATGTTTTGAAACAGAGATGTTATCACCTCAGGTTCTTTCTCTTTTTCAAACCAATCGTGCTAATATAGCTCAATCACATCACCTTCTGTTGACCCTCGCTGAGCCTCATATGTTACCGGCCTCTCATCTACCTTATAGTACTCTGGCTCTGAGCTGTAGTCAACAAGTTGCTCATGCTCTTCTTCTTCTTCTTCATCAACTAGCCTCCTATCAAGCTCTTTCTCTTTCTCTTTATTTCCCTGATTTACATTCACCTCCTTACCAATCAAGTCCCGATCAACATCAAACCTCAGGTTAAATTCAGCATCAGATATTCTCATTCCACCGACATCCACCATTTTCTCTACACCACTGCCTTCAACACCTTCATTAACATCTCCAGCAGTTTCATTTACATCCACATCAATATCATCTTCACCTACGTCCTCAGTATCAGCTTTATTGTTGTCAACATCATAGCTAGTGTTTGCAGCTCCACTCGGGCCCTCTCCTACCTTTGATGATGAACCTCCAACGTTGAGGAATTCATACTTTGAGGTATCAGTCAAATCGTTTAGCTCTACTTCAGATCTTTGATTAGGCAAGCTAGCCACTGCTTTCAACTCATTCAGCTCTTTAAATATAGTCTTAATCAATTCCTGCTTGTCACAACCATTTTCTTCAAACCATCAATCACTACATCCTTTTCCTTCTCCAGTATCTCTTGATTCACCAGCTTGGTCTTTATCATACTTAGTTTATTTTCGATAAACATTTGGATGAATTTTGGGATTAGATCATCAATAAACATTTGGATGAATTTTGGGTATAACAACCACTTATCTTTCTTCAGGGATATGATATTTTCAGTCATGCAATCAAAGTTTAGTTTTGCAATATTGGCCTTTTGACCTCTGCAAAATATAATCATAGCCCTAGTCCAGTGTATGTTCAGCCCGTTCTGATCCTCCCTTTCTTTGATCCAGACACATTATAAAGGCGTGGGATATATATCTCCATTCTTTGGACAGAAGAGACTTTTTTATTTCCTTCTTAGAGCCAAACGGGGGCCCTTCATACCCGATACTTCTGAAAGCCTCTAGGACTTGGCTATTAGAGAGCACCACCTCTTGGCCACAATCATCCTCAAGACGAAGTACCCTGACAATAGTATCAACAGTGATGACTATGTCTTGCCCTTCAATCCTGGCTATAATCCGGTTGGGCACTGATCAAACGTCGTACTCCGCTGACCTCTAGAAGTCTCTCACGTGAAAATCATATATGGTAGGCATGTGAGAAATGGCATAGAAAATGGGAGATTGCCTCAACCATCTATTACAGTCTCTGAATCCCACAGCTTTTGGATTCCATCATCAAGCAGAGCCAGAATGTTAAACTTGTCGTCAAACTTTAAGTTTGCCATATCAACTAAAAAGGAAACACACAAAGATTAGTGAAAAGGATATACACAGTGAAAGACAAAAAAAAATAATGAAAAGAAGAATTTGGCTAGTTTCGCTGGCAGTGAAACTGCAGTTTCGCTTGGCGAAACTGTAGTTTCGCTTGGCGAAACAGTTAGTTTCGCTGTCAAGAAACCATAGATTCGCTGAAAGTAAGGCATAGATTCGCTAAGTCTTAGGCATTGAGTTATGATCATTAGTTTTAAATTAGTTTCGCTGATAACTTATTTAGTAAGTTCATTTAAGAGAAATTACATTTCGCTATTAGTTTCGCTCACTGTTAAACTCAGGAATCCAAGCCGGGCGAATCTATAGTTTTGTTGAAAGTGTCCTAGCGAAACTATCACTTGTGCTTGGACGGCACAACTTTACAGTTTCGCTCGAAACTCTGAACTTTCGTTCAGTTTTGCTGAAGCATCTCGCAGTTTCGCTGGACGAACTACGACTCTTTAAATTCAATGAAACAAAATCGACGACACTTTCAACCGAAAACAAACCGATTAATGCTAAGACTAATGTCGCCCAACACACCTAAACATAAAATCACGGTTTATTTCAACCAACAAGGACAATGAGTGATTTTCGCTAAAAAGGGCCGAGAGAAACTAGGTTAACTTAGTTTTGAACATGTGAGTTCAGAAACCCAATTGAAGCAATATATGCCACCTAGTTTCGCTGGCAGCAAAACTACAGTTTCACCGGCAGCAAAACTATAGTTTCGTCTGTGTAAAAAAGTTGCTCCTGGTTGAGCATGACAGCTGGCGAAAGTATAGTTTCGCTCGCGAAACTATAGTTTCGCTCGGCGAAACTATAGTTTCGCTCGGCGAAACTATAGTTTCGCTCGGCGAAACTATAGTTTCGCCCATAGTTTCGTCCTTTTTTTAATATGTATTTTATGTATTTACAAACATTTGTTAAAGATAAAATCCTCACCCCACAATTCCAACTTAAAAAAACAAACCAATTACTAAACTATTATAATATGAACAATTAAAATAAAATAAAATGAAATTAAAATAAAATGAAATAAAATGTCGAAAGGATATAGTTTGGATCTTTTTCTCGAAGTTTTTCTGAGAATCAAGTCTTGGCGAGATTGCTAATATGTTTGTCCTCTTAAACCCATGCTTTATTCTTTTCAATGAGTGACCTGCAACTGATTTTATCATGTTTTAGACTCAATTAAAGAAGCTTAGATAACTTGGTTCCCACAGACATCCGACAAAGAACTTATCCCGTCATCAAGGTTTATTGAGTGTAATCATTGATTTTGCTTGAGTATTTCATAATTGACACAGATGCATGCATATGATAACATGATCTTTTGACGAGACATAATAATATATAGACTCAATGATGATATCTCCAGGTCTACACTTCCGTATAAAAGAGGAGATGTACATCTTATTCCCAAAGATGAGAGCTTCAGGTCAATGCTTCTGCATAGTAGAGAAGATCATCTTAGCGAGTTGATGAGAGCTTCAGGTCAATGCTTTCGCATAGCAGAGAAGATCATCACTCCAGGTCAATGCTCACACATAGCAAAGGAGATAAACACGTATTTTATTATTCATAATATACAATTTGGGCTAAGAGATATTAGACCCAATCACAGACATAGAACAGAATTAAGATAAAAATCAGCCACTCTTAACCAAGTTTTTGACAAGACTTGTACCTTTGTACAGGCCAAAATGTCATGAGAATAATCCTTATTACTGAGTTCTTTATCTTCAGTTTAGCTGCATGATCATTGTTTACTTTGTTTTCAGGCTGAGTCTACCATGCATATCCCGACACAAGCCGTTGACCTCTTTTTAACTTCTTTTTCTGAGGGTTCCTGAGAGAACAAAATTGGAAAACACTTTAAAAGTATATTCTCCCCCTAAGTTTCTATTTACCCTCACGGGGATAGAAATTTATTTATTTTTTCGTATATTAAAGTAAAAAAATTGAAAATAACATAAAAGAAGAGGGAATATGGGATATCAGAAATTATTTCACAAATATAAAAAGAAAAGAGGTATTTACTAAAGCAGGACATTTTATTATGAAAAGAGATTTTTAGAAAGATATTAGACCCAACATAGAGATCAGTTCATAAAAACAAGGTTTGTCAAATGTTTTAGTAAAAAGATCTGCTCTTTGATTTTTTATGTCGATTGGAATAATATCAATAAACCCCTTTTCCTGAGCATCTCGGATTGCATGAACCCTTTTTCAATGTGCTTGGTTCGAGTGTAATGAATTGGATTTTTGGCAATTCCAATGGCAACTTCATTATCATAAAAGAATGGTGTGTGAAGAAAATTGATACCATAATCCATCATCTGATGTTTGATCCAAAGCACTTGATAGCAACAGCTTGATGTAACAACATATTCAAATTCACCCGTAGATAAAGATACAGTTGTCTGCTTCTTGCTTTGCCATGAAACAAGACAATCCCCGAGACACTGGCATCCACTGGTGACTGATTCCCTGTTTATCTTGCAACCTCCGTGATCACTGTCAGAATAGGCATGCAAATCAAAGTTTCATCCTTTGGGATACCAAAGGCCTAAATGGAAGGACCCTTTGAGATATCGAAAGATATGTTTAACAGCCTTTTCATGAGATTCCTTCGGACTTGCTTGATAATGGGCACAATAGCACACGACGAAAGTAATATCCGAATGACTCGTAGTGAGATACATGAGAGGCCCAATCATAGATCGATAACGATGAGCATCGACTGGTTTCCTATTATCATCCGGAGTTAAGCAAGTTTGAGCAATGAATGGGGTAAATTCAGGAGATGCATCATCCATCTTGAATTTCTTGAGAATCTCCAGAACATACTTTTCTTGATGAATCAAAATGCCATCAGGCTTTTGTTCAACCTGTAATCCCAATAAAAAGCATAACTCCCCATCATACTCATTTCAAAGCGATCCTTTATCACTTCTTCAAACTCTCTACACAGTTTCTCATTTGTTGACCCAAAAATGATGTCATCAACATACACTTGAACGCTCAGCATTTTACCATCTTCTTTCTTGAATAGTGTCATATCTATGGTTCTATGAGAAAAGCCTTTGCTAAGTAGATATTGTGTCAAGGTTTCATACCAGATACGAGGTGCTTGATGTAATCTATATAAGGATTTATCAAGCTTGTACACCTTAGCTGGGAAATCTAGATCCTCGAAACCTGGAGGCTGACAGACATATATCTCCTCGTCAATGTTTCCATATAGAAATGCACACTTCACGTCCATTTGAAAGATCTTAAAGTTCTTGTGAGTGGCATGAGCAAGAAAGATTCGGATAGCTTCAATGCGAGCAACTGGAGCAAACACTTCAGTTTAATTGATACCTTCCTCTTGAGCAAATTCCTGAACAAACAGTCTAGATTTGTTCCTGATAATGACTCCTCGATCATCTGGTTTGTTCCAAAAGACCCATTTAGTTCCGATGGGAAACTTATTTGGAGGAAGATCGACTAGTTGCCAAACCTTCAGTTTCCTGAATTGCTGAAGCTCCATTTGCATAGATTCAACCCAACTTGGGTCCTGAAGTGCTGCGGTGACATTTTTAGGTGTAATTTGAGATAAGGAACATGCATAGAGAGATTCATTTATCAATCTATATTGACTCAGTGTCCTCACACCGTCGGTAATGGAACCAATGATGTAGTCGTGTGGGTGGTCTTTTAGGGTTTTGAAATTGGTGTTAAGGGTTAATGGGTTTGATTGAGTTGAAAAGTTAGTTTGGGATGGTTGGGAAGGGGAAGATGGAGGCGATTGAGAAATTGGTTGTGGTGGAGGTGTGGATAGGATATCAAATGGAGATGGAGGGTCATTTGGTGGTTCTGGTTAAGGTTCGGATTGTGGGGGTGTTTGTGGCTGTGGTTGTGGTTCAGGTGGAGGAATGATTCGCACACTGGGTTAAGGAACAACATCATCATCAAATATTGGAAGATTGAATGATTGGAAGACATTTTTAGAGTCATAAAACCATTTTGGGTTCGACCCCATGTTTGGTGAATCTGACTCTTGCCATTCAACGTAGAAGGATTCCTGCACAACGCGTGTCCTTTTGTCGTATGCATGATACACCTTTTGTGAGGAAGAATAGCCAACAAAGAAACATTCGTCAGAAACAACACCAAACTTTGACTTCTGTGCTTGCGTATTCAACAAGGTACATGAGCAACCAAATGGACGAAAGAAGTTAATCAAGGGTTTCTGTTTATGAAGAAGCTCATATGGAGTCTTCTTCTTGTCTTTTACAATAAGCACCCTGTTCAGTACATAAGATGCATAATTAACTGCTTCCACCCAGAAAATAATTAGAAGCTTTGACTCAATCAGCATAGTTCTTGTTGCTTCGATAAGTGTACGATTCTTTCTTTTAGTGACACCATTTTGTTGAGGTGTCCTTGCAGCACTAAACTGTCTGAGAATACCCTTGCTTGCACAGAATGAGTCGAAGATGTGGTTTCTGAATTTGGTTCCATTGTCACTTCTGATGGCCATAACCTTCCGTTTGATGATGGTTTCAATTGACAGGATCAGTTGCTGCAACCCCTCTGCAGTATCACTTTTATTTACTAGAAACCTCACCCATGAATATCGAGAAAAATCATCTGTTTCAACCAAACAATAAGATTTCTTAGCAATAGATTTAACACTAATAGGACCAAATAAATTGGTATGTAACAATTCAAGGGGATGTGAAATTGTATTTTCAAGCATAAGCTTGTGTGGCTTTTTGTGCTGTTTTCTTTTAGCACAAGCCATGCATTTCTCTACCACTGAAAAATCTTTTAGTGGTAGCCCCCTAACAAGATTGTTTTTAACCAACTTATTTATTATTTTAAAATTAACATGTCCTAAACGCCTATGCCATAAAAATGATTCGGATGATGAAGCCTTTTACAGAAGACATGTCACAGTTGAGGTAGACTCTGTTGATCCCATATCCAGCAGGTATGTATCATTCCTCCTTGGAGCTCGCATGATTATTAAATCATCTGGAACAGTGAACTCGGGTTTTAGGAACAAGTATTCATTAGTCATAAACACTACTGGAATGTCTTTTTCACATATCTGTGATACACTCAATAAGTTGAATGCCAGTTCTGGAACATAGTTCACTTTCGCCAGAGTCAATGAACCATTTGAGACATCGCCTTGACCAATCATCTTTCCACGTTTCTTGTCACCAGCAAATGCGACATATCCTCCATTTATTATCCTATAGTTGGTAAGAAGATCCTTCAACCCAATCATATGCCTGGAACATCCACTATCAACATGCCATAAGCTATTAACAACTTTTCGAGAATGATCCTGGCATTAGAACACAATGATTGTTAGGTTTTGGAAATAGGAACCCAAGTTTTGACTAACTTGGGTTTTGAATCAAAAGAATTTTTATAAAAGAAATTATTTACAAAATGATTTAATCTACTTCCCAAAGAACGATTATGTACATTCTTATCAACATATTTAGGACAATTTTTAATCACGTGAGCATCCTTCCCACATTTAAAGCAATGGGATTTCAAACCTTTCTTTTTGCAGTGAGAGATAGGATTGTGATCAACTGCACTATCTTCCTCAGAATCAGTCGTATGTGAATCAGAATTGCTGCATGATCATACGATTCTTTTACATTTTCTTTTAAGACCTTAATTTTGGCAGATTTTGATTCATTTACATTAATGATTTTAATTTTTGAGGAAGATGTTCCTGTTTCTTTTGGTTTAGAAATCCAAATTGGGGTATAAGACGGGACAGGATGAGAGAGGAACTTTTCAAAACAGTTTGAGTCTGTAAGTCCTACTAAAGCTTCATTTGAAAATTCATCATTTTCATTAACACAAGCATTGATAACATTTGGAAATGAGCTAGAAACAACTGATGATGAATGAGATGGACTAGAACTAGAACTACAAAAGCCACTGTCTAAAACAGACTGGGTGTAAGACTCCGTCTCGGAGACCTCACAGTTGGTCAACCACTGCATTAAATATATAAAACATTACACATTTCAAAAGCTAAGCAGCGAAATTTAATTAACCAAAAGCCATTCATTTCATTCTAAACTCTGTTGTTAAGCAATACATTAGGGTTTCATCAGTTATAAAAGAATTGTTTAATTTCATTACAAAACAACAATATTATCAAGTATGAATGGATGTCAGTCATGCCCTGCCGAGTAGCTTCACCCTCATGCCATCCTTAGCAACAATTACCTGCTAACTGAAAATGCATAAAAGTCAACGTTGCTGAGTGAGTTCTAGTTTTAAAAGCGTTAAAATACCTTGTAGGATTTATATATGAAAAATACTCTTTTTCATAAAACACTACCTTTACTTTCATACGTGAGCATACATCATACATACAACAAGGTATAACCTTATTCATCATTCATTATCGCACGTTTCGTTCGTTTCGTACTTTATCATTATCTTTCACTATTTCTAGATCCTGTCAAAACTTTACCCCATCGTTGCACGCAACAACCTTATTTCGAGCACAAAGCCCCTCATTTCTAGGGTAAAGTGACAAGGTTCCTGTTTCGTACTATGGATCAGTCACCAAGACTGATCCCCCTGTGTGTGAACCCTCCTGGGTTAGCCAAAATCGCACGCTATATTACACACAGTTGAGCTAACAACTCTCACTGAGTCGTGATCCTCTTTTATTCTGCTTGTAAGCCTTTCTTTCATTCGTTCTTTATGTTCCACTTTTATTATCATTAATCTTATCTCTTTCTTTAATGATAATACTTTACGTTTATGATTATTAAACACACTACATAAAGTCATACACCAATATATATAACATAAGGAATATAAGAACAAATCATAATCATGCATAAAATAAGCATATAATAACCTCAAGTAAAACTAGGGTCAAAACCCTAAAATCACAGATTCCCAAACTTTCAGAAATTTTTCTGAGTAATCTGGGCGCATGGGCACTATGCAGGCGTATCATCCCTGCTTAGGCGCATCATAACTATTTAGGCGCATGGCCTATACTTAACTGATTTTTACTAACTTTTCGGGTGCATGAACTATTCAGACGCATGAGAAACACTTAGGCGCATGTTAGAAATGTTAGGCGCATGAGGAAATTTCAGGCGCATGAGCACTATTGGGGCGCATGACACCATACATAGGCAATCTAGCCAACTTTCTAAGCGCATGAACTACTATTCAGGTGCATGAGACATACTTAACTATTCTAAGGCAATAATCTTGGCGCATGAGGTACTGTTTGGGTGCATGAGCAACACTTAATAATTCTAAGGCCAATTTTAGGCCATGAGCCTTATGTTGGCGCATGAGCAACCTGTTCAACATGTTTCTAAGTCGTTTTCAGTCCCAATCATCATATCATCTTATTCTAAGTTTATTACAACCTTTCTAAGCATTAACAAGACATAAACAACTATAAATAACCATCATACATGTATAGATGCATACGGTTACATACATAAGTTTTTAAAAACATTGTACATGCATTTTCATCCCCAAACAAGTTTAAAAATACATAAAACCAGGGTCTACAACTCACCTTATGCAACCAACAAGTATAACTTCTCATAAACTTGTGTGCACAAGAGTTTAAACACCTAAAACAACCCAATCAAACATCAAAACACAAAAACCCAAACACATAAGAACATGTACTCTCACTTTCATGGTCGAAACCCAACAAAACCAAGTCAATTAAGCAACAAAACACTTACCTAGCCAAGAACAACTTCTTCTTCTTGGAAAACCCGAGAGAACTTCTGGTTCTTGCTTCTTCTTCTTTTTGGTAAAAAAAACAGATCCGATAGGTACTAATATGGGCGGCCATACTCAAAATATATTAAAATATTGAGATTTTGTACTTTTTGCACTTAGCCCCCTCCACTTTGGCTCCTTTTCCTTTCTTTCAAGATTTTTTTTGTTTTCTTTGCTTTTTTTACTAAATTTTCGGGTGTTACAAGTCTACCCCCCTTAAAGAGGTTTCGTCCCCAAAACTGTCACTCTTCAAATAACTGTGGGTAGTGCTGTCTCATCTCTTATTCAGTCTCCCATATAGAGTCGGTTCCCTTTTGATGTTTCCACTGCACTCGTAAAGTGGAACCACTTTATATCTCAACCTTTCTCCTTCCGATTGATGATTGCCACTGGTTGCTCCACATAGTTGAGCCGTTCATCTACCTCAATATCCTCCAGTGTTTACCACCATGTCTTCTTCAGCTAAGCACTTTCTTAGATGAGATACATGGAATGTGGGATGAATTCCACTTAACTCATCAGGCAATTCTAACCGATAGGCCACCTCTCCTACTCGTGCGATGATTCGTAAAGGCCCCATGTATCTCGGACTTAGCTTGCCCCTTTCCTGAATCAAATTATCCCCTTCCAAGGTGAGACCTTCAACATGACTCTATCACCCACGTTGAACTCAATCGGTCTTTGCCTTTTGTCGGCATACGACTTTTGTCTATCTTTTGTCGCCTTCATAAAGGCCTTGATCTTTTCTAACTTCTCCATCATAGCCTCATCCCCATCGCATCATGGAATCTCTTCCAAAACTTCGATGTGAATCGGGTGTCATGATCCGACATGATGGACACCAGCACACCATGATGAGCTACAATATCCTTAATGAATAGATCCGCTAATCTTTCGGATGAGTACGTCTCGCAGATCGGTAGGAAGTGAGCACTCTTTGTCATCCGATTGACTATTACCCAAATGGTATCACACCCCCTCGCCGTGCGGGTAACTTAGTAACAAAGTTCATGGTGATGTGCTCCTACTTCCACTCGGGTATATCCAATGGTTAGATCTTCCTGTACGGCTTCTGATGTTCTGCTTTCACTTGCAAACAAGTAAGGCACTTACTCACATACTCCATCACATCGCGCTTCATTCCCGGCCACCAGTAGTCTTTCTTCATGTCTTGATACATCTTGGTAGCGTCGGGATGAATGGAATATCGAGTTTTGTGAGCTTCATCATAATCCGCCCTTGTAAGTCTCCGTAACAAGGGATCCATATCCGTTCGAAGCGAGTTCTGACTCGGTGAGTGTTCTCTCCTAACTCCGCGACTAGACCTCTCATTCATTCAGAGTTGAGGCGATCTTCTTTCAATGTCTCATTCTAAAACTCTTTGACTTGCGTCTTCACATCCGAGGTCATCACTTACTGATATGCTTTCACCCGAATTGGCTCGGGTCTCTCCTTTCGGCTAAGGGTGTCGGTCACCATGTTTGTTTTGCTCAGGTGGTAATGGATCTCGTAATCATAATCCTTGATCATTTCTAACCACCTCCTTTGCCTCATATTGAGATCCTTCTACTTGAAGAAGTACTTTAAGCTCTTGTGTTCTGTGAAGATAGTGTACTTCTTCCTGTATAAATAGTGCCTCCAAATCTCCAATGCGAAGACCACAACAGCTATCTCCAGATCATGTGTGGGATAGTTGACTTCGTGGGTTTTAGCTGTCGGGATGAATAGGCAATTACTCTTCCACGCTGCATCAACACGTAACCTAGTCCTGAATTAGAAGCATCCAAATATATCACTAAGCCTTCACTCCCTTCAGGTAATGTCAAGACAGGAGCTTGACTAAATCTCGCCTTTAACTTCTGAAAGCATCCTCCTTTTCTCGACCCCATACAAACCTCACATCCTTGCGAGTCAAATTAGTCAAAGGTGAGGCTATCATGGAAAAGTCTTGAATGAACCTTCTATAGTAGCCTGCCAATCCCAAGAAACTTCAAATCTCGGATGGTGTCCTTGGAGACTTCCATTGAATCACTACATCAACCTTTGCGGGTCCACCATGATCCCTTCAACATTTACCATGTGACCCAAAAATTGAACCTCTCGCAACCAAAAAGCACACTTATAGAATTTTGCATACAACTTCTCTCTTTTAAGTGTCTCCAATACTTCACGTATATAGCCGGCATGTTCTTCCTCGTTTTCAGTATAAACCAGGATATCATCAATAAACACAATCACTGACTTATCTAACATTGGCTGACACACTCGGTTCATTAAATCCATAAAGGCAGCTGGCATGTTAGTCAAACCGAAAGACATAACGAGGAACTCGTAGTGTCCATAACGTGTGTGAAAAGCTGTCTTAGGAATGTCTTGCTCCTTCACCTTCAATTGATGGTAGCCAGATCAAAGTTCTATCCTTGAGAACAAACTGGTACCCTGGAGCTGATCGAACAAGTCATCAATCCTCGGTAACAGATACCGATTCTTCACTGTCAACTTGTTCCGCTATCGGTAGTCGATGCACATCCGCATACTACCGTCCTTCTTCTTAAAAAACATAACCGGATCACCCCATGGAGAGATACTCGGTCGAATGAACCCCTTATCCATTAACTCCTGCAGTTGATCCATGAGTTCCTTCATCTCAGTCGGAGTTAATCGACATGGTGCTTTGGCAACGGGTTGAGCACCGGATATCAGATCAATCTAAAATTTGATTTCGCGATCCGGCGGCACACCTGGTAAATCTTCCGGGAATACGTCTGGGAAATCACATACCACCGCTACATTAGACAATTATGGTACCAACACATCCACATCCTTCACGTAGGCCAGGTAAGCACTACATCAACGTCTCATGTACTTCCCCGTCGCCGCCATCGAAATCATCTTTGGAACCGTAGTGACGCGATCATCGTAGATCGTCACCGAACTTCCATCGGGCGCAATCAATTTAATCATCTTCTTGCGACACACGATGTTCGCCTCATAGGCTGCTAACCAATCCATCCCTAGTACTACATTAAATCCTCATAGGGGCATCACAAATAGCTTAGCAGGAAACCTATGGCCTTCTAGTTCTATATCGCATTCCTCTATTGCATTAGAAATTTTAGTAGACTTACCAATAGGAGTTTCTACATCAAATGGCTCATCAATGCTTCTACTACTAACAGGCAACTTAGCACAGAAAGCAGCAGAAATGAAACTCCTACTAGCACCAGAATCAAATAATATAGAGGCACAAGTCTAGTCTACTAAGAATATACCCGCCATGATGTCGAGATCCACCCTAGTCTTCTCTTTCTCCTTCTCGATTCGCTACTTTGCCCTCGAGCTCTCCGCCCTTGGTTCCTTGCAGTCTCTCCTCATATGCCCCACCTTACCACAGTCATAACACTTCACCATATGACAATTCCTTCCCATGTGGCCATCCTTTCCACATTTGAAGCAGACGTTTGACCCCTACCTACATTCTCCCGTATGGTTCTTTGTTGGTCCATATGATTGACTATTAGTACAAATGAAGGTTTGAATCGTTCAATACCAGAAATAACAACACACACGATGATTTAGATGAAAAATAATGACCAAAATGTATTCAAATATAATCCATAAAGAAATAATACATTTAAAAGAAGATAAGCTCAATGTGTATCAGTGAATAACAGCTTACAAATGACTCTTGCAACACAAATACTCGATTAGGGTTTTTGCAAGGATACCCAACAATGAACAAGATCATTTCTATTTGTAGCAGTCTTAGTTTCGTAGACAGTTTCACTTACTGCGAAACTGTGCTGTCGAAACTATAGTTCCGCCCGACAGAAACAACAGTTTCGCCGAGTAAACTAAACAGCTGACTGTGAGAGAAACTACAGTTTCACTCATAGTTTCGCTGGACTATAAAATATCATAAACTAAACTAATCAACTTACAAAAGTAAACTAACATTAATCCTATTACATAAAATATACACATAAACTAATCTAAGGTGAGTCCAACCTATACTTGATCTTCAATACTCCCTCTAGGTTGGATCTTACTTACTTCTCTTGTCTTGATGTCTCTATTCAGCTCCAGTCTCCCCAGCTCCTGCATCTGATTTATCTTTCTCAGCACCTGCATTGTTCTTCTTGTGAGCTTCAGCAACTGATCCACTCTGGTCACCTCCTGCTTCATCAGCTCCTTCGGGACGAGCACTAGCTTGTGCAAATTTGTTTGTCAAGTACCGGATCTCCATGTTAAGATCATCATCAGCTATCACTTTCTCCGCCAGCTCCCTCACCTTGGCTCTCACTCCTCTCACTTTATTAGCCACTACAATAAATAGGCTTGCCTCTTTCCTCGTCTCCTCCCCTGCTCCTGCTTTAGTATGGTTCTCACAAAGAACAAGCAGGTCTTCATTAGAGAATCTAAAAAGCTCCATTGGATCAAAAAGTCTACATTCTATTGTAGGTCTTCATCGTCTCTCTTACTTTATTAGCCACTATCATAAAAATGAAGACCTTACTGACATCACCAATTGATTTTTGTCAGTATCAAGTACTCTAAAGAAGTATGATGATCAGTCGGGTAATCACGAGCAGGTGAATAAGCTCCTAGACTCTCTACCACCCCAATGGAGCTTACAAGTGAGAATGTTAAAGCAAGAGAGAAACTTTGCTGATTATAAGCTTATGGATGTAATCAACAAACTAAAATCCTTTGATTTAGATCTAAAGAGATGGGAATTTAATCAGACTATGATGCCTACATCCGGTTATACTCGGAATGCTGCATTACTGTCTTCCACTGCAAGCTCTCCAATACAGGCATCTCGTCAAGGCAGAGTAAACACCGGTGACTATTCTGGAGGTTGTGGTAGTAATGGGAGGGATCAAGCGAACTTGAAAGCAACTGTTGAAACTTCTATTCCATTTGAGATGATGGCTCTTTTTGGTATGTTCGTTTAGAGTTATGAAGCTCTTGTAGCTGGGGATTTGAAAGGAAAAGGGATGACGATGAAGGATATGTATCAGATGGATCCTGATGATCTTGAAGAGACTGACATACAATGGCAAATGGCAATGTTGACACTTAGAGCCCGAAGATTTATGGAGTGCACTGGCAAAAAGAATTTTGGAGGTCAAAGTTCTAACTCCAAACTTGGTTTTGATAAGTCTAAACAGAGGTGTTTCAATTATAAATAGTTGGGACACTTCAAACGCGAATGTCCACTGCCAATTGACACTGGTAATTCATGAGTTCTAAAATTAGTTTCAAGTGGGGGTAAAGAGGAAGAAATTCACAAGAAAAAGACCGCATTGATTTCTAACTTTGATTGGAGTGCTGAAGTTCAAGAGACGAGACAAGAGGTTAATCAAGCACTGGTAGGTGAGATTATGGAAGAGGTGATGAAGGTGAATCATGAGGATGACTTTGATCCATTCAAGGAATTTAAGGATGAAGTTAAAGTGTCTGAGGAGATGAAGGAGGTTGAGAAGGTGAAAGAAGGTGATATGGAAGAGATCAGGAAGGAAGTCAAACCACTGACTTAGAAAAATGAAAGGATTATGCTGCTACCATTGTCAAGGAAAACAAGTTGAGTACTCCGGTGTGTCAATGAGAGAAAGCTCTTGCAGCTAAAAAAGTGGTGATGAGACTTGCCTATGAGGTAATTCAAGATATGTGTTCATCAGCTTGCAAAATCAGGTTATTTGGGGTCTATAAAGCTAATCGTTTATTAATTGACAATGAAAGGATTTGAAACGAATTAATAAGGAGCTTAAAATAAACAAGTCTAAATATTTTGTTAAATTAAACGAGGATTTAAAAGAGATTGATCACTTAAAAAGAATAGTTTTCGAAAGAAATGTTGAGGTTAATAATTTGACTGAAAGGGTTGCTCTTGCTGAGTTTGAAACAAGCAAGCTTTAGTCAAAGCTTGATATATGGACTATATTGGGAATGAAACATGACGATTTATGTAAATCTCAACGGGGAGCTAGGATTAAAACAGGTTTAGGATATGAAAATGCTAAGGTTTATCCTCCTCCTAGTACTTACTGTTATTCACCTATGCCTATTCCTCATCCTTCTAATGATTTGATCCAAATAGATACTAACAGTATGTCTGTAGGTTTAGAAGGTGTGAACCCTAAGCATGTTCGTGAGGACTACGATTATGGACCGACTAGCGGGCTTGGATGCTCTAGCCTTAGTACACCTGAATCACAACGTTCTGTGTTAGATCATAAATCTAGTTTAAATTCTATTTTTGTCTCTAGTGATTCTATAAAAGACTCTATTTCTTCATGTTCTAGTGATGTTTTTGTTTCATCTTTAAATTCTGTGGATTGTGATATTGCTACACCTTATGATTGTGTTAATCTTGTGACTGATATCACTGTGAAGAGTGATGAGGAAATTAAAATTAATTGTTTTGAAATTTTTTTTCTCACCCTATTCCATCCTTTACACCAGCAAAAATTTCTGTGTTACATGAAAGGGTTATATCTTCGTCTGAGGCAAGTACAAGTGGTACTTGTACCACATGTATTTCAGATGACATCTCATCTTTTTCTGTAGATAATCATTCTTTTTCAAATAAAAGCAGATCTATTAACATGTATGAGACATACAGTGATGTTGATTCTAGGTTGTCTGAATATGATGAGGAAATATGCATTAATAAAATCACAACCTCATTACATAATAGACCTAGATTAAAACCACATTGTTTTCGATGTGGTAAAGATGACCATGTAGTCAAGCACTGTCCTCAGCTTCATCGTAGACATGTTAATAGAAATTTTTTTAGGAATAGGTTAACTTAATTAGTTAATAATTTCTTTTGTAAGAAATCTGTTTCTCCTAAACCAAAAGTTGTTCAAACTTGGGTTCCTATTTCACCTGGTTAACCTTTTCCTTGATATTCTTGCAGGTGTCATCCATTAAAGTTGTAAATAGTGTATGGCATGTCGATAGTAGATGCTCCAGACATATGACGGGACTTAAAGATCTATTGACCAATTACAGAATAATCAATGGAGGTTATGTCGCATTCGCCGACGACAAGAAAGGAGGGAAAATGATTGGTCAAGGAGAAGTTTCCAACGACTCTCTTACCTTAGAGAAAGTCAACTATGTACCTAAGCTTGCATTCAATCTGGTGAGTGTCTCTCAGATTTATGATTAAAGCATTCTGGTCTTATTCAAGTCTAATGGATGTCTTTTTTTGAAATCTGAGATTGATATTCCAGATAATATGATACTAATGCGGGCTCCAAGGAAGCATGATACATATCTTCTTGATATGAGTTCAAAGGATTCAACATCTACCGTTACTAATCTTTTGTCCAAAGCTTCCACCTCTGAGTCTTTCTTATGGCATCGCAGATTGGGCCACGTTAATTTTAAAAATATAAACAAATTAGTTAAAAACAATCTTGTTAGGGGATTACCTTTAAAAGACTTTTTTGTGGTTAAAAGATGCATGGCATGCATAAAGGGAAAACAACATAAGAAACCATATAAACCAAAAATTGAAAATAGCATATCCAATCCCCTCGAGTTACATACTAATCTGTTTGGCCCAATCAACGTTAAATCAATTGCTAAGAAATCTTTCTGTCTTGTGGTTACAGATGATTTTTCCAAATACTCCTGGGTGAGATTTCTTGCTCATAAAGGAGAGACTACTGAGGAGCTACAGAAGTTAATCCTTTCAATTGAAACAATAAGTAAGAGGAAGGTTATGGCAACTCGAAGTGACAACGGTACTGAATTCAGAAATCAGATCTTTGATTCATTCTGTACTGCCAAGGGAACATTAAGACAGTACAGTGCTGCAAGGACCCCTCAACATAATGGTATGGGTGAACGAAAGAATCGTACCCTCATTGAAGCTGCTCGTACAATCTTAGTAGAATCCTCTTTACCCATCATCTTTTGGGCTGAGGCGGTGAATTGTGCTTCATATGTTCTCAACAGGGTGTTGATTGTCAAGGACAAAATGAGGACTCCTTATGAACTATTTCATAAGAGAAAACCTTTGATTGACTTCTTTCGACCATTTGGTTACTCGTGCACTTTATTGAATACACAGGCAAGTATTCAAAAGGCTTATCGAGTATATACCAAGAGAACACGTATTGTTCAAGAGTCATTCTATGTTGATTGGCAGGAATCTAATTCCTCCAATGTTTGATCTGAACCCGCATGGTTCTTTGACTCCGATACCGTATTCAACTCATTTAATCTTCCAGTTTCCGATGATGATGCGTCCGTCTCTCATATTCAAACAAACATTATTCCTCTAACTCCATTACTTGTCGAACCTCCTGTCCCTCCAACCACACCTGTAAATGATGCTACATCAGTTGATGTTGCATCTTCTTCATCCTCTTTTGATCTTCCACCCCACCTGTATTAGATCCCTTCCCTCATCACCTACATGCACCACATCTCAATTGACATTCCCCATGCCTCCAATTCACTCTACTCATCAACAATCCTTTAGCCAACCATCCATACACACCCCACCCATGACTGTCGATTTCAAAACCTTGAAAGATCATCCACATGATAATATCATAGGATCTATCACCGATGGAGTTCGGACGCGGAGTTAATCTGGTTTGATTAATGTTTGTCTATTCTCTTGTTTTATATCACAAATCGTCCCTAAAAATGTTCATGCGGCTCTTCAGGACCCTTGCTGGGTTGAATCGATGCAATTAGAGCTGCAACAGTTTAGGAAACTCAAGGTGTGGACTACGGTCGATCTTCCACCAAACAAATGCCTAATTGGAATGAAATGGGTGTTTAAAAACAAACCTGATGAATGTGGCATTGTGGTGAGAAACAAGTCCAGATGGTGGTCCAGGTTTTTGCTCAAGAAGAAGGGATTGACTACACTGAAGTCTTTGCGCCTGTCGCCCGTCTTGAAGCCATCAGAATCTTTTTGGCGCATGCAGCCCATAAGCAATTCAAAGTCTATCAGATGGATGTCAAATGTGCATATAAATAATCTCTCTCATCAAATTCAGAAAGCTTCAATTTGAAGATCTTTCTATGGTTGACTTCTCGGGGCTGAATTCATATGAAGACGTTGATAATATAGACTATCCTTTTCAGACCCAACATTCTTGTGACACTTGCTACACACTTTCGCTCTTTCCTTGATTGTGGCCACTTTACGAATCTCGACCTTTGCCTTTTTGGCCTTGGGAATGAAACCATCACTACCAGAACATTTCCCACTCTAGTTGCCCCCCTCCTTTCATCTTCCCTTACGGCTCTCATGACCCCAGTCACCACCGTCGACAGTATCTTGTGCATGACCTGTTGCACCCCTCAGCTATGGCCTCCTTCACTAAGGCCGCAAGATTAGGGATCCCATCCCCACTTTCATGGTGGTGATGTCCGAGCCCTTCAGGCGCTGCTTTGGGTTTCACCGAATGTTCCTCATAACACGCGACCCAACACCACGTCCACTACGACCTCCACCTTAAGCAACTTTCGTGAATCCTCTACCAGCGATCCTAAGTACTATAAGATTCAAACACCGACACGGTCATTCAAGGTAACAACTTAGATGATGTCAAGTATAGTAAGTCCCTAATTACAGTGGCTAGTTGTGATTAGCCACTTACTTTACTCTTCATCCCCCAAGCATTTCCTATCCTGACTTCATCAGTATCTAAATCTACTAAGGGCACATAAATCAAATAGCATACGCACGTAATACTGGTTAATCATTAAGAAAAGACATACCTGATGAAACGTAGCTAATCGGGCTGACATCCCTCCGTTTGTCCCATTTTCAGTTTAATTTTAGGTTTTTGAAAGTATTTACCTATTTCTCTTAAACTTTGGCTCTGATACCAACTTGTAAGACCCCATTCCCGGAGACGTCACAGTTGGTCAACCATAGCATTAAATATATAAAACATTACACATTTCAAAAGCTAAGCAGCGGAATTTTAGTTAACCAAAAGCCATTTATTTCATTATAAACACTGTTGTTAAGCAATACATCAGGGTTTTATCAGTTACAAAAGAATTGTTTAATTGCATTACAAAACAACAATATTACCAAGTATGAATGGATGTCAGTCATG
This sequence comes from Flaveria linearis, assembly GCA_024085815.1. Classification (NCBI taxonomy): domain Eukaryota; kingdom Viridiplantae; phylum Streptophyta; class Magnoliopsida; order Asterales; family Asteraceae; genus Flaveria; species Flaveria linearis. The sequence continues at coordinate 40,390,623 of CM044011.1, forward strand.
CCCCATCGAGTAGCTTCACCCTCGTGCCATCCTCAGCAACAATTACCTGCCAACTAAAAATGCATAAAGTCAGCATTGCTGAGTGAGTTCTAGTTTTAAAAGCATTAAAATACATTGTAGGGTTTATATATGAAAAATACTCTTTTTCATAAAACACTTCCTTTACTTTTGTACGTGAGCATACATCATACATACAACAAGGTATAACCTTATTCATCATTCATTATCGCACGTTTCGTTCATTTCGTACTTTATCATTAACTTTCACTATTTCTAGATCCTGTCAAAACTTTACCCCATCGTTGCACGCAACAACCTTATTCCAAGCACAAAGCCCCTCATTTCTAGGGTAAAGTGACAAGGATCCTGTTTCGTACTATGGATCAGTCACCAAGACTGATCCCCTTGTGTGTGAACCCTCCTGGGTTAGCCAAAATCGCACGCTATATTACACACAGTTGAGCTAACAACTCTCAGTGAGTCGTGATCCTCTTTTATTCTGCTTGTAAGCCTTTCTTTCATTCGTTCTTTATGTTCCACTTTCATTATCATTAATCTTATCTCTTTCTTTAATGATAATACTTTACATTTATAATTATTAAACATACCACATAAAGTCATACACCAATATATATAACATAAGGAACATAAGAACAAATCATAATCATGCATAAAATAAGCATATAATAACCTCAAGTCAAACTAGGGTCAAAACCCTAAAATCACAGATTCCTAAAATTTCAGAAATTTTTCTAAGTGTTCTGGGCGCATGGGCACTATGCAGGCGCATCAGCCCTGCTTAGGCGTATCCTAACTATTTAGGCGCATGGCCCTATACTTAACTAATTTCTACTAAATTTTTGGGCGCATGAACTATTCAAGCTCATGAGAAACACTTAGGTGCCTGTTAGAAATGTTAGGCGCATGAGGAAATTTTAGGCGCATGAGCACTATTGGGACGCATGACCCCATACTTAGGCAATCTAGCCAACTTTCTAGGCGCATGAACTACTGTTCAGGCGCATGAGACATACTTAACTATTCTAAGGCAATAATCTGGGCGCATGAGGTACTGTTTGGGTGCATGAGCAACACTTAATAATTCTAAGGCCAATTTTAGGCGTATGAGCCTTATGTAGACGCATGAGCAACCTGTTCAACATGTTTCCAAGTCGTTTTCAGTCCTAATCATCATTTCATCTTATTCTAAGTTTATTACAACCTTTCTAAGCATTAACAAGACATAAACAACTATAAATCACCATCATACATGTATAGATACATACGGTTACATACATAAGTTCTTTAAAAACATTGAAAATGCATTTTTAGCCCTAAACAAGTTTAAAAACACATAAAACCAGGGTCTAGAACTCATCTTTTGCAACCAACAAGTATAACTTCTCCCAAAATTGTGTGCACAAGAGTTCAAACACCTAAAACAACCCAAACAAACACCAAAACACAAAAACCCGAACACATAAGAACATGTACTCTCGGTTTCATGGTCGAAACCCAACAAAACCGAGTCAATTAAGTAACAAAACACTTACCTAGCCAAGAACAACTTCTTCTTCTTGAAAAACTATAGAACTTCTGGTTCTTGCTTCTTCTTCTTTTTGGTTGAAAAAAGCAGATGGGATAGTACTAATATGGGCAACCATACTCAAAATATATTAAAATATTGTGTTTTTGTACTTTTTGCACTTAGCCCCCTCCACTTTGGCACCTTTTCCTTTCTTTCAAGATTCTTTTGTTTTCTTTGCTTTTTTGACTAAATATCCGGGTGTTACACTGGGATGCAAAACTACTTAAACTAGTGTCTTTCAAAGACGTTTTAGAATCACAAAAGCTATGACTAGAGCTGCCCAAACCACTACTGCTACCTTAACCATAATCCTCTCGAATCTCCTTATGATTTAGTTTTTCTAGACCTGCATGCAAACTGTTAGTATCATTCTGAATCAAGTCATTCGTTGGATGAGGTGTAGGCATAGGTGAATAGCAATAAGTACTTGGAGGAGGATAAACATGATTGGTTTCATCAAATCCCAGCCCTATTTTAAGTCTAGCCCCCATTTGCTTTTTGCAAAGATCCTCATGTTTCATCCCAGTTATCATCCATTTTTCAAGCTTGGTTTTTAATTTGCTTGTTTCAAACTCAGCAAGAGCTACACGCCCAGTTAATGACTTAATTTCAATATTTATTTCCAAAAGATTTCTCTTTAAATGCTTATTTTCTTTTAAAGCCTCATTTAATTTGATAAAATATTTAGACTCATTTATTTTAAGTTCCTTATTTATTTGTTTTAGCTCTTTTTCATTTTCTAATAATAACCTATTGGCTTTATAAACCCCAAATAATCTAATTTCACATGGAGAAGAACACATATCCTGAATTACCTCATAAGGAAGACCCATGACCACTTTCTCGGCAGATAGGGCCTTTTCACACTGACAGACTGGTGTGTTCTTCTTCCTCCTTTTTCTCAGCTTTCGTGCTGGCTCTCTGATCTTCACCTGCTTCCTCTTTCAACTCTTCCTTTGCCTCCAGCTTAACCTCTGTCTTCTTAACTTGCTCCAACTTTCCACATTCTTTAACTTCTTCAACCTTCTGTTCTTTAACTTTCTCAAACTCCCATTCTTCATCCTTACCTTGTTCCCTGACACTACCATCACAAGCTTCTTCCACAACCTCCTCTTTGAATTCACAAAAAGGATCAAACTCTTCCACTGACTCCTCCTCCATCTTTACAACCTCAGCTATTAACGCTTGATTGATCTCTTCCTCTGTTTCTGTAATCTCTACACTCCAGTCAAAGTTAGAAATCAGGGCTGTTTCTTTCTTTTGCTTGGCTTGTTCCTTTTCTGCAATTGGGATAACCTTTGAAGTTCCAGTCGTTCCTGGTTCAGTGACGATTGGAGATGGACATTCTCTTTTAAAGTGACCCAACTATTTGCAATTGAAGCATCTTAACTTTGACTTATCAAAACCAAGCTTGGAATTATGATTATGATTGCCAAAGTTCCTTCTTCTGGTACGCTCCATAAATCTCCTTGCACACAGTGTGAGTATGGCCATTTGCCATTCAATATCAGTTTCCTCTAAATCATCAGGATACACCTGATAGATGTCTTCAACCGTCATTCCCTTACCTTTAGGCTCTCCAGCAACTAAGGCTTCATAAATATGAACAAACATCCCAAACAGTATCATGGTATCAGAAGGAATTTGAGTGGTGACAGATGTCTTTAAGCTTGAACCAACACTTGTAGATCCACCACTTGCCTTGTCTGACGTACCAATTCCTATAGATCCACCATAAGCTGCACCATACATAGTCGAGTTTGCAGCGAATGAAATCAATGCAACATTTTGTGAATATACTGTGGCTGGCACTAAGGATTGATTGTATTCCTTTCTCTTTAGATCCAAGTCAAAAGATTTCAGTTTGTTGATTACATCCATAAGCTTATAATCAGCAAAGTTTCTCTCCTGCTTCAACATTCTCATTTGTAAGCTCCATTAGGGTGAGAGAGAATCTAAGAGCTTGGTCACCTGCTCATGATTGCCCAACTGATCATCATACTTCTTTAGAGTGCTCTAGACTGATAAAAATCGATTGGTAAGATTAGTAAGGCTTTCATTATTATGTGCAATAAATGAATTGAACTCCTTCTCAGCTTGGGCTTTCTTGTCCTTCTTTAGATCTTCATTTCTATCATAGAATTCACATAAGGCATCATACAAGGACTTTGCATTTGTGTGCTTAGCAAAATGGTTGTATATGTCTTGTGAAGCATAAGGTCAAGGCCCCGAAAGCTTTCTGATCACAATCGATGAGCTTAATATCTCTTTCAGAAAAGGTTGAGGAGTTAGTGTTGATCCTAGTATGTTCCCCGACAGTTACCATTGGAGTGTTTGGACCTTTCATTATAGATTCCCATTGATTATGATCTGTGTAAAAGAAAAAGGCCTTCAAGCATCACTTCCAATCTTCAAAATTGTCTCTTTTTATAAGCCTAGGTGGCTTATTTGGTGCAACACTCTCCAAATCAGAGATGGTAATTTTGGTTGATGTCATTTTCAAAGTAAGGAGTAGATTCGCTGAACTTCAGTAATTTAGCTGGTAGATTCGCTGGGCAAACGGGCAGCAGTTTCACTAGACAAATGCTATAAAACTTCTCGTATCGCTTACAGTTTCACGGAAACTAGTAGAACTTTCATTCTAAGACAAACTTGCTAGCACTTTCGCTTGAAAACTTGGGTAAGTAAGGTTAACTTTCGTTCAAACTGTGTAGATTTGCTGGAATTCACTGAAAATTCAGTAAATCACTGAAGATGGTAGTTTCGCTGGAAACAGAGCTAGTTTTGCTGGTTGCAGAAAGTTTTGCTGGAAGCATAAAACAGTATGTTCGAACTGAAAATCAATCTGAAATCACCCAAATCACTATGAATTGGTGATTGGATGATTGGGATAGCTTCCTATACTTAAACAAAGTATTTTTGAAAAGGTTTTCAGCCAAAACAACACTCTAATGATCTAAAAAGGATGAAATAGTGATTTCTATCAAAAACCCTTTTTAAAACCCAATCAATGAACACATCAATAGCATTAATGCTCTGATACCATATTATTGGTCCATTGATGATCGAGAACAGTGCAAATGATGATAAATGATAATCAAATCCCACTAAAACACAATCCAAACACTAATCTATGAAAGAGTTTTCAATATAAAACCATTTGAAATCAAAGAACAATCAAACAACAAGGCTCAAAGATAAGAAACTGATGATTCCAGCCAACAAACACAAATAGAACAGTAATGCAAAAGTGTATTCTCAAATTAGGGTTGTGCAAAACTTGCAACAACCGATTACAAAGTTTGATATATATAGTAAAGCTAGTTTCGCTGACAGTTTCGCTGGGTAGCGAAACTGTCCTGACCAATACTATAGATTCACCAGGCTGTGAAACACAGTTTTGTCGGGTGACCTAAGTCAGCTGACTACCAGCGAAACTATAGTTTTGCTGGTAGTTTTGCCGGGTCAGTAAACTTCTACAAAAACTAAAACTAAATACTATTTACATACAATAGACAAGCAAACATTAAACGTATTACAAATAAAGCAAAATAAACAAACTAGCTAAGGTGAGTCCAACCTATACTTGATCTTCAGAAATGTCTTACATAAAAAAAGAGCAATTAAAGATTTGGATTTTAACTAATTTTATGAAATTTTAGTTATCACTACTGTTCATCGTACTTGTATCATTCAGCGGATCGTATATTGTTCTGGGTGATTATGTAGTGTTCATCGTATTCTAATGAATATCACTCTTCACCACAGTTCACTAAATTAGTATTGTTCATAGAATCAAAAGTTACTGTTCACACCATTAGAAAATCTCACCAAAGATTTCATGATTCAGTGCATTAGAATCAAATTTGAAGATTATTGAAGTTCTTGCTGATTTGACTAGAAGAGTTGACTATTTTGTACTAATTGGACAACGTACCTAAAATCAACTTAAAATCAACATCAATTAAGTTTAAAATCAATTAATAACTATTAAACCAAGTTTTAAATCAAGAAATTAGACATGGATTCTCTAAGTTCATTTGTGACAAACATAGTTCGAAATCACTTATTTTGAAACATAAATCTGATGTTCAACATTAGAAGATAGGATTCATAAATTACGTAACATCTGTTGAACCTGACTACTTGATTTTCATCAGCCAAGGACCTTAATTCCTACAGTACTCAATGCTGACCATCTTAGGAATGTTATGGTCCCCGTTAAAGATGCTTAACTGAATCTATTCCCTAAAGATATGAAGAAGATTAAAGTTAACATTGTAGGACCCGTGAAGGGGGTCAATGCAACAATTTCATAAGGTTGAGAGACTAGAACACTTAACAGATCAAATAGGGAACCAACTTAAATGAAACAATGAACACAAGTAAAGAACATAACAAGAACATAAGTATATGATTTTCAAGAATGATGTATATTACTCTCAAGTGCTTTTACAAAGTGTTACAAAGCTTGGTTCTAATGACTAATACTTGAGATACTTTATACTACATCCTATAGCCGGCCATACTTTTATAACCAGTTGGAAACACTAATCTAGACAACAAGATCAATGTAAAGTCAAAAGGCAGATTGCTTTTTGACTAGTGACTATGACATGCCATAGCTCACATCCTTATCTATTACAAAATGGATAAAAGTACAAAGGTAGAAAGTTACAGACTCTAAGACCTTAATCTGCAGTTGACAGAAGTATAGACTTTATCAAGTGATATAAGTTGGTGAGTATTCAGAGATGGTAGTGAAAAAGTGATTCAGCTTTTGTCAAAAGCATGTTAGAGAAGACATACCTTCTCTGTCTTTGAAAGAAATCATTCTTGGCTTCAGAAGACTGTCTTTGATGATCCGAAAGAGTTCATTGGCTTGGGAAGAAATGGTCTTTTAGATTCAGAAGATTTGATACTTAGTGAATTTTATTGAGTTATATCAAATCTTCCAAAGTTACTTTCAGTGTACTTATATTATGCATGATGAGAGCTCTTTGGTTGCATCAGCCTCTAAGTATAACTCTTACAAACTCCCCCTAGGTTGATGCTACCACAATTAAAGGATAATTTTGAATAATGATCTTTATCTATTGACTGTCCTTATCAGAATCAAGACCATTCCTTTTGTCATCAGTTGATCTGGATTCTTAGACTTTCAAAGTACATTGTCATGTCATAGAGATCATGCAGAGGAAGGTCAAGCATGTTTTACTAGAAGTACACATTGTGAATCCAAGGATCGAGCAGGAATTATCAGTTTAGATCGTACGTATAGTGATCGTGGAATGATCACTGCTTGTTGTTTAATTAATTGATGATGAAATAGTAATTGTAATATGAATCAATGAAGAATAGATCAGATATATAAAAAGCAGATGAAAGTAATAGATGAACAAACAAACTTGCTTCAAATGTTTTCCATTAATACTAAATAATGATTACAATAAACTAATGAATGATTGCTATTGCTAAATGCTAGGGTTCTAATGATGTATTTATGTGTATTGATTGATTGTTGAATATTGTTCTAATGATGGTAATGGTTATGATCTCTGGTAATCGATGCCCTAAAAGTGTGCACCCACGCCTTGTATTTATAGGCTGAGGGATTTACTTTTACAATGGGTAACAATAACTTTCTTATTATGGTAAGAAAGTTACTCAGATAATATTTTTGATGTGACTTGATTTCTCACTAAAGTGAAGTCGTTTGCAGATGTGGACTTGATGACATCACTTCAGTGAGATTGACTTGTTGACTTGATGTGACTTCCTTGGTTGTTAGAGTACATGCAAGTGTATTGTTCTTTCATAGGACTTTAGCGTTCCGTAGGAGTTGGTCTTCAGTAGGAGTTGGTTTTCCGTAGGAGTTAGGCTTACTTGGAATTTCATCCGTAACAAGTTGTTCTTCTGCAGGAGTAGCAAAACTTGTTCTAACATGTTCTTTAGTTATTGTTGCAATGCTTTCGCAAGAGATCCATGAACGCATAATTCCTTGTTCTATTCTAGCAGAACATCTACGGAAGTACAAATTGTTCATCCGTAGATAGTTCTAGTCAATTTCTAAAATTGACAGTCTAATGTTTTCCTACAATCACACATATAAATAAACATAGATAATTATTTGGGTTAACCTATACATATATTGCATACAAAAAGATAAATATGTACAAGAGTTCATTACAAGAGATGATTAAAGTTCTAAGCCTATACCATAAATCTAGACCTAACAATACTCCCCCTTAGGCTTGGACACTTGTAATCAGCTCTTCAAACTTGACAGCTCATTAACTCTTGCCACAATCTTCTTGTTGAAGTAGGAGACTGCTTCTTTTTGATCATTGTACTTGTACTTGATCTCCATTCTTCTTATTTTCTTCAAAGTATCAAAATTTAAACCAGAAACTTCTTCTTCTGTTGTTGTTATTGATAACTTCCAACTCATCTTGTTTTGAAATTCTTAATTCAGTGATAATGGAATTTCAGATCTCAGCAGCTGACCAGCCTCAAATTTTCTTCTTTTGTAGGCCTTTGCATGCGATTTGTCTATCACCTGAATTATGTGCACATATAAGCATATGCCACTTTGAGTATGTTCATCATTTAGCTTTGGAAAGTATTTTTCATGAAGGTATGAAGTGTAGCTTGGATGGAGAAGTTTGATCTCCATTGGGTCAAAAAGTCTTATGCTTGGAGCTTTCTTCTTTGCTTCATTTCTTGGTAGCACAACCTCTTGAGTTCTTTCCACATATCTCCATTCTGTGATAGCATATGTATATTGATTTCCATCAATACTTTTGATTGAGGTTGTGCTCTTGTTTGAATATCCAACTCTTCTCCAGAATTCACCATCTACAAGATGATAAGAGCTGGATTAGGATCTTCTTTGTTTTAGTTTTCTTCTTTTCTGCTCAAAATCTTATCTTCTTGCTTCCTCATCACATCATCTTTAAACTTGTTTCTCAACTTTCCAACAATCATAGATAAATCTCTTCCTCTTGGATTGATAGGATAGTTGGTGATTGGAATGCTTTGAAGGTTAGATATATTAGCATTTGGGAGTGATATAATTGTTTAATCCATGGGAAATATTGTATCATCCCAGATGCCCTTTTTATTGATGCATAATCCTAGTCTGGATCATATTTCCAGGCTATGATCTTGTTGTCCTCAGCAGATCTGGGAGGTATGAGATGATCATAAAGTTAAATCACAATTGATTTTTTCATCTGTGATCTCTTTAACTGTTGTTCCAAGAGGATAGATTTTGCTTGGAATGACATCCCTTGGCTCTCTAATGAGTTGTTCTTTTCCCTTGTGCATGTCTTTGCTTTCTACTATAATTGGCACAGCAGGGGTAAATTTCACTTGATGAGCATAAGCATGATTTGGTGCCTCTATTTTGAATTTAACTCCTGTTTCTAACTCCACCTTCATGACATACTCTATTATCTTTCTGAGTTCAGCCACTGATCTTCCTTTCAATTCATGTATCTTGTAATTATGGCTTTGCAACCAACAAGTCATATTGTACCTGGTGAGCTTAGCTGTGTCATAATGACTCAAATCTTGCTTGATCTTCTGAATTGATTTGAATTTAGTGAAGGTTTCATAGTTACAAATAGGAAGCACATATCTAGCATTATCAAATTCTTTCAGAACTTGCTTCATCTCAGACATGTTCATCTTTTCCACTATGTCATATGGAAATCCATTATTAATCAAGTCTAGAAACATTGATGATTGGGCTCTTTCTTCAAGAATGTATTCAGTAGACAATAGATCATCAGACCTTGCTTCTTCTGCACCCTTAGGAGACTCAATCTTTGTTAATTCTTCCCACTCAGCATCACTCTCAGATTCATTATGTTCAATTGGTTTCAAAGTAGATACATCAACCGACGGAGTGTGCTCTGGAGATATTGTTCTTGCTTTCTTTGGAGAGTCTTCAACCATAATAACCTCCCTTTGAATCTTTCCTAAGTATTTTCTTTTTCTACTATATTTGATGGAAGTATCTTTTTGTTTCATCAATGGGAGATTGGCTGCTGGTCGTATTGTAGCTTGAACAACTTCTTTTATTGGTTCTTGATGAGAAACGGATTCATGAACATATATCTTTTTCTATAAAGCTTTAATCTCCTCATCTTTTGTTTTTGGTAGATTAGCTTGTTCAGAGATAGTATTCATGGCTTTGGTTAGCTCTAACTCAAGCTTCTCTTTTTCTTTTCTTTCTTTTTCAACCGACTCATGTGACTCAGTCACCAACTGATGCAATGCATCAACCACTTCATCATTTGTTTGTGCATCTTCTCTCAACTGTTTGATTGTTGTTTCTTGTTGTGCCAATTTTACATCGTTTTCTTTCATTAACCTCTTCAACTCTCTCAGCCTTTTGAATCTTTGGTTTGTTTTGATTATCAGATTGTTGTATTTAGCAACCAGAAAGCTTTTACTTATATCAATCTCTTCATCTCTCAGATCATTCTCATTATAAGCTATGATATCAACAAAGTGATCTCCACCCTTAGCTTGATGTTCAACATGAGTATCTTTAACTTCTTGTTCAACCTCTTTTTCTTGCTCCCCCTTAGCTTCTAAATAGATTTCTTCTGTTGCACCATCTTTCAATTCATCATCATGATCATCTTCAAGATCGATCAATTCAGTGGGTGCAGGGCTTTCTGTTGTTGAGTTGGGTTCAGGAAATAAGGGTGAGGAAGTTTGTTATGTAATTGGACGAGAAGGAATTTGATTGTGATTGGGTGAAAATGGTTCTATGGCAGCAGTATTGAGTGATGATTGAGATTGGGAAAGGGAAAGAGGTTAGGCATGCACACTTGATGGTGAATTTACTTCAGTAGGTGGTGTTTCTGGTAGGGTTATGAAAGGTGTTGGCTATGGAGAGTGTGGTCTTGTTATGGTGATAAATGTGGTGGTGATTGTTGGATATGATCAGGTGAGAATACTTCTGTTGCATCAGTATTCAATGATGATTGTGAATAGGAAGGAGAGAAGGATTATGTGTCTTCACTTGTTGGTGAGAGCAATTGGGCTGGTGGTGATAATGGTTGATTGATCAAAGGAGATGGTGGTGGAGAATGAGAATCTTGTTCAGTTTGTGTAGGGGACTCAACAGGTTGTGCTTCTTCTTGTTGTTGGTCAATGAAGATCAGTTCTTATGGAATGTCTGCATTTTCATCAAGAACATGAGCAAACATTTCCATATCTTCTCCTTCATACTTCCTACTAATCTTGTTAAGCACTGATCTCCCCAAGTGAGCTTGCACAAATACTTCTCCTTCTCTTTCAATGTTTGGCAAGGCATCATTTATGATCAATTGTAGGAATCTAGGGTACATGTATATCTTGTCTTCTTTCTGTATCCTAATTTGATCACATAATATCCAAAGATGTATTTGGCATAATTGTATCTTCTACCCTCAAATATACCAATAATTCTAGAAGATATTGCCTTGAGAATCTATCTAACCTTGATTTTCTATTGGATATGCACTTTAAGTAACTGTGGCACAAAAATCTATAGGGTTTGCATAGTCTTCCTTTATTGATCTCTACATTAGGGAAATCACCATCATACCCCATCAACTGAAAGATTCTCTCAATGTAATCATGTTTAAACACATTAGGATGACCCTCTTCTTGTTCTCCCAGTTCAAGCACTCTACTGATTATCCTTTCATCCACCCTCAATTCTTCATTTATGATAGTTGAGTGAATCACCAATTCATCACCCTCCTCTTCTATCCTTGCTGAATTCCAAAAATCTATTACATGTGATTGATAGATGATTGGATCAGCAGATAGCGTATAGAATATCCTTGACCTCCTCAAATAGTTGATGATGTCTGTGCATCCTTCAGCCATAGGGTCTTTAGAGTTAAGGAACACATAAACATTGTTTTCCTTTGCAAATCTATTTGCCATCTGCACATTAAACATGAAAATTATGGCATAATGATTGAAGATTCAAACTTCAAAGTAAACTTAAGAATTTGAAGGGTTTCAGTGATACTCAAGGAATTACACAGTTGTTTTTGATGTTGCATATATGATTTACCTTGATAATGTTGTTCGATTGATGAACCGAAGTCAATTTTAAAGATGATTTGTTGTTAGGAGAGGGTAATTTGAATGTTTGGTGGAAAAAGGGGTTTAAGGTTTGAGAGCGTCTTTCTATGTCTGAAAAAGTGTTCTGAAAAAGTGAATGAAAATGAAAACGGTTAATATTATCATTTATACACTCTCAGAATATTTAAAACCTTTTTAATGTTGTGGGGCCCTCGACCCTCATTACCCTTCCGTGGTTGTTTATTTTCCAACAGAAATTAATTCTTCCATAGAAAGTTAATTCTTCCGTAGAACATCTACGGATGACTAACTTTTCTTATTTTCTGAACTAAATCTACGGAAGTATAATTTGTTTTTCAATAGGGTACCAATCTACGAAAAGAAGTTTTACTTTGTTAAAATATCAACACATCCGCAGATTACCAATCTATGAAAGGTCAAATTTTAACACTCTAACTTCTGCTGAAAGATAAAATTTTACACTTTTGGTTGTATGATTCTAACATATTTTGTTAGATCATTTGTTGTTTGCTGTTAGACCTTGTTGACTTTGCTACATGGCAAATGTGCAAGAGATTGACTTGATTAAAAACTTCAGATATCCTGCAGCCAAGTTAGTGCTCAAGTTCTAATTTTCTTTATTTAAATTTGATAAAGTCATTTTCATGAGGATTAATACTCCTCCTAATTTTGGGATTAATCATGAACTTCTGAATTTATCAGAAATATATGCAGAGAATAGCATGAAATGCAATGATGTGTCCATCTTATTTGAAATAACATAAGCAAAAGCTTTTTGAATTTTTGTTTATAAGCAGAAATTAAATATAACTCATTTACAAACATTTGAATCATAACATGGGATCATACTATGACACTAAGTAACTTCATGATGCATTTTGTTTGATGATAGTAGACATAGATCTAGTGCTGATTGCAAGAATTATGATCCACTTAAATTCAGGCAAGAGCATATATTCAACAAGACATGCTGATTATCATGTTTTGGTATTGTTAAAGATAGAAAAATATGTACTCCACATTCAAATCACATTAGAGTTTGTCCCCTATTTATGAGTCAACTCATCACTTTTTCACACTTGAAAACTGTGTGCCTTACAGCATAATCTCTATCTTAAGATTTCTTTGAAATCTTATTAATGCTGATATGTATGATTGACATGCTCTTTAAAATAATAGACAGTTGATCACATTGGATTCTTTTAGAGCTTGTTGATGATCATCATCAGGTCACCAGGTCTTTACTTCTATAAAACAGAGGTGCCTTTAATCCAGGTCTTTGTTTACACAAAACAGAGGGATGATGATGATCATTATCAAATCACCAGGTCTTTTCTTTCATGAAAAAAGGTGCTGATAAACCCAGGTCTTTGCTCACGCAAAACAAAAGGAATATGACATGCAAAGATAGAGGTTATAATATTTTAGAACATAGTGTTTTTAGGTGAGTAAGGTGATCACAGCATGATAAGACTTGCTTGCTCCTCAAAATGGAATTGCACAGAAATAGTCATCTAAGCATTATGTTAGGCATGAATTTGTTTATTTTATACTCAAGCTGAACCTACTCACATATCAAATCATATATGATCAATCTTTATTATAAGTTAAAATCAGAAAAGTAAGCAATAGTATAGTGTACTATCATTTCCTATGATATGATAGCTATTTTAAGAAAAACGTATTGACAAGACAATCTTTTTGGATTTTTATATGTTTTATGTATCAACATATGTTTTATATGTTTTATGTAATCATCAACATATATGTTTTTGATAGCTATTTTTATATGTTTTAAGAAAAACATTTTGAGAAAAATATTGACAAGACAATCACTAAAAGTAAGTAGTCCCTTCATACCAAGACTACTTCTGCTACTGGTAATCGCATTATTCCAAAAGATGTTGATGATTACTCAGAAGAAGATAGGAAAAGAATAGAGCTTGATCAAAGGGCTATGACTTCTCTTCAAACTGCTCTTCCAAACTCCATCTACAGAGGCTTCAATAAGTGCAAGACAGCTAAAGATATATGGGATGCACTGAAGCTCATGTATGAAGGATCCAAGGAAACTAAAGAGAACAAGAAGGATCTCTTAAAGCAGCAGTTTGATAACTTCACTTTCAAGGCTGGAGAGACCTTGACTCAACAATACTTCAGGTACATTGAGATAGTGGATACTCTAGTGGATATTGGAGCACCTCTTGAGAATAGAGACATAGTTAGGAAGTTCATGTCTTCCCTTCCTAAACTATGGACACACTACTGTGTTGTAATCAAGAGAACTTCGGACCTTAAAACTCTTTCTCTCACAGAGTTGTATGGTATCCTAAGTGCATTCCAGATGGAGATGAACATGCAGAACTCCTCTGGTAACTCCAATAACCAACTGAGTTCAGCCCTTCATGTGGTTGAAAGGGAAATCACAGAACCACAACATCAGTTGCTGTGCTACCCTGACAACTCACATATTGGACCCTGCATTACTCTACCTGAGACACCAAGGTGTCAAAAGGCTCAACACAACTCCTTTCAGTATAGTTGTGCCTTTATCTCTGGAAGTGGACACTCTGGTGATTTTCAATATTGCTTTGATGATCTCGAGTGCTTCAGTCCAGATGATGTAGAGTATGTGGACATTGTCTAATAGATGGCTCTCTTAACCTACAGAGCGAAGAAGTTCTTTAAGAGAACTGGAAGGCAATTCCCTCAAAACCCTGTCAACAGCAAGTTTGGGTTTGATAAGAGCAAAGCAAAGTGTTACAATTGCAACCAACTAGGTCACTTTGCTAGGGAATGCAAGGCTCCTAAGAATAACCCGGGAACCCCACAGGCCTCCACACATCCCTTAACCTCAAAACATGAAGAGAAGACAACTAAAACAACTGCAATAGCTCAAGAAGTTGACTGGAGCTTCATGGTACATGATGTGACTCCCGCTCAAGCACTCATGGCCGGAACAGATGATGCTCAGGTATGTGAACATCTTTGCACTCCAGCCTGTATTGCTAAGGTTAAACTTTATAAGGATTACAATATGGAAATCAAATCTGATGTTGAGTCATTAAAAATCTTAAAATCTGACTTTAAAAGAGCTGAGTCTGACTATCAAAAGAAAATTGAGGAGTTAGAGAAAATTGTGTCTCTTTTAAAGCATGAACAAACCAATTACAAGACTCAAATCAAAGATCTGATATCCAAGCTGTCTGAAGCACAAGCCCGACTTATCACTGCTGAGGCTCAGGCCAGGAAGCAAGCTATTGCTGAGCAAAACTTCCAAGCTATTCTTGCATCATCCTCCCATTCCAAAATGTTTTATCAAAACAAAGGAGGGTTGGGAACCAATGAAATAGCTCCACCACACTCTTATGAGTCTATTAGACTACCTAGATGTGGTACTGAGGAGCAAGAGGTTCCAACTGCTGACCCTTCTCCATTGGAACTAAAGGATGAGGCAAAAATAGTGGCCACCACAGGGGAGAAACAGGAAGATACACTCATCTCCACCTGTGAAGATCAAATCCTAACCACCAGGCAAGAAGAAACAGAGCTAAAGCTGCTAGAAAGACTGCCAAGAAAGTTGCCGAATCCAAGCTGAAGATTGACCCAAGCAAAAAGGTGTCTTCATCTCTGCTGGATTCCAAGTGGTAGGTACTTCTGATTCAGGAAAGGAGTGTAGTACCAGCACTCCTGTCCTACTAAAGGATCAGAAGTTGAAATGGAAAGTTGCTGATGAAGAAAAGAAATCCAAGAAACAGCAATCTTCAAATTCCCAAAAGACTAACATTGCATGCATAATGTGTGGTCTGCACAACCACATGGCTAGAGATTGTTACTACAATCCAGCAAGCACACTCTATGCAAATAATGTTAGAAAAGAAGGAGTCAGGTAAAGTTTCACATTTGGACCATTTCAAACGGTCCAAATGATGAAAAAGGGAAAGTTGGTCTCGGAAGCCAAGTTGCTTTCGGAAGAAAATATTTCTTCAGATGGGAAAATGGCTTCGGAAGCCAAAGCTTCCAAGGTTCGGAAGAACAAGAAAGCTCCCTTGAAACCATCCCAAAAGAAGACTTCTTCGGAAGAAAAGGTGGTGAAGGCTTCTTCCGAAAAGAAAGAAGCTTCGGAAGAAGACCATGCTGCAAAAGCTTCAACAAGCTTATCCTCAAAGATCAACCAAGGGATGGATTGGAAGATCAAGGAAGATGCTGCAGCCCAAACCTCTTCTTCAACGACCTGTATTGAGCCCCAATGCATATCTTTTAGTTCAATTATGTCATTATCCTTCGAAGAGCCCAAGACCAGTAAGGCTTGGGCTTCCAAACAAAACTAACCATCTTATCTTATGTGCAGGGACGTCCATTTGACAAGAACAACAATGTCTGGATTGTAGATAGTGGATGCTCCAGGCATATGACAGGGAACAGATCTCTCCTTCAGCAATTCTAGAACTATGATGGAGGGCCTGTCCAATTTGGAGGTGAGACCGGAGGATATATTTCTGGCAGAGGAAGTATATCCAATGGTAGAATAAACATTGACAAAGTTCACTTTGTCAAATAGCTTGAACACAATCTGTTAAGTGTTTCTCAATTCTGTGACCAAAAGTATCAAATGCTTTTCACAGAACATGAGTGCATTATCCTCAAACCAGGGATGACAATTCCTCTAGAATTGGTGCTTCTTAGATCTCCCAGAAAAGGGGATATGTACAAGCTAGATATGAACAATGCTTCTCCTATGGGTGAAGTATCGTGCTTTCTTTCCAAAGCTGATAGTGATGAGTCAACACTATGGCATAAACGCATGTGTCCTGTAAATTTTAAGAAAATGAATAAATTGTCTAAAAATAACTTGGTACATGGTTTGCCTAAAAAGGAATTTTTCTGCAAAGATAACTATGTTGCATGCCTGAAAGGGAAACAACATAGGTCATCTCATAAATCCAAATTTGTCAACTCCATCACTACTCCATTACACTTACTGCACATGGATCTCTTTAGTCCCACAAGTATAATGAACATTGGAAGGAAATCATACTGCCTTGTGATTGTTGATGATTTTACAAGATTTACATGGGTATTCTTTTTAAGAAGTAAAGATGAAACTGCTGAAACGTTAAAATCTTTTATTCTTAAAATAGAAAATCAAATTGATCACAAGGTTAAGATCATTAGAAGTGATCAAGGGACTGAGTTTAAGAACTTTGTTCTTGACTCATTCTGTGACTCAAAAGGGATTTCCAGACAATATAGTGCTCCCAGAACTCCTCAACAAAATGGTGTTGCTGAGAGGAGGAATAGGACACTTATTGAGGCTACTCGAACTATGTTAGCTGATTCAAAACTACCTCTAACATTCTGGGCAGAGGCAGTTAGCACTGCATGCTATGTGTAGAACAGGGTTCTTGTAGTTAAGCCCCATGGAAAAACCCCTTATGAGTTATGGAACAAGAGGCCACCGTTCATTGGCTTTCTAAGGTCCTTTGGCTGCAGGTGTACCATACTTAACACAAAAGACTTAGCAAAGTTTGCTGAGAAGTCAGATGATGCTATCTTTGTTGGATACTCTTCTAGCTCCAAAGCTTATAGAATATACAACATTAAGGATCAATAATTTGAGGAGTCATCCAATATAGTTGTTAATGAGCACACTCCTTGTGTTAGGGGGAATGGACCTGATTATATCTTTGACTTAGAATTGTTTCCAAACTATTCTAAACCATCTTGTGAGAATGTTTCAGCTGGAACAGATGCTCAAGGTGATGCTGATGCCGATGCTAATCAACTATTTGAGCTACCCAGACCTCTTCCAAATTCTCCAAGAGCTGAAAGACAACAAGCTTCAGCCATTCACAGATCAGATAGTGTAACTGTCTCAAGGAATAGTGAAGCTTCAACAAGTGAATCACTTGATGAACCTCAAAGTCATCAGGTGATCCATTACAACACCAGGTTGAAAGAAGTAGTATTCTGAAGGAACAGGCAAATGTTAATACTACTTCACGACCAACCATTGATGATGTTTCTCAGTCATTCAATCAGTCCTCATTAAATGACTTTGAAACAGCAGCTGGACAGAGTGATCCAGTTCCTGATCAGAATATGTCCAATCTGGACCTATCTCTACAACTGGAAGTGATTTCTCGTCTTAGGATTCACAACACTCATCCAACTGAAAACATCATAGGGAATGTCTCTAAAGGTGTGAGAACAAGAGGGCAGACTCATCATGGGAATGTCTGCTTGTACTCATGCTTCTTATCTCAGATGGAACCCAAGAAGGTGGAAGATGCCTTGAAAGATAGTAGTTGGGTTGAATCGATGCAGGAGGAGCTGCATCAATTCAGAAGACAAAAGGTCTGGAATCTATGCCCACTACCTTCTGGTCATGTACCCATAGGCACTAAATGGGTATTCAGAAACAAGAAAGATGATAGAGGCTTGATTATCAAGAACAAGGCAAGATTAGTAGTTTAAGGATACACCCAAGAGGAAGGAATTGATTATACTGATGTCTTTGCACCAGTTGCAAGACTTGAGGCAGTTAGGATCTTCCTTGCTTATGCTACATCCAAGAACTTCACGGTCTACCAACTTGATGTCAAGTGTGCTTTTCTATATGGGGATATAGATAGGAAAATCTACGTATGTCAACCTCCAGGATTTGAAGACCCACAACCCCCAACTATGTGTGCAAGTTGGACAAAGCTCTATATGGGCTACACCAAGCACCTAGGCTGTGGTATGAGACCTTGTCTCAGTTTCTCCTGAAGAATGGCTACACTAGAGGTACCATTGATAAGACTCTCTTCATCAGGAAGATTGGAGAAGACATTTTGCTAGTTTAAGTCTACGTTGATGACATCATATTTGGTTCTTCAAATGACCAAATGTGTAAGGACTTTGAAAGCACTATGAAGCAGAAATTTGAGATGAGTTCCATGGAAAAATGGACTTTTTCCTAGGAATTCAGGTGCAGCAATTGAAGGAAGGATTCTTCATCAATCAATCCAAGTATGTCAATGACATCTTAGAGAGATTTGAGATGAAGGACTGTAAGCCAGCCAAGACACCCATACCCAGAAACCATAATCTTTGCCCTGACCTTAAGGGGGAGGATACTGATCAACATCAGTATAGAGCAATTATTGGTTCTCTGATGTATCTCACTGCTAGTAGACCTGATATCATGTTTGCCACTTGCATTCGTGCAAGATATCAGGCTGCTCTAAAGGTGTCTCACCTAGCTGCTGCAAAGAGAATCCTCGAATACCTCAAAGGAGCACCTAAACTAGGTCTCTGATATCCAAGAAATAGTGATTTCAATCTCTATGGATACTTTGAGAGTGACTATGGTGGCTGCAACATTGACAAGAAATCCACATCAGGAGGATGTCAATTTCTTGGTGGAAGGATCATTTCATGGCAATGCAAGAAACAATCCTGTGTATCTACATCAACTGCCGAAGCTGAATACATCGCTGCTGCTTGCTGCTGTGCTCAGTTGCTGTGGATTCAGAACCAGATGATAGAGTATGGATTCAACTTCATGAGTACTCCTATCCATATTGACAACAACAGTGCTATCTCCATCACAGAAAATCCAGTGAAGCACTCCAAGACAAAGCACATTGATATCAGGTATCATTTCATTAGAGATATTCATGAGAAAAATCTGATAAAGTTAATCAAAGTTGACTCAAATGAACAATATGCTGATTTATTCACAAAAGCTTTTGATGAACAAAGATTTAAGTATCTCATATCAGCTATTGGTATGATAAACATTGATTAACTACCTCTTTTGAAAGCTTTTTAATGTGTAATGTCTTATGTCAATACAATTTAAGCCCTGTTACAAAAGATCTCTTCGAAATATTCCAAGTGTAAATTTCTTCCGAAGAGGAATTAACTCTCGAAAGATATTTGTAAATATCTTCCGAAGTAAAATTCCTCAATGGAAATTTTCTTCTTGGAAGAGTTTTTTAGTCTCGGAAGAAGTGATTGATTTCACATCAGATCTACTTCCGAAGCTTATAAAACTTTTCATTCGGAAAGCAGCTCTTACCTTCGGATGCAATGTTTTGCTTCGGAAGAAAGAATTGCCTTCGGAAGACAAATACCTTCGGAAACGTTTTATACTAGGAAAGAGAGTTCTTACTGTGTAATGTATATCTTTTTGGGCCCCACTCTGTAAAAGGTAAAGATTTTGTTGATAATGTCTGAATATTTAAAATTATCCCTTACCGCCACTGCCATTTCATAACCGCCAACTGCCGCCCTACCACCATTACCTAAATTCCTACCATTTAAATAATCCAGACTGTTCAATTTCATCTTCTTTTACCGATTTACTGCCCTAAACATTTCCTTCACTGCCAATCCTGAAATTCACCCAAGTTCAAGCTTACTTTCTCTTACAATGGCGCTAAACCCTCAGCACAACCAGGTCGCATTACTTGATTCATCAAAAGATGCTGACTTCACTGAAATCATCACCTTTCTTTCTGAATCAACCTACCACACGACGCTTACCGTTAACCCCACCGTTTACTCCAACAACATGACTGAATTTTGGAGAAACGGTCAAGCAGAAATCCTAAATGGGGTTCGCGTCCTAAGAACCCGCATTTGCGGACAGGAGTTGATCATAAGTGAACAACTCATCAGGGAGCATCTAGATCTACATGATGATGAAGCTCTTACTGAGTTTCCCAAAGAAGACTTGGATGGCACATACATCCTTATGGGATATGGTGGAGACATGAGCAGGTCAACCATCTACAAATTCAACTTCGCATATCATTGGAAGTTTCTCCTGCACATCGTTCTTCACTGCCTATCCAACAAGTCTGGGGGATGGGATCAAATCCCATACGAACTAGGATGCCTAGTTCACGGGTTGGTGAAAGGGCTGCGCTTCAATTACTCAAGGTTTGTGTTTACAAATCTACTTGGGAATCTTAGAAGGGAAACATTTTTCATGTATCCCCGATACATTCAACACATCATCAACTGCGAGTTGGAACAGAGCAAGCTTGTCTGTGCAGATGCTCTAACTATTCCTCAAGTGCGGCCTGCCATCTTCAAGACTTTGAAGAAGGTGTCCATCAACTTCACTGGCAGGTATACTCCTTTACCTCCAGATATGATTGAGCGGATAGCTCCTGGTGACATCCCTATTGACCCCACAGGTGATGAACCCACACCAGCAACCCTCACAACAAATGTCCCAATACCTTCTCCACCCATCAAATTCACATATCAAAGACGCCCCAAACAAACCCTTGTTCAATCAACTCTGATTGAACAAGCTCCTCCAGTTCAATCCAAAAGGACTAGAGTGGAAACATGGGCTCCCACTCAGTCCGAGGTCATACCATCCTTCACCATTGACCTCAATTTGGGTTTTGAGCTTCCTCAGTCTCAAGCCTAAGAGCCCGACACCCAAGCCTTTAGCCCACAGGATGAGTATTTACACTCCCTTGTGCAACCAACAAGGGACAGCCCCATAAGAGGCTCAATGCCTGTAGACATTGATCTAGGTCCCGGGTCAGTAGGTTTAACCTCTCTATCCTTCACTGACCTATTATTCCAAACTGATGAAGAGATAACATCTCTCCATGGCCATGAAGTTGATCTTCCACACCCTCTCAAAGATCAAAAGAGCCAAGAGAGATTCCTTATCTCTATCCCCCATCAGAAGCCAACAACTGAGGTGAGTCCCACTGATGTGGAGGGGACTCATGTAGGCTCAGCTGCCACTACTCAGAGTCTCTCATTGAGCTCTCAGGACAGTGGTAACATCAATCAGACTAAGTCTACGGCAACTTTGCCCATTGATATCTCTGAAAGAGATGAATTTGAGAAAGGTATCCAGGGTGCCAAGAAGCCACATCTGGTGGTGAGACTGAACATACTAGGTATGTTATCTCATCTCCCCGTGATTCTTCACATGAAGATGAGGGAAGTATGCAACTCACTCTTCAGTACTTGATCTCTAAAGTCTCAAACCTTGAATATCAGGTTAAGATCTTAGAGAACAGGACAGCCACTCAGCAACTTGAGATTGACAATCTCAAGGCTAAACTAGCTGAGAAACAGACAGAGAGGTCTGTTAGGCATGTACCTATCCAAGTCTCATTGACTTCTTCCTCTAGCTCATCTAGCTCTCAAGATGATGCTACCAAAAAGGGGGAGAAAGATCAAAGACAAACACCTGAGGAACCACTGATCCAGTCCTCTACTTCCCAAATCATTACCTTGCCTGAGTCATCTCACTCAATTCTCAAGATTGACTCACAAATGCTTCATGATCTCTACAGACTTTTCATAAAGTATGTATCGAGATCCTCTTTAGATTAGCCCAGCCCGGACACCACACGGATCTACTTCGGAGCTGAAGAGCTTCAAAGGCTGACTGCACCTTCTACCACTGTGGAAGAAGTTAGTCAACCTAAGGTCCATATGGAACCTAAGATTAACTTCGAAGGGGAAATGGGGACTGATGGCCCAGCAACTGAAACAGTTGGGACAGAACTTGCATCAGCATCTTCTTCCGAAGCTCAGGCTAAAACTTCTGAAGCTAAAGTTGAAGCTGAAGAAGAACAAGATAAGTCTTCTGAAGCTAAGATGGAAGCTGCGGAAGGATTGTTCAAAATGTCCGAGGAACTGATCATCACAGATGTCATTGCTGAAATAGCATCTGAGTTGAGCAGGGAGGACATTTCTAATCTACCTCCATCCTAAACACCAGCTGACCCTCTCTCACAATCCGAACCCTCTATCCAAGAACCACCACAGTCAAGTTCTGTAAAAGACAAAGGAAAGATAAAAGTGACTACGGAAGAGCTTCAGGAAGAGGAAAGGATTGAGAAGTTAAAGAAGAAAGGTAGATTCTCTGCTGAAAAGCTGCTAGCTGCCAGTTCAAAGGCAGTTGCAGCCAATCAGGAGGAAATCGAAAACAAGAGAAGGGAAGCACTCATTGATCAGCTCATCAACTTAGGAGCTGCCAATGAGGAAGTACTCCTGCTACCACTAGAGGAGTTGGTAACTTTGGAGAGGACAACCAGGCTAAAACAACAAGAAGAAGCCAGGTTGGCCTTAGAGAGGGAAGAGGAGGAACAAAGGAAAGCCGCCCTGCAGCTGAGAGAAGCTAGGATTAAATTCCTACTCTCTAGAGGCTTCAATCTTTCAGAACTCTCTCCACATGATGATGATATGATCCTTTTGCCCACAATAAAAAGCAGGATCAAATGGAGAAAAAAGAAAGAAGGCTGCAAGGGAGAAGATGAAGGAGAAGAAGCAGAGGAAAGAAGTAGAGAGGGTCACTGCAGCCAAGAGGTCCAGAGACAAAGCCTGGAAGAAAGACTATCTCCAGGCTCACGGCTTCTCTGGTAGGCAGGTGGGACCCATGTTCGAAAGGACACTCCAACGGATAGACAGTGAAATAAAGGCTGACATCCGTATGGGAAAAAGGAAGGAGATGTATAGAAGGGGTCAGGGAATGATCTTCACCCCAACCACTCAACCACACCCAACCACTTAACCCCAACCAACCACTCAACCACAACTTACACCAGAAGAACCAATCCCATTTCCCATCAAAACCTAGCCCTTAGATGAAACCTTCACCCCTGAACCTACAACTCTACCCATACCCACTTCATCACCACAACCACCTAAACTTCCCATCCTCAAACCCAAAACACAACCCAGAACCACTAAACCCATACCTACCCAACTCATACCAAGACCATCCCCTCAGCCTTCTCAACATATCTCTCTTGAAGAGTTTAAGGAAATCAAGACAAAGCTCAACAACTGCACAACTCTGAGCAACATCTCCTGTGAGGAAGATCTCATCAACATTACATATGTTGATGACTCTTCAAGTTCCCTCACACTAGATCAGTTTCTTGATTTGCCTAGAGGAACTTTGGGCCAGGTTGCAATACTTCTCGGTCTCAACTCTGATTCTCTGAATGCTGAAGAGAAGAGACTTAGAAGAAAACTGGTGACTCTACTGGATACAAGGAAGGAGGACAGGACTCCTAGTCTGTCTCCTGTGCCTAGGAAAAGTATAATCCAGTGGAGGTTCGATGAAACTTCTCACAACTTTGTTGTGGAAAGAGAGAATGGTGAAATCAACCGGCTCAACGCCACTTCTCTATTGCATCTCAGCAGATTTGACATTGCTAAGCTGGCAGAGAAGCCATTCTCCAATTCCTCCAACTCTAAGACTACTGCTGTCATCAGGAATCATCTCAGCAGTATTCACTTGGCTGAGCTAACTGCAAAGGCAAAGATCAATGAAGAGTTGAAGCTGAGAAGACAGGAAGAAAAGGAAAGACCTACCACCAAGGGCGCAGCCTTTCTACAGATGGTGGAGGGTCCGGAATTGGAACCAATAGTTAGATGGGAATATGACTATACTTCCCATCAACTAACTCTTTTCAGAGGGCCACAAGAAAGGGTACATATAATCCAAGGTAACAGACTGGATGTACTGTCTACCAAGGATTTGTACAAACTTCTCAGCACCACATCAGGGAAAAACAAGGAAACAGACAGATATCTACTTTCCTTGGTGCTGAAAGTTTTGAGAAGAAGAGAGAAGTAAAGTTTTGGTAGCATCAGCCTAGGGGGAGTTTGTTGGGTCTCTATAAGGCTGGTGCAACCAAAACTACTTCACATAGTCAATTTTGGTGCTACATTCAAAGGCTTCCGAAGCCAAGTATGAGAACTTCCGAAGTCTGAAGACATCTTCCGAAGACAAAGTCTGAAGATAACAGCTGAAGATATCAGATGAAGACATTAGCTGAAGACATCTTCCGAAGACAAAGTCTGAAGACAAGAGCTGAAGACAAAGTCTGAAGACAAGAGCTGAAGACAAAGTCTGAAGACAAGAGCTGAAGACAAAGTCTGAAGACAAGAGCTGAAGACAAAGTCTGAAGACAAACTCTACTTCCGAAGACAAAGAAGACTCCAAGCCTCGGAAGAAGCAGTCTTCCGAAGTATAAATGGCTTTGGAAGAAGTTATTCTTCCGAAGTAATTTAGCCTTCGGAAGACATTGCTATAACCAGTAGACATAAGTATGGTCTCTGACAATCCGCTGCAGACCTCTGATACAGCATGGCTTCTTCTTAAAGAGCCATGTTGTTGACCATACTTTATTCTACTATTTACCTTTTTATGATAGTACATGTTACCAACTTTAGTTGGTGACAAAAGGTAAGTCAGGGTCATATCCTGACTACCAAATCCCAGATAAGATATCCGAGATACCTTAACCTATAGTCTTGTAGTATAGGCTTTTTGGTTATAGGTTTCCAGCTGGGATCAAAGTATATCCGGCTATAGGTAGTATTATATATAGTTCTCATTATAACTCAATAGATAGAAAGATTGTGCCTTGTAAGAATCTTGTAATCCTTTGAGTTGAGAATCAATATATAAAAGTACCTTGAAAATTTACTTTCTGTATTTATTATCATTTTCTACTTGTTATATTGTGATCAACTCTTGTTAAGACTCTTTCTGAGTGTTGTTCAAGGTGAGTTTGAGAGAAAGAAACCACTTGTTGAGTGACCAAAACCGATCCTGCACTAACTAAGGATATCATTTCTTATATATTTACTTCATGATGAAGCCATTAAGTATGACTAAAAAATTAGGTTTTGGTAACCCTGAATACATTGCGTAATTGAAGAAAAAGGAGATGAAACAAAAACATACTAAAAACAAATTGTCAGCCAGGTTAAAACTCATCTGAATTCAATACAGACAATGATATTTCATAAGACACCAAGATGAGAGCTTTTGATACTTACATAAGAAAGGGTCATGATTTCTCTATTGCTAAGTCTAAAAAAGAACTTAAGACTAAAAAGATTCTGTTAAAGCAATAATGTAAAGCCCCGTTCTCGGGACGCTTACAGTCAGACATTCATCGCATAAAACATTTGAAAATATAACATTGCAACGGAATTTAAACTTTTTATTAATAACAAAAATCGTGTCAAATCATCATATCGTTATGTTTACATCTCAAAAGTTTATTAACACGATATCATTCTCAAAAACGTGGATGCCAGTCTTGAATCTTTCCAAGTAGCTTACGTATCCATGCCTGCACCTCCTCAGTATCAAACAATTACCTGCCAACTATTATGTATACAAAGTCAGCTACACTGAGTGAGTTCTAGTTTTATAATATAATAATTTTTCATACATTTCAAAACTTTTACATTTAGTGCATGATCATTCATCATTACATACATATCATCATATTCATTTCATATCGTTCGTTTCGTTCATTTCGCACATTTCGAACTTTTATCATTATCTTTCATTTTCATTTAGACCAATGTCATATGCTATACCCCAAACATTGTGCACGAAGTGGGTATTGGGCTGAAGTCTATAAATAGACCCATAACATTATGCACGAAGATGACTCAAGTACCGGGGCAAGTGACAAGGGTCCCGTTTCATACTTTCGGTCAATCTCAAGGATTAGACCCCTGTATCCATAGGCTAGCTAGGCCCAATACAGTTGAGCTAACAACACACGGTTGTGAACCTCCTTTCATTTGCTTACAATACTTTTGTTCATTCATTGGGTTTCACTTTTCATTATCATTAACTTTCACTACATTACATAATACATATTCTTAATTATTATATATCACATCAAGTAAGAAACATCATGAAGCATACATTTACATTCTTATCAACATGAATAACAAACAATATTATCTGACCCCCCACAGGATATAAACTTTAGGGGGATATAAACTTCAAATTTTAAATCTTTAAAGTTTTTATTCCATATGGATATAAACTTTAGGGGGAGTAACTAAATTTGAACATTATGTATAGTTGTTTCCTTTCTTAAAAATATAAAAATTCAGAAAAAATGATTGTGTTGGTGCAGAAGTTATAACATAGTATCTCAGTGTATGCAGAGATCTTGAAGCATAAAAGTCCAAGATCAATCAACACTGGGAAACTTGCATTACATCTAGTTTACAATTCAATCCAAGCAAGAATTGACAACCTAAGCAACAGTCAAAACTTCATAAACAACAAATCAATAGACTCATCTTCATAACATCAAAAGGAAAGGACAAAGCTTTATAAAGATCAAGCATCAAAGCAAAAAAACAACCAAAACTACCCACAACAGAAACATTAAGATTTGACAAAAAACTTAATGCAGGTAAGAGCATTGGTTAATGTGGGTGAAGGTAACCCAAGTATATAACCAACGCGGTTAACAGTTTTAATCGATGTAAAACACAAAGTGAAGGTAATGCGGATAAGTTAACTTTATCACATTAATCTCACAACAAATGCTTAAAAGTTTCAACTATAAAAACTAATACAGACAAAATTGTTCGCAGCTGCATTTCCCAATTGTGACTGACATTAATACTGAAACTTGGTTATGCATTTGTATCATCACAAATTAGAAGTATGCTCACACTCTCCTGTCATTATGTTTGAAGTACAAGAAATGCGGACAACTTAGTTGTTCATACGCATTTGTTGAAATAAATATGGGAATACAATGTTCTTCAACATTTGCTACATTGTACAAATGCTTGATAAGTTAAAACATATGTATTTGCTATAGTGCAAAAATGTATGATAACTTTACATTCACATTTGTAGAGTGTTCAAGTGTCTGAAAACTTAAACTTCCGCATTTGCTACAGTATACAAATGATGCCCAAGTTTACTCTTCCGCATTTGTTACAGTAAACAAATGCTGACAGATTGAATCTTTCGTATTTGCTACAGTAGTCGTCCGCATTGTAGAATTTGCAAAAGCAATTAAAATTGACTATTTAAACAGATCAACTAAGGTTATTTAATACTTTTCAAATTTGAGAGACTTTAAAAGTGCGACGAGCAGAAACTTACTACTGTTCTTCATTCATCATCAAAATCATCAATATCAATCTGATACAGTATTCTTCTAACATCATATTGCCTCTATTTTGATTCTCAACAATCATAGTATCGAAACAAGGTGATTTTCAGCAATATGTAAGACATTTCCGAGTTCAGTGACATAAATGATCGTGAAAATTAACATGAACAAGTGATTTTCAAAACCTAAAATTATCGCATGAACAGGGGATCAACACACAGAAAATGTCGACTTCAAAACCTAAGTTTGAATGTTAAAAGAGACTTTAAACATAAAATTATCATCAAAATCAAAGACATATCACAATAAAACTATTCATGCATTGTAAAATCAATTCAGGTCAAATTTCTATGAAACAGTACCCATGATTCTTCAATTTTAACCAAACAAAGTCAAAATTTAAACAATCAACTTGATTTCACCAGTGTAATTGATGCTTGATTGTGAAGTACTAAGTCATATGTATCTTATGCATAAGCTAATGGCAAATCTCACATGGAGTAAACTCCACAATGTTAGTGGACATCTTGACCCTGATGTCCCAAAAGCTGAAGGACTTAGAGACATGATCAGTTTTATATCTACTACTAGAGAACTTCATAACATCATTTTGGAGTACTACTAAAGTTACAGAGATTGATGGCATCAAGATGACTGGGTGTGAGAACGATGTTCTATGTTGTTGTGAAACAACAAGGAGCGAATATGATGATTGAGTCAGTGATTTTATTATGGAATCATACAATCACAGAACATTGAATGCAAGAAATACTCATAAATGCACTTTGTATTGATTAAGATGAATAGTTACAATAAATGCTAGGGTTTGAGCGCTCTACAGTAACAGAACACCTTATGGACAAAAGACTAAATATTCTGATTGTCTAATGTTAGTCAAAAGTCACCTCACATACGAGGTTTTCCATTCTATTTATAGGCTGACAAGAAGCCTTTATAAAAGACTAAATTACCCCTATACATAATCTAGACTAAGTACAAAATGTCTTCATCAACATTTGTTTTTGTTCATCCGCATTAACTAATGCGGATGTGTTGATCTTCATCAGCATTGGTTTTTCTTCAATCGTATTAGTGTTTGGTCATCAGCATTGACAAATGCGGATGAACAAACACTTGGCGCATTTGTTGCTGAGCATCCGCATTAGTTAATGTGGATGAGTAATTCCTTTGTCAGCATTTGTTTGGCTTTCCACATTTGTAAATACGGAAGAACAAATACTTGTCAGCATTTGTTCTTTGGTCATCCACCTATACAAATGCAGATAGCCGACACTTGGTCTTTTGTTGATGCAGATTCTTCATCCACATTGGTTCTTGGACTTAGGGAGATTTCAGCAGAGCAACCATCATCCACTACTTGAATTGGCATGTATGATCCTTTCAGGGTCCAACAATACTCCCCTTGAGGATTATACAGCCTAGGAACTTCAAGGGTTTGGTGGATGAGGTTGTGAGGATTCTGCTGGGTCTTGATCAACAGGAGGAGATGAAGCAGGAGCTGGGACTGTGTATGAAGGATCCAGGATGGCTTTTATCGTGTTGGAGAATTGTCTTGCATAAGTCAACTTTTCTCTACTCAATACATGGATCTTCATTTGGCTCATAGTGTGAATGGCTTCAATGGGCAGCTTTTTCAAAGAGATAGGCTCCTAGAAGGACACAGTTGACAACCCATCTCTATGAATCAATAGAGATCCGTCCACATCTACCTCCAGCTTTACAATATTCCCAAACTGTAAAGGACTCTTCTTCTTTCTCCTCTGCTCTCTCTTGTGTAATATTTTGTCATAGGCCATCTTCAGGAGTTTGATACATTTGAGAAAGAATTGCATATCAGCTTCTCCATGCTTGGTGCTGATATCTCTTAAGTGCCTTGTGTAAATGTAGTGGATATAGGATTCATTAAGCAACCTTACCTCATATCCACTAAATAATCTGATTTCAGCCCCTTCTTTTCCTCCCTATTTTCTTTCAACCACAACCTCATATGTTATTTCGTCATAATAGACATTTGAGATTGGGATGGAGGAATGAGTTCCAGCTACCATCTTTCTCTTTAAAGGTTTAGTAGGCTTCACCTTAAGCTCAGGGAACACCACTTCTTCAGCTGGTTTTGCCTTTTTCTTCTCAAGGGGGTTAACAAAGGATCTATCTTTCCTCATACAGATAGCCTTGAGAGATTTGAAGTTGTCTGTTCTTTTAAACATACTCAGAGTATCTTCAAACTCATAACCCTTAAACATAGCCTTATGATTAATTAGTTCTAGATTGGCTAGTTCTTTTAGATCATGGATCTTCAGGGAGTTCAACAGAGCAGAGTACTCTATAAAGAATTGGACTAACCCTGATATCCTTTTGACCATAAGCATGTTCCAGTCATTGTTATACTTCCAGGTAATTATATTCAGATCGGTCTTGGCCTGGGGAGTAGACACACCTCGGATCATCTCTGCAATGGTGAGCCCTTCATGAAGCTCTAACTTCAAAGGTTCAATAAACCACTCAGGATTCTATGTAAAATAGGTGCCAAAGAGTCTTAATCTCTATGGGTGAGCTGCATGTCTTATGCTGAAACTCTGGATTTAGGCTTTTGTCTGGTTATTTCTTCTTCCAGTTTCTTCAGTCTTTCTTCCTTCTCATTGATCATCCTAAGGATAGCAGCCCTTAGGGAATTTGTCTTCATATTGCCTATTTTTCTCTTAGTGAATCCTTGATCAGACAGATAGTCGTTCATTTCCTTATCTATCATACTATAGGGATCAGGATATAGTGGTTGAGGAGTAGTAGTCTATTTGGCCTTTGAAGAGAATTTGACCACTGGAGCTTTGGGTGAATAAGTCTTTTCATGCTCAGTCTCATGTGTAGGGTCCAGCAGTTTGTTTAGCTTTTCTTCTTCTGCTATCATCCCCTCATAAGTCAACCCAAATACCTCATCAGGATCATATCCGTGGTCAATCAAAAATATGGCCTTCACCATCATATCATCTGATTTGGTTTTCTCTACTATCTCATGTGCTGATTGTTCCTCCTTTACAGGGCTTTCCCTAGCTATTGGTTCATCAACCACATAGCCACCCTCTATCTCTCCTTCTTCCAGATCAATGAATTCAGCCTTCGTTTTCAATTGGGCTTCAACTTTTTCATGTTCTTCCAAGAATTCAGCAATGGTTGCAAGGCTACGGGGATCATCTTTTTGCTTTTTCTTGACTGGTTCTTCTTCTTCAATTGGTCTTTTGCCATTGACATTTTCAGATAAATATTTCCTCTTTCTGGAGTATGTTTGCGCTCTTAGACCAGATAAGGTTTCAGCTTTTTTAGCTTCTTTGCATAGTTTCTCAGTCTCTATCTTTTCTGTTTCATCAACTGTAGCAACTGCTCATTCTTCTCTTTGTTGTTGTTCTTCACATAATTTTCTTATAAGCTCCTTTTGTTCATCAGATAATGATACAACAGGCACAATTTGGAGACTCAATTCCTTCTCAATTGGACAGAAGATTAAGGAATGACTACTATTGGTTCAGTAACTTGCCTCTGATCAACAATGACATCCTAAAACTCATCATCTATAATGAATTCTTCTATAGTAAAGAAGTCAAGAGCTTTAATCATATCACTGAATTCTGACTCTTTAGTGTGAGTTTCTTCTTATTTGCTTGTATAAACCACCATTTTCAAGCTAGATTCATCATGTTTAGTTCCATTAGTTTCAGTCTCTTTTTCAGACTCAGTGAACTTCATCCCTTTACAGGTGGGGAGTCATCATCACTCTCCCGTGATGAACCTTCATCATTATCATCTTTATCACTTTCTTTTTTTCTTTTCTCTTCTCTTTTATCACCCTGATCATCTTTCTCTTTTTCTGCTTCTTGTTTGATCCTGACCAATAGCTCTAACTCAGAGACTCTCTTGTTTAGAGATTTTATATGCTTTTGCAGGTCAATGATTGTATCAGCTTGCTCTACAATCAGCCCTTCCTATTCTTCCATAGCAAATGTTTGGATGGTCAAAGTGTCCAAATGACCACTTACTTCATCCCTGGAATGCTGAAGAGCTTCCTTTAGACTCTCTTTCTCCTTTTCTTTTTCTTTCTTCACAACCTCATACTTCTCTTTCATATCTTTTAACTCTTTTTCCTTTTCATCCATATTTAGAAGTCTATCTTGAATGATACCAGATCTTCTATTCAGCAGTTTCTCCATCTTGGCTACTTTCTGCAATAGTTTTGAGATCATCTCATCCTTTTCATCAGGCTTGTTTACCCCTGATTCAGCATAACATTCAGATGGAACAGCCTTAGAGGTAGCTTGCCTTACATGCATCTTTATTTGATGATCCTCCTCATCAGATGATGATTCGGATTCCTCCGAAGAGCTGGTAGAATCACCAAACTCAGCATGCTCAACAGTAGTGGGTGAAGATGGAATGGGAGATGTAGGTGAATGATGAATTGGTGAAATATAGGGTAAGTGTATGGGTGATATATGGGGTGAGTGTATGGGTGATATATGTGGAGAGATGATTGGTTGTGTTTGTGGAAATAGGATTGGTGATCTTTGAGGTGATGATATTGGTGTAGGCATAAATGGTAAGGCTATATCAGGTACATGAAAAGGTCCACTATGAAGATCACCACCTAAATCAACTTATGGTGACACTGACCTCTGTCCTTCTTTAGCAATGCCAGCTTGCTCATCAACATTGTGTTGACTAGGAGCAGCTTGCTCTTCTTCTTGAACAGGCTCATCCACAGGAGCCTCTTGTTCTTGTTCCTCTATATTCTCATCTTGGTTGTTCTTTTGAAGCATCCATTGTAGTAGAGAAAAGAATGTGCCACTGTAAAAATTCCTGGGATCTCTCTTCTTTATGTAATTGAAGGACTTTGCATTGTATGCCATAGTAGTCTTAGCTACTGGGCCATGAATCTAAGCGTATGCCACAGTACTAGTAGGTAAGCGGTAGAGGTACCATGACCATGGTCAATCACAAAGAAAGACCAATCAACTTATTCAATGTTTGCAAGACTTAATTCGTTCGTTCGTTAATGCATGTATTCATCATTGTTTTACCCATTCATTCATTGATTAATACATGCATTCATCGTCATATTCCCCTTTCTTTATCTTTCACTTTACGTTACATAATACTTCGTTCATTCATTGTCATAATACATGAGTCGTGAAGGATATACATACATAATCATAAGGAACATAAATATTTGCAAATCATCAGTCATTACCATCATAAAAGGCAACATCATACTTATCATATTTATGTCCTACATACATATATCTCCTTCTTCACATCAGCCCTATTTGAGCGATTGAACATACTGCAGTCGCATGGCCTCCATGCGACTGGGGCGTGCGATTGGGCAGTTATGCGAATGGGCATACAATCGTGCGAATGGATCTCCTGCCGTGCGAATGAACACTATACGAATGGACTACTAGGTGATTAACCCTCATACGTGCGACTAAACTATCATGTGAATGGACCTATGCGACCGAATCCCTCAATCGTATGGCCTGTCGGGCGATTGAGCCCCATCCGTACGACTGAGCCTCAATCGTACGGTTGAACATCAATTTTCCCTCAGTCGTGCGACTGGCCTTTCAGTCGCCTAGCCCTAACTGGGCCGCTACTGGAGTTTATCACGAACAGCAGCCACGATCTAACTCTTCTAACCTCATTTCCAGCCTAAATTAGCCCTCCTAAATCTCAGGGGTTCATACTAGAACATCATACAAGCTTATACAAGTCCAAATTCGTACATTAAACTTACTAAACCTGATTTCACCCAAATGGGTTAAACATATACTTTACAAAAATAGGGTTTATATGTGATCCAGCCCCAAAATCGTAAGAAATCATGAAAATGTGGGGTTCTAGAACTCACATTATCAAGGAGAAGATGAAGAGCTTCGATTTGGCTAGCCACTTGACAAATCTTGAGCCCGAATCACCACTCTCCTTTTCTTTCTCTTCTTTCTCTGCTCTCTCTCTTTCTGCCCCTTCTTCCCGATTGAAAATGTGCAAGTGTGGGGAAGAAGAGGGTTGCCCCTCTTTTAGTTACAGCTCAGTCGCCCGAGGTCCAAGCGACTGGACTCTCAGTCGCACGAACACCATGCGACTGGACCTCCAGTCGCATGAGTTCCATGCGCTTGGTCCTTCATTCATCCTTGCATCATGCGATTGGGCCTCCAGTCGCATGAATTCCATACGGCTGAGACTCAGTCGCATATCACTCCAAAAGGTCAAACTTCCGGGTGTTACAAGTCCACCCCCCTTATTTAGGTTTCGTCCCCGAAACCTGTTATTCCTCGAACAACCGTGGGTAATGCTGCCTCATTTCTTCTTCAGTTTCCCATGTTGACTCGGATCCCTTCCTGTGCCGCCACTATACACGCACAAGAGGAACCACTTTATTTCTTAACCTCTTCTCTTTACGATCGATGATCGCCACTGGTTGCTCTACGTAGTTGAGCCGTTCGTCTACTTCAATATCTTCCAGTGGAACGATCAGGTCCTCATCGGCCAAACATTTTCTCAGATGAGATACGTGGAAGGTCTGGTGAATTCCACTTAGCTCATCTGGTAGATCCAACCTGTAGGCCACCTCTCCTACTCGAGCAATGATTCGGAAAGGGCCTATATACCTCGGGCCAACTTGCCCCTCTTTCAGAGCCGAATGATACCCTTCCAAGGTGAGACCTTCAACATAACCCGATCTCCCACCTGGAACTCAATCGGCCTACGTCGTTTGTCAGCGTATGACTTCTGTCTGTCTTTGGCTGCCTTCATGTAGGCCTTGATCCTTTCCAGCTTTTCAGTCATAGCCTCGATCACTTCGACGCTTCCCAACTCCTTTTGGCCAATATCACCCCAACAAACGGGTGTCCTGCATCTCCTGCCGTATAGCATCTCATAGGGTGGCATGCTAATACTGGCATGATAGCTGTTATTGTATGAGAATTCAGCTAACGGCAAGTGGTCATCCCAACTTCCCCCGAAGTCAATAACACATGCACGAAGCATGTCCTCCAAAGTCTGAATGGTCCTTTCCGACTGACCATCAGTTTAAGGATGGTATGCCATGCTAATATGCAACCTCGTCCCCATAGCGTCGTGGAATTTCTTCCAGAATTTGGATGTAAACCGGGTGTCGTGATCTGACACAATCGACACTGGTACACCATGACGAGTCACAATCTCTTTGATGAAAAGATCGGCCAACCTTTCGGATGAATATGTCTCGCGCATCGGTAGGAAGTGAGCACTCTTCGTCTGACGATCCACAATCACCCATATAGTATCATACCCTTTCGGGGTACGTGGCAGCTTTGTAATTAAATCCATGGTGATGTGCTCCCACTTCCATTCCGGTATATCCAAAGGTTGAATCTTTCCATACGGCTTCTGATGCTCGGCCTTCACTTGCAGACAAGTAAGGCACTTACTCACATACTCACCACGTCACGTTTCATACCCGGCCACCAATAATCTTTCTTCATGTCTTGGTACATCTTGGTAGCACCGGGATGAATGGAGTACCGAGTCTTGTGAGCTTCATCCAAAATCTTCATTCGCAGATCCCCAAGACGAGGAATCCACATACGCCCAAACCGGGTTCTAACACCCATCGTGTTTTCACCCAACTCCGCTACCAGACCTCTCATTCTTTCAGAGTTAAGATGATCTTCTTTTAATGCCTCATCTTGGAACTCTTGCACTTGCTTCATCACGTCAGAGGTCATGATCAATTGGTACGCCTTCACCCGAATTGGCTCGGGCCTCTCTTTTCGGCTAAGGGCGTCCGCCACCACGTTGGCTTTGCCCGGATGGTAGTGGATTTCATAATCATAGTCCTTTATAAGTTCCAACCATCGCCTCTGCCTCATATTCAAATCTTTTTGCTCGAAGAAGTACTTCAAGCTCTTGTGGTCGGTAAAGATGGTGCACTTCGTCCCGTAGAGATAGTGCCTCCAAATTTTCAATGCAAAGACCACGACTGCTAGCTCCAAGTCTTGAGTAGGGTAATTAACCTCATGAACTTTCAGCTGTCGGGATGCATAGGCTATAACTTTTCCCCTCTGCATTAACACACACCCCAACCCCGAATAGGAAGCATCAGAATAAACCACCAGATCTTCACTTCCTTCGGGCAACGACAGAAAAGGAGCTTGGGTCAACCTCATCTTTAATTCTTCAAACGCCTTCTCTTGAGCTTGACCCCATACAAACTTCACATCCTTCCGAGTCAACTTGGTCAGTGGAGAAGCAATCTTGGAGAAGTCTTTAATGAATCTTCTGTAGTAGCCCGCCAAACCCAAGAAACTACGGATCTCGGATAGCGTCTTTGGAGACTTCCATTGCATTACTACTTCCACCTTTGCCGGATCGACCATAATTCCTTCCGGATTAACCACGTGACACAAGAACTGAACTTCACGCAACCAAAATGCGCACTTGGAGAACTTGGCGTACAATTTCTCCCTTCTCAACATCTCTAGTACTTCTCGAATGTGACCGGCATGCTCCATTTCGCTCCTCGAATAAATCAGGATATCGTCGATAAATACAATCAATGATTTATCCAACATCGGCCGACACACTCGGTTCATCAAATCCATAAAAGCAGCTGGCGCATTGGTCAAACCAAAAGACATGACAAGGAACTCGTAGTGACCATAGCGCGTACGAAAAGCTGTTTTAGGGACATCCTGCTCTTTCACTTTCAGTTGATGGTAGCCTGATCGAAGATCTATCCTTGAAAACCAACTGGCACCCTGAAGTTGATCAAACAAGTTGTCGATCCTCAGCAAGGGGTATCTGTTCTTCACCGTCAACTTGTTCAGCTCGCGGTAGTCGATGCACATCCTCATACTACCATCTTTCTTCTTTATGAATAGAACCGGAGCACCCCAAGGTGAGATACTCGGTCTAATGAACCCCTTATCCAACAGCTCTTGCAACTGCTCCATCAACTCTTTCATTTCTGTCGGGGCCAATCGGTACGGTGCCTTGGCGACAGGTTGAGCACCCGGTATCAGGTCGATCGGAACTCGATCTCTCTGTCAGGTGGCAATCCCGTTAAGTCTTCCGGGAACACGTCTGGAAAATCACGCACAACCGGGACATCAGATAGTTGTGGTGTGGGCGTTTCCACATCTTTCACATAACATAAGTAGGCGCTGCACCCACGCCTCATACATTTTCCCGCCACAGTCATTGAGATCACCTTCGGAATCGTAGTGACCCGATCACCATAAACTGTCACTGAACTACCGTCGGGCGCTATCAATTGAATCATCTTCTTGCGACACA